>VWYO01012060.1:658808-706265 GCA_013400275.1 Rhadina sibilatrix | reverse complement strand
TTTTTTTTTTTTTTTTTTTTAATAAAAAGCAAACAAAATTAGTCTTTACCAAGAAACATTGGATCTCATGGCTGGCATTTTGGAATGCTTTATCTCTAAACTTTAAAAATGGTGCTACAAGAAGTTGGACCTTGTTAATTCACTAATGTGATACTGAGAAACATTGCAAGTTAACACATTTAGATAAATGATCAAACAAGTCAGAAGCGGGGGAAGGAAAAGAGCTCTGAAACACAACTCTACATCACAGTTACCAAAGTCTAAAACTGAGATACAGTTGCTAAAGACAATAATACCACAATGCCTCACATGCAGTCAAAACATCTATCTACAATAACTGATACTCAAATAATTAACGTTTTCCAGCATCATAAGTGAATTGAGGTAAACTACAATTATTGTGCAGACATATTTCTGACCCAGCAATGTGAAAGCCAGTGATGCAAAATGCAGTAACTTACTAAAAGGCTGACAGCCACAAGCTGCTGAGGTCAGGTGCTGCATTCTGGAAACAGTGATGCAGCACCTGTATCATGGCAGAGCATTTGTGCAATCAGAGGCGTGACAAAACTCACAGGAGCCTTGCATCTGTCAGGCTCCCACGGATCAGTTAACGAAGGAACGGAAATGAAACACACTGCATGTCAGGGACAGCACTAAAATGAAGCATTTAAAAAATCGTGTGTGAAATGATAACAAATGCAAAAGTGTCTTGAGCATATGTGGATCAGATACTTGGTAGTGCCAAGCTGTGCTCTCACAGGGCTGTACTCAGAGAGGAGGTCTGCGGGCTCTCCTCTCAAGAACATGTCTTAATTTTTTATACTGCTCTTTAACAACTCTGTTTAAAAATCAGGTAGAGTTCTAGATACTAAAAAATCTGAGAAAAATATTTAAACACCTAAATTTCAGTTTATATATATAAATATTTAAATGCAATTTTATGTTACAAACTTCTGCCAGCTATTAAAAGGTTGAGTCAGACCAGACTAACACATGTGTTGTAGATCTCCTCATGGTAGGATGTTCTTAGTTCTGTGGCTTTTCTTCTTTATTCATAAAACCCTTATCACTTTTTTTTAAATAAAAACTTATTTTATATCAGGTAATAAAACTAAATTCCTTGGGAGAGGAGCAACAACATCTTTTTGCTTCTTAATTTTCTTCCCCATAAACTCCTTCATCATTTCAGAACTACAAAATATTAAAGGGCTAAAGTAAGACCATAATATGGACGACTTTAAGAGATCTTTGTTAACTTTCTAAACAGTTTACCAACAGTTTACAGTGTCCCTGCTTGTCAGATTTCAAAATATAAGATCACAGCTGTGTTTATGCGTAGGCTCTTTAGCCTTCCAAACCAGACAGGCAAATAAACTCTCAGAAACAATATCTCAAATAAAGGCAAAGGGCTCAGGATTGTCATATCTGCTGAAAAACTTCATTCACAATCACTGAGTAAATCCATTATAGATGCTGACAGCTTTAGATCTCTGCATTACGTTTTGGGGAATAAATGCCACCACATAGTTAGCCTTTATGGAGCAAAGCTTTGGTTTTCTATATAAATCTGCGTTTAATGAGCCTTGAAAGAGATGATTGCTAAATAACAGCCTGCTGCATTCAAGCTCAACTGCCTCCAATTATATTGTTTATAATTATATAATTGTACAATATAATGTGTGTCCAACAATCCCTGAGTTTTATTACTGCACAACACTATGACACCAGCGTAAATCACCTTTTCACTTTCACAGTCAGCCTCTTTCACTTTGCTTAGTCAGCCAACACAAATGCACAGAGAACTGCACTTTTGACTGCTGAAAGCATCAATCCAGCTTACTAGCCTCAGCAGAAATAAGAAAGTAATAGAAGTGGTCAGCTCACAAAGATGAAAGGGGAAAGAAAGGTACTGTCTATACACGGAAACAAGGGAGAAACAAAAAGGAAAAAATAAATAATTAGTTTAAAACTCTATATCCTGTTTCTGAATTTTGTTGCTTAGGGTGTTTCTTGTTGGCAGATGGTTCCAAATATTGTACCTATCCAAAATACTCATAGAGAAAAAGTGCAAAGCAGTTAACATTAGCAGATAATATTCTTTGTATTATTCTTACTCCTATGTGGATACTGCAGTATTATCCATATGCCACTAAAATTAGCAAAAATCTTATTAGCAAACATACTATTATGCTACACAAACTTCTCATTTTTCTCTACCTTCAAAGAACAAAATTTCTGCTCTTTCTTCCATCATTTGAAAACTAACCCAACTTCCAAACAGCAATTAACACACTAGTATTCGGCATGTAATTGTAACTCCTGCCCCAGGAATTTAGGCCCCAGTCATTCTTAAAACTCCATTTTCACTTAATAGAGATGCCATTTCTTCGTTCTGAGAAGTTTTGTTACACACACCTTCCAAAGTAATAAAATCTTTGGTTTTAAATATGGCTCAAAGCCCTCTGCCTCCTTCCTCTCTTCACACAGGAATTTCTTCTCTTCAGTCCATAAATTTTTACATCCACACTATCTGGCCTTTTAATCAGTGAAGCTCCCATACTGCAACCCCCTGTCAGAAGGGCTCCCATCAGCACACAACTCCCTGCTACACTCATCCTCTCTTCTCTTTGCTCTTGGCTGCTTTTGAACCACCAACTTCGAACTGCCCTGTGCTGACTTTTAAAGCTTGCAGCTTAGTCTTACTCCGAATCAATACACTAACTTTTTACAATCTGAAACTTTGATCTTTTAAACATTTCAGTCATTCTGTGGCTAGTAGTTGAGCTCTTCAAAGGGGACTTCAGGTGTAGGGCTTCACATCTTCTGGACTACTGCTGTCTGTCCTCCTCCTTCATCAGCATTTTCACACCTTTAAAATTACTGCACTTGCAGGCACCTGTACACCAATATGCCTCTCCCTGTGCTTGATGACTCAAATCACTGCCTTCTGAAATCCACCGCTATTGTTATTCTAACTACTCGGACAATTTACTAAATTGGGGGAAGCTGGTTTAAAACTAGGATTAATTTTTTCTGCATTACCAATAAAATTACTGCAAACCCCTTTTCAGGTCCATTAACTTCAATATTGCCCATCAGTTCCTAAACAGTCCCTTAACTAGAGTCAATGACTATAGAAAAGCAAGGGATCTGAACTTCTCTTCAGTTTAGATGTTGTTTGGGAACTGTGGACTAAATTAAAAATCAACACGGAATTATAACTATGTAGTTATTAAAATAATAACTGCATCACTTTTTTTGATCTTGAGGAAATGTTTCACAAATTTTTATCAAACGACCCACTTTCATAGGCCACTTCTTATAAAAATTCCTCAAACTAATTTCAATACAAATGTTTGTATTGTGTTGAACAGAAAAATATCAGGTAGCAGAAAATGTGATCACTGTCTCATAGTTTTGTAAAACTGGTTGTCACAGCAAGAAATCACACATAAATAACAGACATACCAATATTAACTTGCACCTAGATTTAGCAAATCATTTCCTATTGCCAAGCAAACTTGTTAAACAGAATCCAAGCAGAAGCCAAGTAAAGGAAACATCCAAGGGCAGAAGGGAAAAGGTGCAAGGAAGAGCCAGCCCACACAGCATCCCCCAACCACTGGTCCTCTTGGCCACTAAACCACCTGGGGCTGATGATGAGGCCACAGGGAAAAGCAATGTGCTGTCAGCAGACGACATAACACCACTTTTGTTCCCATCACAGAGACCTCCACAGCTTCTCAAATGTGTTGGCCCAATTTCCAACTGTTGTGCTGCTCTAACCAAAACACCTGGCAGAGTTTCTCACTGTGTCCTCCCCAGGTGCACAGCCTCTTCCTAAGTGAACATCTGCACCTTGCCTTGAACACTGGTGCTCAATACAGCAACAGCAGTGCTAATGCTGATGGAAGAGATGCTTTCTGCTAAAACCTGAGAATGTAAATACACCTTAAATTGCTGAAGCTGTTAAATAAAATAGGATAGTTCTAAAATTCAGAGGACTATAAATTGGCATGTTGTTTCCAAGTCTCTGGGATTTACTCTTCTACATTTACAAGCTTTCCTCTGCAAAAGTAATGGCTGCATGTTTTGGTTTCTTCTAGCAAGTAACAAGGTTTCAAGTGGTATCCTCATCCTTTTTTGATTTTGCTGCAGTGGGAGGAAGGGTGAGTCTTGTATGATCTGCAATAAGAACAAATGACCATTCTGAGTGTGGAACTTTGAGGATGTTACCTGGAAGCAGCTCCATAAGACCCCACTCACTATTCATAAGCAGTGCCTGGTACATGAAATGATGATCCCCCATGTGTCTCAGTATTTTAAATAAACAGGCATCTGGACTCTTTTCACCTGGCTTGTTTTCAAGCAGAAAATTATGTCCCAGCAAAAGGGAGAGGAAGCACTTGGTAGGAGATGGAAAGGTAGGGCAGGAGCAAATTTCAAACTGGCGGGGAAGGCAGAACAAAACAGGTAAAAATTTGTTACCAGCTGAGGAAAAAATACATATGAGAAAAAAACCCAAACAAAGCAGGTTGTATCTTAAATTTTTGATTGATTTTCTTTCACACATATAAACATTTCCTTTAAAAGGCTTTTTGAGTAGATCTACCTGCACTTCTGCAAATTCAGAACTGTCATAGCGATTAGGGTTTTGTCCATGTTCTTTAATGGTTGTTCTCCTGACTGCTAGACATGAACTCCTTGGACTTCAGAAATTACTGAAGTGATGTTGTTTTGCATTTTCAGAATATCCATGTAATACAGGAAATTGTCTGCTGTAGAAGAACTGCTTCAGAAGATAAATTTTTCTTTTTCTTTTTTTTTTAAAATGTTAATTTTTTTACAGCCCCTCTTTGGAGAATTGGCATTATTTACTAAAATAGTCATGGCTTAAAAAGAAATAAAAAATGTTTGTAAGCAAGAATGTTTAAATAAGAGTGTATACTTCAAATGTAAAACAAATAGAGAAGGTAAAAACAAAAGCAGACAACTACATCAAATTTAAGAGAAAAGAATGTGTCCTCTTGTCCTAACCATTGATAAAGGCCATTTTCTACCACTCAGAGGTATAAATTGACAGCAGATAAGAAAGCAACTGAAAAGAATATGCATTAGATATTAGAATTTTTGCTGAGAAATAGAAATCCTGCTACTCTGTAGATGATAGACATAGCAAACACTTCAAACAGATCTCATCTTACTACACATACATTTGTGACCTGTCACTTCCACAGGCATTGCTACCAGATGCAGCAATTTTCTGGTTACCAAGCAGGTTGGCTTTTCCAGTTACCTCAGAAAAAAAAAAAAATCTTCTTTTTCAATCTGCAAAGTCCAGGAAAATGTATGTTTAGCATGCCAAACTGTATGCACTTTAAGCTCTGAATTTGCAAAAGCTTAAAAGAAGTCTGAGCAGTAAAAGTCTTCTATAATTTATTGTTTTTCCTAGAATATGGGAAATATATATCTATTTCCTAGATAAAATGCACAATTTTATCATCACACAGTTATGTACCCAGAAACTGTATTGCTGACAAAGAGCTGTTGGTTACTTTGACTTCCATCTGAAACAATCTTCAAAAAAGTGCCCAACTATTACCAAACTTTATATACATTAACTTCCTGCACAAAGTTGAAGAATTACAAAAGGGTAAAATACTCTTGCTCCAACAGCTTCATCACAAAATCTAGCTCCCTTTAAGAAAAAAAAAAATGTTAGTGCATGTGACTTTAAGTTCCTCCTTGAACAGTCTTGTACCAAAAATTTGCACAATATGTTGTTTTTTAATTTATTCAGTTTTACACAGAAAGATTTCAAACACATTTTTTCCATCTCTAATGTTCAGGTAATCCAGAACAACTGAAGGGAAAATGTGTTCTGTTTTCTTGCCCTATTTGGTGGATATGCATTGATTGAAACAGAAGTGATAGTAGAAATCTTTATTTATAAAGATTTACCATCAAACGTGGTACACTTTAATCTGATTCAGAAAACAGACTGTTGATGCTAGAATGTACTTGAATGCATAATGACATAGGTAAAAAAAAAAAAAAAAGAAAAGAAAGAAAAAGTAAAATCAATGAGGACTATTTTAACAGAACACGCTAAAACATTTCCTAAAATAAATTGAAATTAATAAAGAAAATTCAAGTTAGGAGTTTTTCCATCAATATTAGATTTTGTTCTGAACTGAGGTTCATGTCCTTCCTGACATGAACTGCAAGTTCCTGACATTACTGCAAGTAACCAATATACATCCCTTGATCAAATACTAAAAGTCCCCTTTAGGAATTTAAATTTCATGTCTTCTTTAAAATAATTTTACACCTGCTGAAAATACCCCTCTGTCCATGCTTTCTCCTAATAATCCTTTATTTCCTTGAAAAAATAGCTTCATTACCCAGTGAAAAAATTTATTAGCATAATTTTTAAGGCTATAGGGTATCAAGCAGTCATTCATGATATCACAGCTATAATACATAGTTCATCCATTGGTCCTACCCATTTTGACTGAGCATGTCAGGTAGGAATAGATTCAAATATTGTAGAACTTGAAAGTGAACAGCTTTTCCATCTCACATGTAAAATACATGGCAGATTCCAAAGCCTGAATTCCTGGGTATTACACTGAAGTCAGGATCAGTTGGCTTTCCACATGGGATTCATCTGCAAGAAGTCTCAAAGCTTGTCAGCACTGGCATTCTAGGATCTCCATTTTCCACAGTGGCATGTTTTACTTCTGTTACCTAATAGAAGAAAAGGACTCCTGTCTCTGAAACACTAAGAAGGGCTGTTCTTTGGCCATGCTTTCTCAGCCCTCTGCTTGTGCCATGAGCAAGGAGGATTGCTTCAAAGGGCAATAATTGCTCTTAGGAGGTTTTAAGACTAATTTCAAGCCTCACCTTTACAATCTGGTCTTGCATCATCTGGCAGCTATTCAACAGACCAAAATGCCAATGGCCATATGTTTGGAACCTGTGCCCAAAAGGATCTTCAGCTTTTTGGAGAAAGTTCTTGTTCTTGCAGGAACTGAGATCCACTGAATATTTCTCTCTCCCCTTACGTTATTTGTTCACCTCTAAAAGCAATTTATTAGCTCAAGTGGGAGAACAGGTAACTCCCTACCTTGCAGAAAGGAGAAAAGACAACCTAGTTCCCCTTCTGTGAATTCACAAAGCCTCTTTGAACTCTTCACAAAGCCCCACTGGGAAGACACTCTGAAGAATTTTCAGGACTCTAGAGTGTTGTTCTCCTTTATGAAAGTGCTGACATTATGGCTGTGTCTTCTTTCAAAGATTTTGTCACAGTTAAGACAGGCAGAATTTCCCTTCTGGGCCTACCAGTAATTCTCTGGGCTGTCAACCAGCTCTAAAAGCACAAGATAATATTAAAAAAAAGAGGCATTCGCCTTAACTGCCTCTTACTTTCCAGAAGTTACTAAATTCTCATACTTATTTTTTACCAGCCTACTAAAACCATTCATCAGATGCCTTTTTTTTTTCTTCTTTTTCATTTTAATAGTACAGATTCAGTTTTTAACTCTTCCCCCTCATACAAATGTTTTCCTGCCTGAAGTCTTATGAATTCTGCTTGGACTTCTTAGCAGGACTCCCTCATATGAAATTGGATGTTTATTTTTATTATTTTTTTTTTTTAACTGTGCTGTATCTCCTGAGTTAACAACTAAGGGATGCATAGGTTTTGCACAGGAACTGAGGTGTCCCATATACCCACAGTATAACTCATTCCATGAATCAAAAAGATTATCAAGGACCAGCAAAGCTAGGAAACATGATGCCTGTGTACTGAAGGAGCTCTTTAGGAACAAGACTGGGTCCCATCAGGCAGCTGGAATGAGCAAGGGCTGCACAGGATCATTGTTATCTCCACAGAAAGCTACTTCAGCCTATATTGACTTCTGAAAAGTACAGTGCAGACACACCTGCCATGGATGTGCATGGAACAATCCTGGGTCCCAGGGTGATTTATTTCCCTAGACTTTAGGCTGCAAGACCCACCCTAGAGGTCTTCCACCCCAGAGCTGGCCCTGGAAGCAATCTGTCCACCTCCACATGACTTTGAACGTGATCTGTCAGATGGGAGCTGGCTCCTTGCTGCGTGCTATGGGTAATGGTGCCAGTGGGCACTGCCTCCTGCCCTGCACCAAAGCATTGCCACCCTGGGGAAACACAACCCCATTTACTGATTAGCAAGAACAGGAATGTGCACTTATTCTCAGCCTTAGTGGTGGGAGAACATCATCAAAATAATTGGAACTGAAACGACACCCACACTGACACTTCAGATCCAAGTCTCATATTTTCAGGAAGAAAGCAGGATGAGGTGGAGTTTTGTCCTTTGTATCTCGTATTTTCTCTGTGAACATTCAGAGAAAGAAAATATAAAATGCAGTAGTCTGTTGAGGCCATAGTACCCATTAATTTATTACAAAATAGGGCCAGATATTCTGTGTATTGAGGCAAACTACTGTATGGAAAATGGTGATGCAGGATAGAGTAGCATGGTTATGGTACCTTAGAAATTCTAAATACAAGTATGTTTAGAGGTTTTTTTAATGTCTTGGCTTAAGTGGATTCTGAATCCCCTAAAAATGTGCTTCTTTTCTATACTTCATGTACCAACCTAATTAATTTTGAAGCACATAAATAGATCACATTTATTTTAACACACAAGTCCTAAGACAAACAAGGTTTCATGTGTCTCAGATGCTTATATATCAGAATGTTTCTTTATGGAATATTTTTGCTGGGCCCATCTCCTTCTTCAAGAAGATGATTATTAAGATAATCTTCAGCAAGATAAAATTTGGAAACAAGACCTATACAAGACCAAAGTCTTGAATAGGTCTTGTTTCCAAAGACAAAACCTATACAAGACCTACAAGACCAAAGTCAGGAATTTCTTACTATCCTTTCCAAAAGAAAATCATTCTAAGAAGTACAAAACAAAGATGAAGAAAATCTGGCATCATTAACATAAACCTTATACCTTGGACTAAAGATGAAGCTGCCTTAACCTGTATGCTGACCTGCCACATGAGCGTTATTCAAAAAGCGGGGTTGAGTCTTTAACATCATAACAGATTTTTGTTTTGTTTTTTAAACATAAGTGACAGTGTATTGTAAACCAATTCATGATATTAATATTGAAACTGCTAGAATAAGAGGCATCTATTCTTGTTTTCCCCATCCACATAAGAATTTAGTCACTCTACATCCCATCATCAAAAATGATAGTTTTGATCTCTGTTTTTTCTGAGATTGACCCAAGAGGGAACAAAAGCTCAGAAACCATGGGCAGCAAATACAATGAGAAGACTTTAAAAAAATTTATAATATGTTATAGACATGATATCCTTTTTAAGTGAAAGAGAACTTTAGATAGAATCCAAGGATGTTTCTGTTCTCAGTTTACAAAATCAAATTCTTAAAATCCACATGGCTTTTTTCCACTATTTTCCTAATCTGATTTATGAGGTGACTAGCAATGATAATTACTATTAATATTTATGGTGCCATAAAAATATCATTAACTTAAAGTTAGTTCAGTCTCTTCCTCTGTCCTATCTATCTTCTAGTTAACCTTTCCATTGGTTACTATAGAAAAAGAAAAGAAAAATCAGGAATCTTTCCAAGCCTAAAGTCTACAACTCTATAAATACTCTCTCAGAAGAACTACATAGATGCACTAGCAAGATATAAAGCTAATAAAATATCTCCTATAACAGAAAGTTTCACGATAATTTTCAGGCATCACAGACATGTTTGTGAAAATTAGGTGGCTTTTGTTCATGCATTTTCAAAGTTGTAGGAGAAAACCTCAGTCATAATAGCCTTGGTAACAAAAATACTATTCTTTCTGGTGTAATATTAGACAGCTACAAGGTGGACATTAGAAAAACTTTCCATAGTTAAAAGCATTTGATTTTAATTAGTGTTTTCCAGCTCCTTTTTTCCCCCAAAACACATTTGTAAGTTTTTGCTTCTGAATAAATCCCATGTCAGTTACCAGTAAGGGCATAACCCACCATTGCTGCAGAGCAATGAGAGCCTGATGATAAAACCTGAGTTTGGAACACCGAGCCATTACACTGCTTTCTGGCAGTAGCCTGGGGGGATGTCAATATTTTGTTTAACCTCACAGTGCTCACATGCTTTGGGATACAGAGTTGTATACTTTTGTTGTCAAAACACATTCCATAAACTTTAAGACAGGCTCTCAGCCCAAACATGAAGATCTATCTATAAATTAAGCATGGAGATGGGAGATGTTGAAAATATGCAGTTCTTTACCTTGTCACAATTTCTGGCAGGTTTCCATTAAAACTTCAAAGACATGCATAGCTGAAGGTAAATCAAATAACCTGTGTGATGCTACCGGAAAAGATCTGAATTTGCAAGGATCATGCAACAAACCACAGCTCAGGTTCTGTGTTGCTAAGGAGAGCTGCAGAGTCATAGATTATTCATTAAACCAAAAATCAACACTCCCCCCAAACAAACAAACAAACAGTTAATTAGAACAGGAGTCATCAGAACGAACACTGTGTGAACATCCATAGTAAATTTTGAAACAGCTAAATCTGTTGTGGGAATTCTGGTTTAGGTGCTTAAAAATCACCACTGGGAATCTATGTAGTTCTACCTCAAGCCAATAAACATTTGTTGTCCTTTGATTATCTAGCTTTACTGTTTTTATTGAAAACATGTTATTGTTTTTTCATGTTTTCCAGTTCATCTGAAATCTGCTCATTTTTTCCAAGTTCATGATATAAATATTTTGTACTTAAGAAAAAAAAAAAAAAAAAAGACACACAATAGCTTCCCTGATCTCATGAAAATTCAAATTTCTATTCAGAGAAGTTTGAGTTATGACTAGTTTGTATTTGCTTGTGATTCCTATTAAATGAGAAAAAAATCCACCATATCTACTTAAAAAGTTCCACAAGACATGAAAGGCAAAATACTGGATACTATTCAGAATGACTTCAGCCCCACGCCTTTTAAAGCATTTGAACATTTCAATACCCAAGCTGTCCCATTGATTAGTCTATGTGATAGAACCAAAACTTGAAATCAAATGCAGCGACAAAGTGAAAATTTATGCATTCTGGTGGAAGACCTTGCCACTGCACTGCATCACAGTGATCACCAACACTAGTTTTGACTGGGCAATATTCTCCTTTTCCCAAACAAAGGAGAATATTTCCAAAGAAATCGCCCTGCACCATTTTGCACTTGTCTGGCAGCCTTGCTCTGTGAGCCTCAGTTACACAAAGCCAGGAAGGGAGCTATTATACCTTAACTCCAGACAGCAACCAAGCCCCTTGCAGTCACTCATTCACTTCTCCTGGATGGGATGGGGGGAGAATTGGAAGAGTAAAAGTGAAACAGCTGGAGGGTCGAAAGGTTGAAGGGTTGAAGATAGTTTAATAAGGAAAGCAAAACAAGGAATTCATTCACCACTTCCCATGGGAAGGCAGGTGTTCCATCCACAGGGCAGCTGGACTCCATCACACCCAAAGGTGACTTGGGAAGTAAAATGCTATCACTCTGAATATCTCCTCCTTCTGTATTCTCCCCCCAGCTCTATAGGCTGGAGCATGATGCTGTATGTATGGAATGTCCCTTTGGTCACTTGGGGTCAGCTGTCTCACCTGTGTCCCCTCCCAGCTCCTTGTGTACCCCCAGCCTCCCCTCTGCTGGGGTGGGGTGAGAAATGAAAAGGGCCTGAATGGTGCAAGCACTGCTCATCAGGAACATAGCTATCTCTATAGTATTCTGAAAGAAATAGAAACATTTATATGCTTTTATACTATGCTACTCTCGTATACTTTTGCTCTCGGTGTAGAAATAAAAATACTCCAGGCAAACAAAATTAAGGAGATGATTATTTTTGTTTCAAGTTTCATGATTACATCTCTACTGAAGAAGCCAAAATGTTTCAAGTCTCTTTGGATGCATAAAAAGCCTTAAGTACATTTTCCATGGAATTCACACCTTTTGCCATAGATTTTCCATTGCTTAAAAAGAGTAAATGAAAACAGAGATACATTTGTAACTTACCCTAGTTAAAAAAAATGCAAGTACAAATAGGGGTGTTTGAGCAAACAGAACAAAACCAACCTGAAAGACAATGGGGTTAAATTGCTCCTAAATGCTTTGTGAAAAACTATTCTCCTGAGGTAAGAAAACAGGAAAGGGTATTTAAGAATTAAATTTTTTAGCCATGTCTTTCTTGAGTTATTGTAGTAGTAATTAATGTCATGCTATTACAGTATCCTCTAGTAATCAGCTAAGCAGCAAGAACTAGAGTTGAATCCTCATAGCATGAGTGAGTTGCAGGAGATTAACACTTTTACAAGTGGCAATGTTCAGTTCAACTTAATTCTTTGGTCCTGAAAATATCATTCACTTCTGTGTGACAATGCAGAATCAAAGCTCTATAAATATCTCTTACCATCCTTAATAAATCCCCGAACAGAGATGTTGAGAGTACCTCTGAGACAAATTCAGAAAAGTTTGACTGCATCCTGAGATGCTGGCAGCCCTTATTATTAGTCCATCTGTAATTTGCTGCAGCAAACTGCTCTCACAAATATGCAAAGACACAAAACATCATATAAGTGTAGTTTGACTATATCCCAAAAGAGCAACCAAAGTCATCTGTCAGCCTAAGTCAGGTACCAGTAGCCAAACCACCGCTGCAGCAAAGCTTAGAGTGAGCAGCAGAGCTCTGCCAGAAAACTGCAGCTACTTTACAGGGGAAAACACTGCTGTCACTAGATGACAGCCCCAGCCTGCCCTAGCTGGTATTCCTCCATGGAGCTGGATTGTGCAGAGACAGCTGGAATATCTTTGCATGTGCTTCTTTTCACTGATGTTTTTTGCCTGCAGCTGAGCAAGTCAGGCAAGTATATGCTGAGCAGAGAAATGCCCACAGCTTGTATGTGTAGTTTCTCAGCATGCAGACCAAGCATGCTGTTCTTATTTCCTGTCAAAACTGACAATCAGAGACATGGAAAAGTTTGGGTTTTTTTTGTTCACTCTGATCCAGTTCTGAAATTTGACCATGTGTCAGTGACAGATTTTGTTTAGGACCTTCTTAAAAACAAAAAGACCATTTTCTGCCTTGTGGTGATGATGAAGCTGGTAAGTACAGGGGTGGGGAGAAACTTGTATTTGTATTTAGCCATCAGGGCTAACAAGGGGGTAAAGCTCTACCACTTACAGTGGTGACTAGTGAAACCACTGCAAGGACCCCAATTTGGATAATTTCAGTTGCACAGCCCACCATCCTGACATACCAGCTCTAATACTGCAAAAGCCTGAAAAAAAAAAAAAACAAACCCCAAAAAAAAAAAAAAAAAAAAACAAAAAAAAAAAACCCCAAAAAAACAAAACAAAACAAAACAAAAAAAACCAAAAAAACCTTCTCCAAGAAGCTGTTGTTTCTTCAGGCCTCATGGGAGTTCTTGCAGCATTTCTCACCCTCTGTTTTAGGCTTCACCTCACAGCAGTGCACTACTTCCTCACAGATCTACTTCTGACCTTGCCCCAGAATACACGTTTGTGCTGAGGCCAGTGTGGATGACACAATGAGGCCTCAGCAGAGGAGTAAGCAGGTACAGACAATGTAATGAAATGATAAATCCAGTTCCTAAAAACCGGTAATTTGAATTGTAAATATGGCAGAGGGGTATCACCCTTTGAGTGTTGAGAGTCAGTGTTAACATTGCTACACCTCAAAAAAGGTAGAAAGTGGGAGTACATGTATTTGTGTTAGAAAGAGAGACCACGAAGTTAAGGGAATGAATATAAGTACAAAGGCCTAGATAGGGACATATCACAGTAAGGAATGAGGATGGTAGGAGATTTAACTATGAAATGCAGAGTTGATAAGATGGCTTGTGTAGAAGCTTACCCATTTATTTGGTTTAGGCATTCCTCCAAAAAACACACAGAAAAGTCATAAACTGATTTTAAACAGTGTGGGTACGTTCAGAGTTGTTTGGTGACTTCACAAAGCAGCTGTACAAGTGATGGAAATTTATTCTCTTTTCCAGGCTCTTTAAAAAAACCTACCTTTCACATTAACATCTCCCTGGTTGCAAATGACAGGCAGATTACCAGAAGTGAGGGTTTCAGGTTCGTGGCAAATTGCAAGGATTTATTCCTTTTATGATTCTTAGGCACACTCCCAACTTACAAGTAAGTACAAGTTTCAGTGATGAAAATGACAGCATGATCCCCTCACCTCAAATGAGCAAAAAAACAACAGAAGAAAAGATCTTCAGGAATGGGCAAGTATTTCAGTGGAAACCCATCTGACAGCTGGCCACCTGTAGCTCCAATAAATTATTGTTTCACATGCTGCTGTTGACTTTCATTAGCCAGCTATTCCCCCCAAGATATCATGCTAATTTAAAGATTCAGCCCATATTTCTTTCTTTATTTTTTTCCTGATACACTTCAAAATCATCCAAAAAAATACTTTAGGACTGAACATTGATGAGGAAGCCACAATTTTACATTCAAATTATATACTCACAAACCTTCTTCATTTGGAAACATCATCAATAGTTATATAAAATAAAAAGTAATTACTCCCAAATATTTATCATAAAGCAAGAAAAATGGAGGTCTAAGAAAATGTGGATCCTTTGACTTTGCAGAGCTCCTTTACATGGGAATTTCTGAAAGCATTAAAAATTAGTATTGTTATATATCATGGATGAGATACTTGGCATTATGAAAAACTAACTATTCATCAGCTTCATAGTCCTCTAGGGTGTATCACACACCTACATAGTACACCTGACTGCTAGGCCTGATTTTTCTTTTTTAAGCTGGCAAATGTATAAAAAAGCCCACGTAAATCTGACAACCCTCAGTTGGGTAAATTTCTCAGAGGTTTTTACAAAGGTAGCTTTATTCCCACTAAGGTTGAAAGAAACACATACCTCATTAAATTTTTGCCAGATAAAGAGCCTGTCCCCTCTCCTGTCCCTCAGATTAATCATAGAGACAACTGCTGAGTCAGGCAGAAAATGATATTTCAAAAAAAAAAAATTATCCAGATTCACTAGAAGGAAAAAAGAAAAAGAGTACAGAGACCTGCAGGATGTAGTAAAAAAGTGCATAGCTTTGAATTTGAGTGCCTTGCTCAGTAGCAGTAGGGAAAGTTTCTAAATATGAAGACATAAAACATTATCTATACTGTCCTTCTGGAAGCATATGCATGCAGGTCTGGTCAGAAGTTGGTATTTCTAGCTCCTTATTTTTATGTTTGGGTATTTTTAATGTCCATAAGGAGGTTCTCACAAAATTCAAATCACCGTGGAAGGACAAAGCAACCACAAGCTCAAAAAACACAGTCTTGCATGGAACTGTAAGAAGTCATTGTCCACTCTGAGGGACACTGGATGTGGCAATTTCCCTCACATGGTTTTAAAGAGTTGCAACATGTTGGCTCAGTAAACACTTAAGCTTTAACCATCACTCTTCTTTGAATCATCTTTTTACTAAAGGCTGTTACCATATGGGGATCACCAATTGACTTTCATCTTGTTTCAAGACTGGGATATGGCAAAAAGACAACAGTTTTCTTTTGATTGACCTTCATCTGCAGAAAGGCAGATGTGCAATGAATGAACATGATTTTCAGCCTACCAGACAATTCTCTGGGATGGTCTCTTTTGGTTGAAGCAGCCAGAAACCCAGAACAAGCTCAAGAGAACAAACTTCTCCCACTGCGGGGTTGGGGCTTCTTTTCAGAGGAAGAACACAGCTGCCCTGACCAACTTTTTCTCAAATGGCAGAGCAGGCTGGGATTTTCCTAATGAAACCATATCCATGTCAGGAATAACTCCCTACTAACACCAAGCCAGCAAACGCAGTACCTGTCAGCTCTCCATAGCCACCCCGTTTCAGGGGCAGCACTGACTCCAACTCCTCCATGAGGAGACATTTCACCTGGCAGCCTACACTGTCCATGCTTCTCCTTGCACCCTGGGCACCCAGGAGGTGCCAGCCTGGGGCTCATGCAGCCTTGTCCCTGCCTTGCCCATGCCCATGTCATCCTCTTGCCCCATGACAACTGGATACTTGGGACACACTGTCACAGGCAGCCAACCTTATGCCTCTTATGCACTCCAAGGAGGCCTGGGCCTTGCACCCCAGTGTGGCTTCTGAAAAGGCTGGTCATCGAATGACCTTGCCAGCTATTTACTTTTTTTTTTTTTTTTTTTTTTTTTTTTTTTTTTTTTTTTTTTTTTTTTTTTTAATGAAACATTATGATCCTGATGTGGGGTGGAAGCATTCTGACACTGCAGGATGGGAAAGTCTTGTTCAGGTCTGTCACACACATTCTCCTAGACTGAATGTCCCATCCCCCCCTTCACTTCAGCCCTGTTTTGATCTCATAGTTAACATCATCTCTTCTCCTGATGCCTGGACAGAACGTAAATATCAGAAATAATTATAATACTTACTGACTCTGCAGTTAGTGCCAAGAAAATAACCTGCCATAGTGGCATTTCTCCTACTTTAGGCAGGACATACCAGGAATGTTTAATGTTTCCATGTTATGTGTTTCTCTGCCAGTCTTATCCATTTGAGGAAAATAGAATTTATTATTTTTGTACTCAAAACCTGATTTCTACCCACTGTCTGTAGGACAACACAAGAATACATCAGAAGGCAAGGAGGACAGAGTCACTAAGTGACGAAATAAACCAAAGATATATAAATGCAACTGCATGTGAATTTTTGCACCTGTAAGCATCCTTTAGGATAAGTTAAATATGCTAGAAGGTGATTGACAATTTTCATCAGTCCTAAAGACTGAATAATTTAAATGCAGGGCTTCTTCTCATCTAATACAAAGTGCTGAGTACAGAATCCTAAACAAACACTGTTGAATTTAAATCTGGTCGGCACAAAATCTGAAATGGAAGAAACCATTTAACCCCACTTGTGCCTGTGTTCTCTGTGACTGCAGTACCATCTGGTTACTGGGAAAGTGGAAGGAAAATCTACTACTGCAAGGAAAAAAAGGATAGGGCATGCTAAACACATCCGAAAAAAAAGCCAAGAAAAAAAGATCCCAAACCCTGTAACTGTGCTAGTGTTAGATGATGACCTGTGCTTGCTTTCTCTCTCTTTACAGCTAATGTTAGTGGGAGACAAATCCAGAACCCTGTGCGTCCCAATAGTCACCATATACCTGAAAAATTGAGTAAGAGCCTGATGGACCTTATTGTCATTTATAGAAAGCCTCATAAGAGCTTCAGAGCTACAGGAAAATATCAGAACAAATCCTTTAACTAGTGAAGGAACCTACATGGACCTACATGCACATGGCTGGGCCAGCTATGTTCAGGAATTGGTCAGTGCAGAGGAAACCAAGGAATATCTTCCTCCATTGTTGCAGACCATGCTATGCTATGCTTTGTGATTTGTTATTCCACCTCTATCAGCTTGTTCTTTCCAAAAGCCCACACAGAAGCCAATAATTTCATCTGCATTTCCCAGCAATATTTACAGAAATGAATTTTCGTAATTTTATCTGCTAATTAATCCTAGGGGTGCCTTACATAGGCATTTTCTAACATCACGATCACTGTCATCAACCAGCAACATATTAACTCTGGTGGTGGCATGCTGTGAGAGTTGGTCATCTCATTCTGTTTTGTTATAAAAGTGGAGCAAACTACTGAGATTTCAGATTACTGTGAGTTTATATTTTTCCTTCTTCATCTTTTCTCATATCTGCAAGACTCTTGGAGAGCTGACATGCTTTTCTCAGAGTCAAAACACCTCAGCCTTCATTCTTACAGTGCACTTAGCACAAAAAGTGATAACACTTGATTTTATTGGCCTTGTGTTGTGTTTCAACACAAACACAGATTGATATGCCACTTCTTTTTTTTTTTTTTTTTTTTAAATAAGAGCCTTAGTACTGTAGCGAGCAACTCAATTACTTGTTATATTAGGATTACCTTTTTAGTTTTAAACTTTATGACAGCTTGCTTAACATGACCTATATTTTTTGCAATTTTACACAAAAAATGCATCAAGTACAGGCAGCTACTACTTCTATGAATGACAAAGGTGAGAAATATACTGTTCTGGCCAAGCTGTCCAAATAACCCCAATTGCTTTCTTGCCAGATGTCATTTTGCAGAATTAACTCTGGCAGTCCCATTCCTGCCCCTTTCTTTCCTCACCTCCATCAAACTGACATTCCTTATAATCTAGCTATGATTAGCTAGAAATAGCTAATTTCCACAGCTATGCTTTTTACAAATGTTCAGGAGAGGGTGTTGGCAATCATACCTTTTTTTCTAGGTTATCATTCAATTTGCAGCCACCAAAGTGCTCTCTATTCTTGGTGAGAAGCAGGACTGCTGATCAGAGCCATTTTAGGAAAGAGAATGAATTTCAGCCAACTTTATCCTAAATAAAGATATGAACTTTTATTTTCTGATTTTCTGTCCAGACTACTAACATAGGCTTAAAGAAAATTCAGTTTTTCTTCAGGGTGAGACAAAAAAGCCACTACTCAATTAAAATCACACTGCTCTAGGGTGTTGCATCAGTGTCTTCTTAAGCCATGATCACAAACAAAACTATTTTGTATTTGTGACTTCCAGACAAAATAGTTTGTTCTTCTGTCCTGATTTTCATATAAACACATCAAATAGCATGACATTCTTATGAGGATCAGAAGATTTCTAAATAGCAAAAGTGACTTACGTGAACATCCCTAATACTTGAAATATCTCCAGCAACATTAACTTTAAAGCAAATATTTAATGAACACAATTACTGCTTAAATAACTATTATATCCAAAGTATGAAACATTTATCTGATTATGAGATTTCACAGAAGCCAATAAAGCTTGTCTTTTTTTTTCACAATGTGTCACTACATTTTTCTTCAATTTTTAATCCAGATGCAATCTGGCATGAAAAAAACTGCTGGCTTCCCAGACACAGTCTGATAAGCCAAATTCCATGCTGATTCAAACCCTACTTCAGTGGGAGCATGTGGGTTTCAAAGGCAGCCTACAACAGTTGTTGCTGTTGAGAAACTTCTGAAGAGACGTGAATCAGCACAGCCAAAATAAAATTGAAGAGCTTGTCTTTTTTTTTCACGGATTTTACGGATTCTTTTATGGATCAAGGTTCTTGCCCATTTCCATCTTTGCGTTAATCTACTGCATATGTTTTTCTGTTTGCTTTCTTTCTGATAGAACATGAATACGTAGTGATCAGTTCCTGCTTTTGTTGCCGATGTATCAAACAATTTGATTTCCATTCACACAGCCTGTTTCACTGGAAAACAAACAAGCAGACAAGCAGACAAAAAGTCTCCAAAACCACACAGACAATTTGTCTTCTGTATAATCCTAAATGGAACCAATGCTTTCTAATCTTGCCTTCTTCCATTGCTATTAAGGAACTGTGTATGCTTTTTTTTGGGGAGGTTTGGGGTTTTTTTAATGAAATTAACATTTCTATTTTTGCTGCTATAATCTGGACTAAAGTTCTTTTCTCTATTGCAAATATAACACAACATTAAAAAAGACTAAGGTGCATAGCCTTTCTGTCTCTGTTTCAACTGTGAATCTGATATGCATCGCCACTGACACAAACAGAATTACACAGACTCAGACATACAAGAATAAAAGACAGAATAATCTAAATATAAATTTGGACCAAAAATGAGGCTTACCTTTGCATAAAAGCTTCTGATAGTATTGCAATTTGCAAAGCACATCTAGCTAAATATGCATGGGTACAGATAAATATGTATATAGGCTATTCTTGTAGCTGCAAAAATGCGAATAGAAATGAAACCTATTTAACTCTGCAAGAAGAGAAAGCAAGTGGGAAAATCAAATTGGAATCACGAATGCTTCCACAAAAATATTCTTTTGCATCAAAAAACACCCTTTTATAGACAGACCCTCATGCAGGCAAACTTACTGAAATCTAGATAATATCGCTTCTGTCAGCACCCGATGCAACAGCAACATGTGCCTGTTTATCAAGGAAGGTTATTTTCCCCAGTAAGTTAATGTCCTCAATTATAGTTTATAATAAAACACAGTTAATATTTACTCTGAGTAGAAGAATAGCTCTGATTATGTCTTCATCCATTTGATTTTTCTCTACACACATGGTCCACATTTGCTTACTTTGTTTGCTGCTGATTAACAGAGAACAAGTCTTGGAGATAGCAGTCTATTTTAAGCATATGTTTTAGAGCAACTAAACCTTTCAGGAAAAAAAAAAAATCAAAACTATGGTATTTGCAGTATCTATAGCAGAAGATCCCAACAATGCAAGCTGAATCTTCAAATTCTCTGTCCTGGAGTCACGTTGCTGAGCTTAATCCTTAAACACCAGGGCAGGCAAAAGACAAGGGTGAGGGGTAAAGCACCATATTGTGGGAGGCTAAGAGAGAAAAGAAGGCAACCATCCTCCAAAGTTATAGAATAGTAATCCAACATCTGCTCAGATGAAGCAGATGATAGGACAGCAGTTGATGCCGTTAGTGAGCAAAGAACCCCTTGGATAACCCCTCTTGTCTCCCACCCTCTCTCTATCACTTTGAGGAGCAGTATGTTCTAGTGACATTGAGAAGGAATCATTATCCTCTTTCTAGTGGTTTGGGGGGACCCATAGCAGGAACTCTTACTAGTAACTAACTTACTAATAACTAATAATAACTCTTACTAATCTCAGTAGGGCAAGCAGTAGCAGAAGGCATAAAATATGTCCTGGGTGCACTTTATACCAGCCTGAGAAGAACACAGTGGCAAAAACTTAGATTTTACTTCCTTTTGGTCTTGTCTGACTGTTGCTAGGTATACATATATATGCTGGGAATTGAGAAGAGAAAGGAAACTTATTCAAAAGTATGTAGGGGGAAGAAGGAAATTGACAGAAATTTGAAGCCTGACTGTATTATGAGCCTTTAAGACTATGTCTAAGAACACCATACAATTAAAAAAAAANTCTAAAAAAACCAAAAAATAAAAAAAAAAAAAAAAAAAAAGCCAAGCCCCTCTCAAATGATAGTTCCTCTTTTCAGAGGCTCATCGTTCTAGCTGGATACAGTTCAGCTGGGCATTAGACTTCTATCTCCACCCTCCTCACCACGTAAACAATTATATTTAAATATGCTGATACTGTATTATGTAGCACCCTTTGTGCCTAATTTTTCAAAGTAATTTCAAAAGGATTATTTTCAATTCACACACAAGAAAGGCAGGGGGAAAAAACCATTATGTGATCTGTCCAACACAGCTTCTCAAACTGCACCTGCTCTCAGTGCAAGCCAGTCAAAGCTGGCACATCCACGTGTAACAGAAAGTCAGATGCAGATAGCCAAGGTAGACTTGAACATGCCAGCAGCAACACTGAAAGCATTTTGAAGTTATCAGCACAACACTCAAGACGATGCTGAGAGACAGGGAATAGCAGCCCCCAGAGCACCACTCTAACATAACCATGCTGGGAAAACATGCAAGCAACTTTGGCTGTGGGAATGGTGCTCGCATAAACCGACACGCTCAGGCAGGGCATTGATTTGACTGTAGGTGGAGCTCAAGAATACCTATCCAGTCCTGCGTTTTCTGGGATGAATGCCGGCTCCACTCCCTCTCATTCCCTCTCTAGAACCTTCACCAGCCTTACATCAAAAGCTAGCACAGCAGTTTTTAATTGAAATGGCTGCAGAGGGTCAAAGCCACCGAGGAGTATATTCAGAGTAATGCATACTTGACTGAAAAGATGGACTATTCTCACCCCAAGTTACCTAAGAGGACTTGTACTACCCATCTTAATAGTCTGGTCAGAGGAGGAACTGTATCTCCCAGGAACTCCTTTCTTTCTTTGTCCCCACCTAGATTTAGGCTGTTTCCTGCAAACCATGGAGAAGCAGATTACCAGGAAACCCCTTCCTCAAGACCAAACAACACAAGCACTACTAACCACATCTCCAATTCCATTTATCCTAACTTTACAGCAGCAATACTGTGTTCTTTAGGAGGCCATACACCATGAGCAGAACTAGATAAGCAGCGCCTGCATTTGTTTCATTCACTGATACCAGACAGGAGTAAAGCCTAGAAAGATTATCTTCATCAAATAATGTGCTCTCTCATTGAGAAGTGAGATTTTTAGTAATTCTCTTTATTGCTAATATTTAACTTTTCAATTCTAAACAGTTTTTAAAATAATTATTCTTTTATTGTTTACACATGAGAAATTAAAACCATTATATGTTATGAAGCTTACAGATAATTTGTTAAATATTTCAAATGGCATTTATTAAAGTAAATTTCTCAGTCTTAGTAATAGGACAGCACATCTCAGATTCTGCTCCAAATTATACCCATTGCTATCTCTCAAGAATGGATTCAAATATTGTTACAAGTTACTCCTCTACATTGCTTTCTGAGCACAGCTGGGAGCAAAATTTAGGGAATGAGATGAAAATGCAACTTCACAAGGTATGTAAGCTGGGATCATAGTTTCAAAGGCAGGATCAGCCTGCTGCAACCTAAAAAAATGTTTCACATTGTCAGTTTTGAAGTTCATAACAAAAAATATGGCCAGAATGTTCCCACCTGAGAAAACTGAGCACTTGCAAAATTCCTAGTAGCACCATTTAAGATGTAGAGCCAACATGCAACTGGCCCAATCCTGATTCCATTTAAAAACAGGGCTAACCTATATTAAAGCCACTAATGGATATAAAGGGATTCTGGATTTACACCAACACAAATAGGACCAGGGTATGTCTCTTGGTGAGGATTTTGAAGTACAGATGACTGCACTATGTATTTTTATTTTAACTGAGTGCCTGAAATTGTTCACAAAGTTGTATCCACTAAGGATTAGTGGACACATGCATGATCCCATTTTGATGGTGCAGATGTTCAGGAGTATTATTCTAAGACGTGCTTAGGAAAACTATGAACTACACAAAAAGTAAAAACTTGGAACTTGCGTAAGTGAAACCGAAACAGTGATGGTCAGGGAAATCAGAACAGCAAGTGCAACAGAAGCCAGCAGAGAACAGAATCAAATTAATGATTTCTCATTTCTTACATCTGAAAAGTTTCTAACCATTTCACAGAATTTACAGCATCATTTGTGACAAAAACAATGAACAAATCCCAAGGTGGATATAACCACAGAACCAGCAGCAGAAGAGAATGGATTGCTAGCAACCCACTGCACACTGGCCAGGGCAAAGGCAGAAAGCCACACTGAAGGAATGAACACTGCAGGGTGTTTGCTGAGCAGACTGCTTGATTAGCTCTGTAGCACTGAGTGGGCAAGACAATGCCACCAAAAAGGTAAAAAATCATGGGAAAACAATCATGGTAGCTGGGAAGAGAAAAGGTGAAAGCCTTGGAGGTTCCACATAGAGCCCCAAATTTAAAAACAAAACTGTGACATTCAAAACTGGAGTTGCAAATCAGCCTTCAGAGAGTAGCATCCCTCAAGCTATTCTCCCACAATTTAGCATCCAATCTTGTTGTTGCTGTTATTTTTTACAGGATTTTTCTGCATGCAATTAAAATTTATTTCAACATTATTGGCTCAAATAAACACATACAGTGCTTCTCTAAAACATATAAGGGCCAGATTACAAAAGCATCCCCTTTTGTACATGTTGTACCCATATACCATTTACAACAGAGACACATTTTATGACTGAGCTGTTTTGCATAGTAATTACCTGATTTTGAAACTCTCAATTTTATAGAAGTTGGCCCAATAGCTAGAAATGCAGAACGAAGCATAGAAAAAGTCCTTAAAAGTACACCAATCCATAACATGGTTTGAGAATATTAAAGAAGAAGATAAACCCCTCCAGTTCAGCAATGGATGCAAAACTAATATATATAAATATTAAATTTTGGGTACGCCGCAATATCACTGTTTTCCCCATTCCTTAGTGGCAGGAGTTCCAGGGACTCCAGTAATCTCTATGAGCTAATAGAATAAGCTTATTTTCTAGTTTCTGCATGCCAGTACCAGCACAAGGTAACCAAGAGCAAGGAAGGCCAAGGAATGGTCTTAGACCATAGTCGCCAGCAATAAAATTCTCTGAAGCCTTCCCGCTTATACCAAGAGGGGAAATGGGAGAACAAACCAAGAACAGGAATGGGAATTGGCAGGAAATGAGCCTGGCACATTAAGCTGAAATGCTATCCCCTATGTAATGCTAAGTGGAGCACTTATCTGTGCAACCCTTCAAGTCTTGCTTTTCCCACTACACAACAGTAGCAGCAGGACTTCCATTAGCACAGGACTGGATCCTTCTTAACTGCCTTCTCAAAATTGGAAGCACATACTCATCATTCTGCATTTTTGTCATGCGAGATTAAGTTTTCATGAGTCAAAATGGAGAGACTCAAATCCCAGACAAGTTGCCAGTAACTGGAATTAACAAAGGATGAGTTGGCTCAAAATAAACAGCACCTCCCTCACTGTCTGCAAAAATTCCTGTTCAGCATTCACTCCATTGTAGTCTGTTTGCAACTATTTTTACGCATTTTCTCTCTCCTGCCAACTTTAGGCACTAAGATTGATCTGTACAGTCTGTTAAATATGTGCTAACTCATCAAACTCAACATGTTTCGTGCAAATACTTCCATTTTGAGAATGCTTTCAGTGAAATTATTCTTTAGGAACAAGAAGAGCAAACTAAGACAAATATCATAGGCTAGGAAGTGGGAAGCCCAGGTTCAAGTGACTGAGCTCTGTCTCAGTAAGTGATACAGGACACAAAACTATTTTGAACTGAGCAGAAATAAAACCTGAGGTGAGGCACCCCATATCCTACCAAACAACCCTTTACTGCACATACCAAGTTTTTTTTCCCTAAACAGAGAGTCACACTCTATTTGAAAAGGGAAATGCATTGATATTCAGACAAAAAAAAAAAAAAATCTAAAATGTGTTTTATTTTCTTTATGTTGCCTGAGAGAAATGGCAATTAGAAGCCCTGGGGAATGAAGTAAAATAGCAGCAGCATCCCCCAGCCAGCCAGGCAGTGCCTACCCTTGAATTGCCAGCAGTGTAGTTGCACTCTTTCATGCTGCTTTGCCTGTCCCATGTTACGCCAAAACACACAGACGTGAGATGGAAAAAAGCAAACAAAAACAAAACTGAAAAGATAAATCCTTGGGTTTGGTCCTGCTGGTGAAGATCTATGAGCTTTTCATCAGGCTCAAGACAAAAGAGCATTTAAAATGACTTTTCAAAGTATTCCTCAATAGCTAATTGCAATAGAGCTGGAAATTCTAGCTGAATTCATTGAAGACAATGAATACTTTTTCACATTGTTTAAAATGCTAAGGGGGACTGTAATTGTCCCTCAAAGCATCCTGAAAATGAACTACAATAAATCAAGTTAAATATATCACGGGAGCTGTAGTGTCGGGGGGATTGTTTTAGTATCTACTGTAATCATAATTTAAATGACAGGAACAACTGACCAGAAAAACAATGTGGAGTTGAATAGTCTTTGAGATTTACCTTATCAACCACTGACACATTACAGCCATAATTTCTATTTCATCCACTGTACAACAGCAACAGGTTGGACAGACAGAATAAAAGAAAAATAAGCAAGGGAAAATTCAAATTGTATGCAGAAATCAGTTGCACTAGGCAATACATCACATTTTATTTTCTTTAGGGAGCATAATTTTTTCTCTAAATTGAATCAAACCAATAAAATTAGTATAATTTATTAGGCATCTAGATACTTCACATGTCAAAATCCTAATTTTTCCTTTGGAAGAGTTCTATATCAAAACATGGTGCAAAAGGCCAGTTTGCCAAGACTATAAAGAGGAAGATATGATCCACAAAGAACCTCTTCCTGCCCTGACTTTTGAGAGAAAAAAGCTGAAAAAGACAAAATCAATTTTACATTTTTTAAAGATGCTAAGATCTATCATTGATATCTAGGGGTAGAATTGAAGGGGTAAAGAAATGGATTGGAATTCACAGCTTGCAGTTTTTTAAAGAAGGAAAAAGAGGAAAAATAAATATTTGGTAAAGATCCTATTTGTGAAAATTCTAAAGATAAAGATCATTAGCTTTGTTAGATTCTTCAGTTTACAGCATTTATCTGATAAATAGTTACTCCAACATGAGTCCTTTATAGGAGCTACTTGCACCAACTGTCACCTACTTGAAATGAGGAGGAAAATTTACTAACCACAGCAAAAGACAAAAAAGACAGCACATTTACTACCTTTAAAAAACAAAGTCACAAAATAATTGAAAAAAATATACTTCTTACGCCAGCATACCTACTCATGAAAGCAGAAAACATACAGGAATTACATCTGAATCTGGTACCTGGTCTACAAGATTTGCTGCAAGACCTACTTAATGAGGTAAGCACACTCACCAATTTCAATGGGAATTGTGGTTCTAAGCACTACTGAACATTAAGCTATTTTTAATTAGTAATAATTTATGAAAACGCAGTTTGCAAGAGGTACTGAGTCCCTCAAATAAACTCGAGTTGAATTCAAAGTGCATCAGGTATGGGAGCAGCAGGTACCACTATCATGCATAATTTATCATAATGGGACTTCTCCAGCATCCAGCAGCACTGCTCTGCAGGCCGCTCCTGCAGGCAGCTGAAAGAGCTGCTGAACAAGTGGCCTCTTAGAAGGTTTTTGGGTATCACAGTTCCCCTGAGCTAAAAGCTCACTGCGCAGCTGGCGAGGACAGCAGAGGGGCTTTTCATTCCTGTTTGATGTCATTTTGGCCTCTGAATTAAAGACAGAATTTGTGGTGTGGGTGTCATATGAATCCCCTTTGAACTCAGAGTTGAAGTAAGAAAAGGAGTAATTTAAGTAATTCCCTGGGAATATAAGCCACTTTCTGCATGAGTTATTAAGACTTTTCAAGTCACTTGTAGAACCCAGCTGGAAGTAAAATCTGTCCTTCTGGGAGATCTTTTTATTGCTAGTGATGCTAAAAAAGACACTGAAACCTTCTGGGAAAACCAAAAGTAAAAGTCTACTGGGAAAGCCAACATGTAACAGAAAAAAAAGGACCTCATGACAACAGTCGCTGGCAACTACAGATAACATTTGTGAGCAAAAAACACAGAGCCAAATGTTGCAGCATAAAGCATAGATTATTTTCATCTTTTTCACGCCAGTTTGGATACAAATTTTGTCTTGGGATAGTGTAAAAAGCATAGTAAGAAAGAGAGCAAAGATTCACTAGCTTTAATTAAAAAGATATTAATTAAACCAATTTTGCCTTGAGATGGTTTCTTCCAGTACTACTTCCTCCTTCAGTAATTGCACTCTTTGAGCCAAATCAAAGTATGGGGTAATTAGTCCTGTAAACTAGAGACCTTATTCAGCATCACTTGCACAGTCAAAACTCCTGCTGAAGTCCCAAGGAATTCTGCATAATTAAGGTGCAAGGAGAGCAGCTCTCAAGTTGCATCTGAAGAAATCTGGCTAGAGAAGGCCTCTCTTGAATTATGGTAGCTGGTTCAGAAATATTACCAGTATCCATCACAAGGATGTGTTGCAAATCAGAATGTAAGTTTCGGTAGATCCAGCTAACAGGACATGCAGTAGGTAAAAGAGGATTTTAAAAAGGTTAAGGGTCTCTTTTGGGAGAGATCAGCCCTTCCCAAGTACGACAGAATCTTCTGAGTTCAACTCTTAGGAAATGCTGCAGTTCCAAGGGGGATAGACCACCTGCCAGCTGTTACCCTGCATCCTCACCACTGGCTAGGCCTTTGTCTGAGCCAGTGCCTGGACATTTTACTTCAATAAACTGGCAAGAAACAATTTTTGGTTTGATTTTTGAGGAAAGAATAAAAGCCAACATTGTCTGTTTTGCTGGCAAAGCATGCTGGCTGAACAGTAAGTAGCAGAGTCACAGCAAGAGAGAAGACAAGACCTGATAGCTAGTTTGGGATAGAAGAGTAAACAGGATTACTAGTTCAGATGACAGCCAGCTGTTGGATTAAATCAGTAAGTTTTTGCAACCTGAGAAGCTACTTCAAACAGGAGGCTTCTTGAGTGTCACTGTTGAAATGTCACCCAGAAAAGGTTAGGAAGCTGGCTTAACCTCTGCAGGACAAAGACATGGTGATCTCTTGACCCCTCTGTGCACTTTTAAAGAACGTGCCTCCGGCTGATTTGTCTTCCATTTAAAAATTGCATAGAAAAAATATATTTCAAAAAAATCTCCTTTTAATTTGAAGAGTTTTCTTTTTAAATCTGGACACAGAACAGATTAGAGACATAAAATTAATTTCAGATTAGGCACACTTCAATTCAACACAGACAGAAATGAGAAAAATAATAAAGGGCATCTTTTGACTAGCCTGTAAAAACCAGGGTTATTCTTATATCTGTAAATAGTACACCCTCACATAAATGGAAGAGAGATGTCAAGCCTACTCAAACACTCTCACAAGACATCTAAATATATACATACATATATAAAACCCCCACCATAATCCAAACCTCCCTGAAACTGAGAGCTTCTTTATCCGATTAATTTTCAAAAGTATGAAACACATAAACAATATCAGATATTTCAGATTTTTAAATCATTGAAAGAGGTGAAAGACTGAGTTTAGACAGTAAGTTTAAAATTGAGATTTTTATTTGCAGGAGAAAGATCTGCAAAGTTTGCCCCTGCATAAGGAGAATGTACAAAGGCAACTGGAAAGTGAAGAGAGGTTTGAAGTTGTCAGCATAGTTCTTCAGTTGTCTAAACACATTCTAATGGAATAAAGCCATGTCAGGTAAAGTTCAGATGGGACATTTGGAAAGGTTTTTCACTGAGAGGATGGTTGATCACTGTGAAACAGGCTCCACAGGAAAGTGGTTACAGCCTCAATCCTGACAGAGTTTACAAGATGTCTGAATGATGATCTTAGATGGTTTACTTTTAGGCAGTCCTGTGAGGAGCAGAGGGTTGGATTTAAGATCCTTAGGGGTCTCTTTCAAAATGAGATATTTTATGACTCTATATATGTGTCAACGAAGTTTTTATGTAGAATTTTCATTATTGTCTCTAACACAGATATGCTGGAAACACAGGGAAATTAATGAAGCAGTAATTTTGATATTCAAAAAGTTGAACACAAGGGTGACATGTTAAAATTTTAGTTACCAAAGACATTAAATCCCATGAAGAAAAAACCCCATCACAGTACTTCTAAGACACATTCAAGAAAAAATTCGTATCACAAGAAAAAGTATGAGAGAAATTCAAAGTTTTAACTTCAACCTTCAACTAATCCCAAGTTTTTGAGTATATGAAAAAAGTCTTGTATAGATCTCACTAGGCAGAAGAAGTAACCAGCAACAAGCAAAACATGTTTATTTTTCATAGTATTTTTCAAACATGACTTGCTATATATCAATTTAAATTATTGGTGATTTTATTTTATTTTAAAGCTATAACAAAATGTGTACATGTATGCACATATGCTTCTGGAACACCTACAAGACACAGTAGTGAGTACTTGAGATAGAAACATCTCAGAATGGAAAAAGGGTAATTAGCAGTTTTGTCATGCCTGATTACACTTACTTGATAAATCACAATCAACTGGTGCAAGGCAAGTGAAAAAAACCTCCTGGTGCTGAGGCTAGAAAATACAAAGGGCAAGGGGAAAGCAAACTATGTGTAGCAGTTTCATGAAAAAAGATGTTTCCCAAGATGTGCTTAATGACAATTTAAGTAGTATATAAAGATCAGAAAGGGTTACGGAACACAGAGAAGTGGAAGGGGCTCTAACCACACTAGAAATGTGTCTAGAAAGCCCACCTCTGTGTCATTTTATTCTAAAAGGCAAAGTTCCTGTCCAGATACCAATTGATGCATAGAATTCATTGCCTTTGAAGCTAATTATAGTTGTGCACTTTACAATAGCTAATGTTCTGCTGATGATTCTTGTATCAGTTTCCAAGAGCCATCGTTTGTCTCTAGTTTACTCCTTCAAAAAAGAACAAGATTTGAAATGTTGACACAAATAGTTGAGTTCTGCTGTTTGTAAATGCAATCCAGGCATTCTCCTTCCTCTCATCTTTGAGCAGACCACCCCCTCAGTCTAATGCTAACAAGTCTCCTGGTTGCCTTCAAACGTATTAGTTTTGGTCTAGTGCCATGTTCTGGTGTGAAACATTGCTATTTAGACTGTGGTATATATAACCTGTTGCACGTCAAACTCAGCACACCCAAAAAGTATCTATCAGAAAGAGAGGTATGCTCCTAGGAGTGCAGACTGATTTATGCCTCTTCTCTTCACATTAAAATGCCACGCATCTCAAACAGGGTAGAAGCTGCATACCTAGAGTGTTTATGGAAATGATATGTTTATTTTGCATGAGTAGATAGCAGGCATTTGCCAGGAACCTTGCATAAGCAAGTGCTTCTGCTGCTTATTTTTGGGTAAGGGAGGATATGCAGACTGACTCCACATCCAGAATTCCTACCCCACTTAACGACAAAGGGATCAACTTGACAAATAGCTGAAGCTGTAGACTCAGGAACACAACTGTGATGAGCCATGTTACTGGGGTATTAATAAAAAAATCAAAAATACTGGATTCCTTAATTGACATTAACCAAGCGAGTGATCTATCCAGGATGATTGATACAATATGCTAATCAAAAACTCAGCATGTCAGTGAGAGACCATTAATTAGCGACTCCTCTTTAGGAGAAACAAACTTTTGAGTAAGAAACCTCAAAATAAAAGCTTTAGATGATAGTCTTATTTCCATTGGGATAGCAGGTACAGGTGCCAGTTGGAAATATCTGCTTTATTGAGTGAGTGGCTGTACTGCATGCAAGTAAGAAAAAAATCTCTCTCTTACCCAAAGATCTTTATATTACTGTCTGAAAAATGAATACAAATTAATCACAGCCCGAAGAATAAAAATTATACTGTTACAGGACAGATCTCTCCTTTTTTTCAAACAGAAAACAATAGAACAACAGTTTGACTGCAGAATAATTTGGAAGTGGATTAAAAAAAAAATTGGTGCCCTAATGCTTCTGCTTCCATGGCAATAAAAAGAGCCCCAACAACTTCACCCCTCCTTGAATGCCCTTGTTGTCCATTTTCTCTGATTATACCAAAGAGGGTCACCAAATGCATAATGTTCATGAATTCTCCTTAGTGTTAAAGACATCCAAAAGTTCTTTCTGGTTTTATGCATGAATTTCAGTTCATCCTGGAACTGGTGAAGCCCTGCATCTCCTCAGCATTACTTCCTACTCCCATTTACTACAGGAATAGTCTCAAGCATTTTTTTTTTTTTTCCTCTGAACCTTGGAAGAGAGAAGCACCACCACAGCAGACTCCTAAAGTTTTACTAGAGGTTACTTTGAGCTCTTATGCAATCAAAAAACTCCCACCCTGGAGTGGAATGGACCACAGGCAGCAACACAGACCAACCATGGTGGGACAGCAACTCTGCACGCTGTCAAAGGTGGCAACTGCTTCCACTTAGGAGTTATAGGAACAAAATAGCTGAACTGTGTTAGTAACATATTTAGCCCTGAAGAATACTGACCAATGTCTTGTAGCACTCCTAACCAACCTAGGAAAAGAGGTCACTAACCTGTGAGAGACTACCTTCCTCAGAGCAGAGATATCTCAGAGGACAGCCGCCAGCCATCACGTTGTGCTCATGTACACTGAAATGCTATTCACTAACAAAGTCCCTCCAGAATCTCAGCTTAAGAAATGATCCCTGATGAACATTAATGTAGAAAGAGTTGGTTCCTTCTACTGTATTAAAAATGGCCATGTAAAAGAAGAAAAGAAAAAATACTGTACTAGCAACAGAAGAAACTGAACTAAAAAAGACTATTATAGAGGATTCCCAAATACAGTGTTTGAGAGAAGTACAGCTCTTTGGGGACAAAAAAAAAAAAAAAAAAAAAAAAAAAAAAAAAAAAAAAAAAAAAAAAAAAAAAAAAAAATCAATCTGTACATTATGTTTTATTGTTGTACAGCTGGTGCAATCCAATATTGAATTTATTGAAATTGTTGAGGTACAGGAAGATAAAGTCAGAATCAAGCACTAGGATCTAAATTTGGCAAAAAATCTTTTTGATGTGATGTGACAAACTTACTTTAGAAAGCATAATAACTCATCTGGTTTCAGTTTCTATTCCCTTAGCATCAAACTTAGTACCAAGACCAATACTAATGAAGGTACACAGGAAAAGTTATTTTGGGTAGCCTTTTGGTGTAAAATAAAAGAACACCCACTGGTTTTGTAAGTCTGAGTCTTATCCTTGACAAATTAAAGAAGAACAGCAAGATATTGTTCTCTAATCTGATGGGTAGGAAAAAAAAGCAGTTAGATTACAGAAGAAGGAAGGAAAATTAAGAAACCTAGGACAATACAGAACACACTATAAACTACAGTATATGGGTTTTGGTATTTTCCTTTGATGTGAAGTTAGAAAAAAAAGATCAAGTAGACAAAAGACAAATTTAAATACTATTACTTTGAAGAGGCTGAGTCATAGCCCATATTCTGCAATGCCAAACTCAAATTTACCAACATTCCAAAATATATGTTTGGAATGAAGAAGAACTACTTAGAACAGTTAAAAGCCTTGAGCAATATCTCAGCATCAAATAAGATTTTTTTTTAGTAAGCTGAAACTGTGATGTCCCCTGCATTTGACTTGGGGGCTGGATATACTGAGAACCAATGTAAAAAAAACCAAAAACCCAATGGTTTGTGGAAAAATCTTTTAATACTGCTTTGTAGTTTAAGAAGAAAGTAGCAATGGAGTCACGTAACAAATGCCACATTCCTACAAAAAAGTCTCAGAAGTTGCCGCTGAAGTCCCACAGAAAGTGCAAATGGGACAGGATTCAAACAGGCTGTTCTCCTGCTGCCTGCCCCAATTCTGGTGATCCTTTAGTCCCTTAGTGACTAAAAATCAAACCAGCCTTTAGATACAGGGATCTGTTGGATCTGAGGTTCCTCTGCTTACACCATTGCTGAGGTGTTAGAGAAGGCTACTTCTCAAATCAGCTTTTTCTAGGCACATCCTTTAGCTTATTCAGAGCCTTTGAATTTCTGCCTAGTCCTCTCCAAGGTCTATGACTGCCAAGCATGTGCCTTATGTTCAGCATCTCTTCAGTTTTAAAACTGCAAGGAGTATGAAAACAAAGTTTCCTTTTGCAAATCAAAAAGTATACATTTTGTCAAAATTATCCCAAAGCCATAACACAAAGCCTCAAGATCCAAATCCTCCTCAAAAGTCTCAGGAAAAAATACCACATGCTACAAATAATTTTAAAGATAGGTGGTCTGCTTGTCAAACTTTATCTAAATTGCAAACTGAAAGTTTTCACTGATCCTTGTTAATTTGTGAGCAAAATAAGTGGCTTTTCAACATTATAATCACTCATCAGGTTTGTTGATTGTGTTAAAACTGACTTCCTTGGAGGATCACAAACACTTCTAATTACTGAGACAGTCAAAATTAACACTAGATAAGATAAAAAAAAAATCTCTGTATATATGTCTATCTCTCCTCTACAAGTCTTTGCAATGTAAATCTCAACAACTTCCATCCTAAAATACTGTCATTGTGTATATGACACGCTAGTCATGACATCTCTCTCCTCTGAACAGGCAGAAATAAAGACAAAAAGTAATACTGCCAGGATTTTTTAATGCTCTATTTACACTGTAGTGTCTTCTCAGAGCTGCTGTGGTGTGAAATAACCCCAAATCTGAGAGTAGCTGTGTCTGTGGGAGACACGTCACCATGCCAGAGGAACGAAGGCACGGTGTCAGCTAAATGTGCCATGGCAAATACTTCACTCTTTCTTGACAGGAATTACAACAGAAAAACTCCAGGCAATGAAGGCACTGGGCACAGGAATGAGCATATGTAAAAGAGAAGAACAATGTAAAGGGTATTATTTTTACAGGTGACAACTGCTTGATGGTTTGACAGCTTTTTACCCTTCCTAGTCTGTTACATACTTTTCTCTTTTAAATTCTTGTTACAGTTTCATCTGTGAACCAAAATGCTGCAAACAAAACATTACAGAAATAAACCAATTTACCCTAAAATCACCTCAGCCAAGAAACTCTTGCTATCCTCACTACATACACAAGGGAACTGAGAGCATAAGGATTAAGAATCTCAAAATAATACTGATGGCAGAAGTAAGAAATGAACCTTGACTTTAAGTCACCCTGCTGTGTCATGATTACTGACTCATCCTACTCTCCCCCTAACAAATCTGAACACTAAGAGGAGATCAGGAGAACGTTAGATCTTTACAAAAGAAAGTAAATAAAATCAGCCGCTCATTCTTCACTCCCTGTTCAATATATTACAGTCTTAACTTTACATTGCACAGTTCATGTAGCAAATAAAAAAAACCCAAATCCACAAGGCAATGGAAAACTGTCTGCACCATTACTGTATATTAAACCTATTAGTGAAATCATTTCCCATGAAAGCAACAGGATGACAATTCTAACCAAATGAGAAAGTGCGTGTGCAATGGGTACAATACAAAGCTCAGATTGCAGAGGGATGATGGCATGATCTCATTTTTACTCAGAGTTACTGATGTAATGCTACAAGGTTCAGTGGAGAGCTCTTGGTTTAATACTCCCAGTCAATCAAAACAGAGTTCCAGTTGCTAATAACATCAGCTCTCAGAATTGCTTTTAAGCTGTTTATGAGCCTGCAGGGCATCAGTAAAAAGGTTTATTTTGGGTTGTAAAAATAAGCATATTTTCATGCAGGCTTATAGAATTTTAAAAACAAAATACTAGAGCAAATCTTCAGTTGGAACAAGTTGTTCATTCATTTCAGTAGGGCTGCCTCCTCATATTTACATAATTTCAATTGACCCTGTCAGTGATGTTGGCAACTATTGCTTTTAAAAGACAAGCTTTTCAACCTGACTTTATACTGAAAACAGATCTACCCCTTCCAAACTACTAGCCCCCCTACAACAACAAAATACCAAACAACCAAAACACAAAGAAACCAAAATCCAAAATCCCAAAACCCCGTAATATAGACAAAATAATAGAATAGTTGATTTAAATTTAAATATTTTGTGAATACATTTTATAGGTTAAGTGTATCCCTAATTATCCTTCCATGACATTTGTGGAAAGAGGGAGACAGGGAAGAGTGGCAGACAAAAAATAAATTTGAATTCATCTGATGAACTGTTGAGTTAAAGTAAGCTTCCTTTTTAAGGGAAAAAGCCCTCCCTCTGAGGGCATCAAAGCCTGCAGATATTTTTTTTAGTCTGTGTCCCATTTTTCAGTCATGCCCATTCTAGCATAAATTTAGAATTGACCAGACACAAACAAAATCCTGTTTTTCTCTGTCACATCCAAAGTCCGTAAGAAGTGTAGAAGTCCCATTCTGGGAAGGATAAGCTTCTAATTTTGCTGGCTCGGTAAAACTTCATTACACAAATGTCTTGCTGTACCACCTGAAGAGGCTTAGTCTGATCTTCTCACTACTGTAAGCCAGCTCTGACTTAAGTTGCACAAAAGCTTAAGAGATCATGGCTCAAATACTTTAAATTGACTGTAGCAGGCAACAGGTGACATTCAATATCCCTAGGAAAGCAAAAAATCCTTAATGGAACTTCTGCTAAATATTATTTTATTTATTTTCCTCCTTGAGCTTCCAGATCTCTTCTGACCCCAGACATACATGAAGGGGCACTATTCAAAAAAATCCTCTGACAACTGGGAGTCTCTGGCCCATTTCAGAACTGCGTGGCCAGTGAGCTTGTCTTGCCCAACCTACATGTTCACTAGAAAGATATGTTGTAGCCCAAGGATAAGGATGCTTTGGGATTAGGAGAGGAGTTTGAGATACCATAGTCATTGTTTCTGCTGTTAATTACTGGGGGGATTTTTTTTTTTAAAGATGGCAATTTAAAAAAATAAAATTATTATGATACATTTCAAACAAATGGATTAATAAATAATTCATTAGTGTTTGGATGGTATAAAAGCATACTTGCACTTAAAGCAGATTAACTAGTATCTGAAATAAATTATTACAAAAAAATGCAAATGAGTTTTCCACTGCAAAAATATTTTGTTCACGTTTATAGCTGTGTTCAATGTAGAGCAATAAATATCTGTATGAAAACAAAGGAATCAAGATTAATTCCATGCTGCTTAAGTGGACTTTAGGCTGTCTTCTAGACATATATGCAATTTTTAAAAAAAGCACTTCTCCCTGAAAAAAGAAAAGGCGAACTTGACAGGTGAAGATAAATGTCTTCATTTTCAGTTTTTCACAGGAACCTTGTCTTTGTGATGCCTACAGATAGCCTGCTAGATATAAAACTAAACAAGTTCCTGAAATTGGCTGTAAGGCATAGTGTTTTATGATATTGGAAATATGTTATTTTGAAGAGATAAAAGCACCCCCAAAACCAAAATAAAATCCCCACAAAGACAAAGAGGACTTCTAATTTCCCTCACTCCAAATTCCACTAGCTTAAATGAAAATGTGACTTCTAAAGAGGTTCACATCATCCATAAAACATGACCCAATTATCAGTCAATAAAACCAAGATTCTCACCATTTTCTTTTAACAGATAATAAAGTAAAGACATGGGTTACCTTTATTGATCCCAAATATCTCAATTCATCCACAAAAAACATACATCTCTTTTACATTTTCTTGCCTCTTCTCTAAAGCTTCACTATCTGAAGCTTGGCCTTCTTCCCAGTTTAGAGCCAGGGAAAAATGCCCTTTCAGCTAAGTGATCTTGTGCAAGCCTATGTATGCAATCAGGTCAACGTTGATGTTCAGTAAAAGCTCTAGCAGAAATCCCTCATCACCAGAGTGAGGATTCTTTAGTCACTGGGCTCTCCAATACTGCCACAAACTGATTCCTCTTTCTATCTGTAACTGTTGCTCTCAGCTTCCCTATGAGCACCTGCATCTTCCTTACCCAAAATTTAAGTTGAATTGCTTTTAGCAAGCCCAGATATGAGCCGGTCTGCTCTGGCACACCTAAAAACTCAACCTCTTTTCTTTCATCATTACCTACAATTAATTCCATGCAGGATATCTCAACTGTAATAAAAAACCCCCTCAAACCTGTTGAGACCTCATTTTATAATGATAGTAAGGATTTTCAGTAGCATTCAAGATGCATATCTTCAGGAAACACAGACTCAATGCTTGGTTTATATATGAAATTTTTATTTCTCTTCAAAATCTTTTTCATGGTCCCTTGGCATATTTGGCTAATTCCTGAAAATGTAAGTTAAGCTTTTCACCTCCCATGCTTCCAGTGTTCCTTCATCATGCTGACTTAAAAGATAGATTGTAGAACAAATTTCTGGCCATAGTAAATTTAAAATGAGGTTTGCTTAGTGTTATACTGTCTATTTTCAGTATAAGTTTTGACATAAATTATAGCATTATTTCATGTGTATAAAAGGGTGCTTTGTTTGCTTTTGATGATTTATTTAATTTTTAACATAGTCAAGTATTTGGTACTACACACAAAGAATCTGTTAGACTGCATGAGTACCCACAGAGAATCAGAATAATTTTTGTCCCTTTCAGATTGTAGTCAAATAGAGACTTTAAGAACACATGCAAAACTTTAGAGGCATTAAACAAGTTTACAGGAATTATCTTACCCTAAACCAGTTCTTGTCATCTGAGTTCTGAAGTGAGGAGTTCGAGTTCACAGAAATTGAATAAGAGAAGAAAATCCATGAAACAGAAGAACCTGCTCTTAGCCAAGACAGCAGATTTAGCCCATCTCCTTTCCCAAAAGGACAGAAAAGTAAGAGAATATTTGTTATAATGGAGAGACAAGGACTTTGAGCCTTTCTGCCTACTGCACTACCTTCAGGTTGTGCTCTTGGCTCAAGAGCCGGACCTTGAATAAGCTCCTTGAAAAGAAATCATCTGCTATTGCTAATTGCATTCAAAACATATAGGAAGTTTCTGTATCAGGACTGGATACCTTTGCCTTAGAAATAAGAATAAAGAAAAGCTTTTTTTTCTTGAATGGTGTTCTATTTTGAGCAGTGTCAGAAGTACAAAAGCTCATTGACATTTGCCCCTGTTCTATGTCAAGAACATGTGGCTTCTGGTGTTGGTGGCAAAGAAATGGCATCTTTAAGGCTGAGTGAAAACCTAAAATCTCTGTCAAAGCCTTCCTAAGACAGCAGCCTGGGATCCAATAGGTAAAGGTATTAACAGTACCAATGGCATTGTGCCTCAAACTCTCAGACATAAAATAAATTAATGTATACACTACAATATATTATGGAAAACTACCATTAAACTGTAAAGCAAAACAAAAAGCCTCTTACAATAAATACATTTTGATAAAACTAGAAACTCATTGTACCACTGAAGATATCTAGTCACCATTTCTTAATATACTATCTGAAAAAGTTATTTCCTAATTCTTCTGTTCAACCTTAATATTCTTAACAGGAGTTCCTTTTCAAAAAAAAAGATATGATTGAACCAAAAGAATCTTTTCCAAAACCATCTGACACTGACCTAAAGAAGTGCCAAGAATCTAGAAGTGCCAGGTTACCTACAGACTTCTGAGTTCTATTTGCAATCTACCGTCACTATTGAGAAATTATGCTGCATTCCCAATCTGAAGTTTCCTCAGCTTCTAGATGCCAGACCTTCCTTTTTCCTGATGATACAGAGCTTGTTCTCAAGTACCACCTCTTTGTGCAGCTACTCAGAGGTTTAACTTAAAAGCAATTTCCAAAGTGATTCCAGTATCAAAGCACCATTTCACTTAAGAGTTACCAGTGCAAGATCTTTTAAGCAGTGTTACGTATAAAGAGCTATGACATCCCACAGGCCACACAAGCATCATGCTCCAGTCATTCTCAGTATCATTTTATCTTTTCAGCTGCAAATAGGCTTGTGAAGAACAAGGTGGAAGGAGTTATTGTAGGCATATTTCCTTCACTTGGCTTCAAGGATATTTCTGCACCACAAAAATAAATATGGTGGCACTACACACATTTCCATGCACTGCCCAGACAGGACTCTGCAAAATATCTTTGTTCATTTATTTGGTTTTAGCAAGAGTGCACAATCAAAATTATTTCAGCATTTTTCAAAAATCCAAATATCTGTTATGTATCAAGAGAGATGTCCTAAAAACCTACATAATGCCAGATTTTATTTTTCTATTAAGCAGCAAAGCATTCTATATTAATGTGCATCAACATCAGGATCCCAGGGTTTTTGCATATATATAAACTGAACAGTCATCTGTTAAATATTGACAGTAATCAAATCCATTACTTCCAACCCTAGCATACAAGAGTTGTGAAAGTTTTCCTCTCCATCTTATGTCACCAACTTTATCACATATCAGTTGCTACTGTTCTTGGATACAGACATACAGTCTGTACTTCAAGACCACTGTTTCTCAACTAAGTCAGAAACTGGAAGATGAAAAAACTTGAAAGATGTGTCATTGGAATCTCAAAATTCTCATGACTCCCTGATGTTTTTTTGCCAAATATTTCTTGTCTTTTACAGAAGTTGTATCATCCTATGTATGACTTATCTGTATAAATAATTAGAGAGAAAATATGTATGTAAGAGAAAAGGCAAAATGTACTGAACTCTACAGCAAAAATAACAAAACTTGCAGTGGAAATGAGTTTAATCAATGGCCTAGGATAAGGCAGTAATAAGTGCTAGTCATCCCTCTCCTTCTCAAATCTGTAGGGTGGTTAAATCATGCCTAGTTTTTTACACCTACAAAAAAGAAAGATATTTGCCTTTTCTGCTCTCAAAAAAACAAAAGCACAACACCCCCCCATCAAANAAAAGAAAAAAAGCAAAAAACCACCCCATAAAAAAAAAAAAAAAAAAAAAAAAAAAAAAGAAAAAAAAGAAAAGAAAAAGAAAAAAGGGATTGAGGAAGAGCTTTATTTTGCAGATATGAAGCCTGACTGTAGTTGTCACATGTGCACAGATGCTTTGGAAGTGATACATTCTAAGCTTTGATAACCTCCTTTAATTAAAGTTTCCCTTGAAGCCTCTAAACAAATACCACTGAATGAAGTTGTGTAAACTCCTCTGGGGATTCTGTTGGGGAGCAGACATATTACAATCAAAATGTTAAACCAGTCTTATGAAGCAGAAATAAGGCTTCTTAATTTATGTATAACTTACCTTATATTTCCTGTTCATGTTATGAAAATCTTGTTTGTGTTTTTTTTTTTCTTTTAAGCAAAACAAGAAAAGGAAATTATCACCTAGATATTCTTCAAACCACATGCATGATGAAGGGCATAGGGAAAAAGCATAGTGATCAAAAAACATGCTATGAGCCCAGAAAAAATGTCAAAATACATGAGCCACAGAGTTCTGATTTACAGAAGATATTTCTCTGGTTGGAGTTTGTTGTTTTGAATGTTACTATTTCTGGCAATCTTTCCTCTGACTATTGTTTCCCCAAGTGTTACTTCTAATGTTTTTATTTTTTCCCAGAAGCTTAATTAAAACACAAAACCAGAAAGAGCAAACCCCTAATATTGTGAAACAATTTTTTCCTAATTTCAAGGAAATATGAATACAGGGTTTGTTCATAGTTACATGTAGTAGACTTTTGTTGTAGTTACCACAATTAACTTAATTTCTGCCTTTAATTTCCACAAACTAATGGCATTGTGGCTAAACAGATCTAATTTAGATGAAAACTGAAAATTAATCTGTACAATACTTATTTTTCTCTCTCACTTGGGGGCTTGGCTTCAATAGACAGCAAGTAACATCTTCTGAAGTTTAACATAACTGTTCAGTAAGTCCTGTAGCTCTACCAGCACTTTGCCTTGTTCTCATATCTGTGCAGCTAAAAATGTTCCTGACTTATGATGCAAACTTGAGATAATAACATTTGTGATCGGAATATACATTAGAGGAGGTGGAATGCAGCTGAACCCCTTAAGTCCACTAATCAAAGTGACAACACACCTGTAACAGCAACACAGCATCTCTACCATTGGCTGAGAACTCGATAATGAGGCACTGGGTGTCCCATAACCCAGAAAAATCAAAATATTTCAGAGATGTGTAAGAACTCAGCTTTACAGAAAGAAACTCTTGTAGTTCAGGTTGAACAGCAGCCTTGCACACGTCATGGCTGCTTGCACCAAAATGCTGCTTGCTGCAATATTTCCAAGCAGGGAGCAGGACCTGGCTCAGCACCCCACATTCAGGCTGCAGTTTTATCACTCCCTAGAGGGCTGAAAAGCCATTCTCTGCCTGTTTCTCACCAATGCACAAATGCAGAAAAAAAGAATATTATTGTTTAAAAAAAAAAGGAGGAGGAAAGGGAATGGGATTAAAACTACACCTAACTGTAGAAAAATCTGTTCCCTCTAAAAACTTAAGGCACCTGCCTCCAGTCCATCTCTGTAGCAGAAAAGCTGATTGAGGACTTACACAGTGAAGAGGCTAAAAACTTACAAGCAAACAAAAAAAATCCACAACAGAGTTCATTTTAAAGCATGGTTACTTGGAGATGAAGACAGGTATTAAAAAAAAAAAAACCAAATGTTTTAATTCTGAACCTTTAAATTTTTTCTGAAAGAGGATTTTTTTTCTTCAGTGGGTGTCCAGAAGAGTGGCGTGTGTCCACTTGCTCTGTTGTGAGCAACCCTGTGCTTAGAAAAAACACTACAAAAAGAGAGAATAGCCAATTGAGATAACTGCCTCTCTTTGCCTGTGCTTTGTACTTTTAGAATTTCCTCTCTTCCCCTACTCAGTCTTGAAGAGTCTTACAGATACAAACATCACACAAGGCATTTATATTATCCAATTCTAAACAGTGTAGTATCTTCAGATACCACAGATAAACACCTTTTAAATGGTTAAATGTCTCATCTGATCATTGATAACTCTGTTGCAGATATTTCACCTCCATAAATATTTTGCAAAATCTATAAATAGTCTAAACAACTTATGAGGAAAAGAAAAACATCTCTCGGAATGTAACGCTTATTGTTGGGGGTGTGACTGTCAAAATACTGCTGTTTCTTTTATTTCAGCATTCTAGTGCACTGTCTAAATCTAGCCTGGAATAGAAAAAGTATCAGTATGATCATAAATAGCCAAGGAATAATATTCTAAAACAGTACTATCCTGCCTGTAAAGAATTGCTTCCCAGGTAGTACCATCCTTGCAGAATCGCTCCCAATTGTTCCCTCTCATTATTTTATTTTTGTGACCGTCAACAGCACACACACCAGAGCTGTCTGCCAGCAGAATCTCACAAGTGCATACACACACATCCAGATGCTGCAGATACCTCTAAAAACAAATTCAGCCAAATCCATACATAGGCAAACTAAACTTAGAGGGAACTTTTTTTAGGATGAAGTTTGCTCTCATTTTTCTGATGTCAGTTGCATGAACTTCCAATTGCTCTCAGAGCTGGTACAGCTGAGAAGGAATTTTGCCTGATTTAGCCATGGATGAGAGACAAATAGGATTCTGCTTCTGACACTGAAAGTATTTTATATAGTGTGAATGTGCAAAAGATTTGTGAGATCTCCTCCACAGTTTTCACAATTAATTGTGGGACCCACTCACACTGGGGACACAGCTACAGCTGCAGCTGCCCAGAATCCCATCCCGTTACCCTGAGGGTGCCACTTTCAGCTCTGCCACCAGGTATTTTCATCCACTTACATTAACAGGGAGAAAGCAGATTTTCCAGTGGATTTTATGGCTTGATTTACAATGCTGCTCTGGGAGAAAAAGCTGAGAATTTGCACAAACTGTTAGGAGAGTGTTAATTGCAATACATTACAATAAGCTTATTAAATAGAAGCCTGTGATTGAAGGTGATTGCACAGCTTCTGTTGTCTAGGTAATTAACAACAGTGCATGGAGGGACTTGCTTGCAATACATTTTAAGATTTTAAATACTCACAAAGTATTCCCCTTCTTCTTACCTGCCCAGACCTAATCAGTTGTTATTGCTGTTCTTTATTACTTGTTAAGCACCTTCCCTGTGCTTGGTGCCTGCAGGATCCTTCCTAGCAGAGAGAAAACAGTATTTGAATTTTAAGGAGTGTAGAGGGGATTCTTTATTCAGGCTGTGGGAGACACAGAGCCTCTCATCTCCCTGCTCCATCAGCACAACTCTTTCTGCTTCATATCACCAGGCAGGGCCACCATCATCCCTGGCCTGACCCCTACACTTCGGGAAGGGGTGGAAGACCATACTGTGCTGGCTGCCCATCAGCAACAGGACATCAAAAGCAGGCACAAACCCCCCTCTGGCCCAGCCAGGCCACAGCTGCAATGCCCTGTCCTTGTGAGTATATCCTGGTGAGTGCAGCCCCACCAGGATAGATGAATTTGGAGTTTAGCAGATAGCTATCCCCAAAGGGATGTTCACCTCACATGCATTACAATCCTACATATTCAGATTTTCTCTTTTCCACTTCATTACCAACATGGGTGACATAAGACTTTTAATTGGCAAACTCAATTAAAAAAAAAAATCTCTTGTTTTCATTCACAGATTCACCGAATCAATTAGGTTAGAAAAGACCTCTGAGATAATCAAGTCCAACCTTTGACCGAATACCACCATGTCAACTAAACCATGCCACATCCAATCTTTCCTTAAACACCTCCCTGGGCAGCCCATTCCAGAATTTAATCACCCTTTCTGTGAAGAAGCTCCTCCTAATGTCCATCCTGAACATCCCCTGGCACAGCTTGAGGCCATTTCCTCTCTTGCTGTCACTTCTTACGTAGGAGAAGAGGCTGATCCTGACCCTCATCTCACTACAACCTCCTTTCAATAAAGAGATTAAGCAGGACCACATCCAACACTGATCCCTGAGGGACACAACCAGTGACTGGCTCCAACTGGAGGCAGAATCATTCCACCTTCTACCATCCAGCCAGTTCCTAACCCAGCAAAGGTCCCACCTGTCCAAGCCGTGGGCTGACAGCTTTTCCAGCAGAGTGCTGTGGGAGATGGTGTCAAAAGCTTTGCTGAAGTCCAGGTAGACACTCCACAGCCTGTCCCTCATCCACCAGGTCACTTGCTCATAAAAGGAGATCAGGTAGGTCAGACAGGACCTGCCTTTCCTGAGCCTGTGCTGGCTGGATCTCCTTCCTTGGCTGTCCTGTACATGCTGTGTGATCACACCCAAGGGGATCTGTTCCATAACTTTGCTGGGCACCAGGGTCAGGCTGACAGGCCTGCAGTTCCCTGGATCCTCCTCCTGGCCCTACTTATGGGTGGGTGTCACACTGGCCAACCTCCAGTTATCTGGGACATCTCCAGTGGGCCAGGACTGATGGCAAATGACAGAGAGCAGCTTGGAGAGTCCTTCCACCAGTTCCCTCATCTCCCTAGGATGGATCCCATCTGGTCCCATGGGCTTGTGAGCATCTAAGAGGCTCAGCAGGTCACTAACTGCTCCCTCATGGATTACAGGGGGTCCTTTCCTCTTCCTGTCCCTGTCCACCAGCTCAGGAAACTGGTGGTCCTGAGGATAACAGGTCTTACTGCTGAGGACTGAGGCAAAGGTGTTAAATACCTCTGTCTTCCCTCATCTTTGGTGATTATATTCCCCTGCCTCACATCCAATAAAGAATGGGGGTTTTCCTTGGCCCTCCTTTTGTTATTAATGTATTTATAAACTCTTTTTTTTTTTTTTCTTAATTGTCTTTTATAGTTGTGGTCAGATTAAGTTCTAACTGAGCTTTCATCTTTCTAATTTTCTTTCTGCATGATCTAATGACATCTTTGTACACTTCCTGAGTTGCCTGTCCCTTTTTCCAAAGATGATACACTGTTTTTTTTCCCCTTAATTCCTGTGAAAGCTTCCTGCTCAGCCAGGCCAGTCTTCTTTATCAAATTGTCTTTCAGTACATTTCAAATCTTTCTGATGTCTCAGCCATTTTTTCTGGACGTATATACCTCAAACCAAAAGTTTGTTAGCTTGAACTTCATTTTCCAAAAGAAGAAAGGTTTATGGGCTTTCATAAACCCCAGTGCTACAACCTCCCCACATTCCTGGGGCGGTCTTTGGTCAGACTGAAATAGATTACTTAATTTGCTCAAATAAATAATCAATCAAATTATCAGACATTGCTAGAGATTTTAGATTTGAACATTCCACAAATTTTTTTATTTATATCTTTAAATCATAGAATTATATGGAAAGATATTTCAAGAAAACACATTTGAACAACCCTTTATTTTTAAATTTGATTAAGGCAACCTCTAAGAAGCTTTAGTTTTGAAGTAGGAATAGAATACTCCATCAGACAACATTGTAGGAACACTGCACCATTTTGTGGGCAATGCTGCTCAGGAGAGTGGTGTCAGGGTCAGAGCCTTTGGCAAAGGAAGCAGTAGAAAAGATTCAGGCAGGCAGCAGAGGTGGGTTGCCTTAGCTTTAGAAAGAAGGAAATTTCTTTCCTTGACTCAGAGGGAGAGCTCAGTTTCAGCGGACTGTTGTACTCTTGCATCCAAGGATGAAAACTGAGTCTAAGGTGGCTCAAATAAATAACTTTCCTAGATGAGGTTTTTCCTTGCACAGGTGTTAATTGAAAAGGGGAAAAACATCTGTCAAAAATCTAATCACTGCAAAGAGATGAATGTCACAATACATTAGCTAGTACTTAACAAAGTACTCATTCTCTGACAGTCTGTCACATAGTAAAGGATACATACACAACTACCATAGACTGAAAAATGCAAACCTGAAATTTTTCTTTGACACGAGAAATTCCCTAGGATTTTCACTTTTCCAAGTTTCTCAGTATATTGGAAAGGGAAATAACAAAACAGTATTACAACTTCATTAGAAGATTAAGCAATTTGTTTTGTCACAACCCAGGAACAATATACCCATGCTGTTCCTCTTTTTGTCATATGTTGATAAAGACACACAAATGTAGAACAAACAAAAAAATTAAGATGGATAGAACATAATTTTATTTTTTCAGAATACTCATCTTCAGAACCCTTCAAAGACTCTGTCTCCATCATCTTTTGCTCCCTTTTAAAATGCTTGGTCCTCTTCCCTCCTGTAACACATGCCTCACCTTGGCCTCAGGAAGTCTTCAATAAACCCTCTAACCTGTGCTCAGCTGTCACACAGCAGAGCTTGCACCCTATTTCCCTTCCTTTCCTCTTCCCTCCATAACCATTTCCCATGAAAAAAGCTGTTGTCAAACTGATGCCATTTATAGGGTCTACCAGTTGTGGAGAAGGAGACAGCAGACAGCATTTCTGAGTAGTCTTTGGAGGAGATGCTGAGACTCTCACCTAACTCCTCTTTGTCAAATGACATCTCTGAGACTGTTCCCAGCCCTGGTCATAAAACAAAAGACACATTTTTTTGTGTCTGGAGGGACAGTAGATTAGTTATTAAAAGAAATACTCAGTACATTTACCACCTACTGTGCAAAAATAGCTGCATCCAAACACCTGATGTTTGTGACTGCTACCTTGAGATATACCTCTTGCAAATGGTTTTTCAAATAGGATTTTATCAATGCTTTATTTTCTAAAATAAGTTCCAAGTCTCTCACATAAGTTTCTAAGAGTAGGCACTATCTTCACCTACCTACTTGTCTGTGACCTCAAGATCCCCCTCAAATGCCCTTGAGCAAATAACTACACCTAAACTCCCTAACATTTTGGATTGAAATTCCAGAGATCCTACAGGGTTCTCTATAAAAGCATCAGTATATCGAACATAGCAGAATAAAGTTCATCTGTCTCCAACTGGAATGTTCTCAAGTTGTGTCCTATCTCTATGCATTGCGTTTTTATTCTCTTTTTTCCCCCTGCAGCTTGACATATTATGCAGCTTCTTTTTCTGGAAAGGACTGAAACCAACAATCAAGTATGACAACTGTCCCACTGTTCCTGCTGTCATATGCATTCTGCGCTGACCATACATTCCCTGCCCTTTACCACAAAACCTTCCTGAATCTTTCATGCATCTTTCAGTGCAGTTCAATTAAAATCATCTCTGAACAGGGAGTGTGAAACAAGCTCTGCAACGTTCTGATTCTCCACATTGCCACAAGTTGCTCATAGGCCTCAGTTGTTAAGAATTTTGTGTTCAATTTATTTCTGTCTGAAGATCAGTGCAGCCATATGGCTTCATTACTTATATCCTCCAAAACACAAAGTATACACACCCATACTTGCCCTCTTCAGCAGTCTTATCTTCACAGATTCCAGCAATTCTTCCTCTCCTTTTTCAACACTGGAACCAACTGCAATGCTGGAGCTTTCTTTTTTTTTTTTTTTTTTTTTTTTTGTGTGTGTGTGC
>VWYO01012060.1:634011-656657 GCA_013400275.1 Rhadina sibilatrix | reverse complement strand
AAAAAAAAAAAAGGAAAAGTGCTGATGTCACCATTCCCTGCACCATTTCTGACACTGGCAGGTGCATACCATGCAGCATGTTAAATATAATACATCGGCATGCCCTGCTTAAAGAAGGAGAAAACAGTCCTTACAGATATTTCCTCTTCTACCATGGTACAAGCAGTGACCAAGACATTCTGGGAGCGAGAAACTGAACAAATCTGAAATTGACAAAATGAAATATTTTAAACATTCTAAATTTAGAAGAAAAACTTTTTCTCTCCCTCCTCCAAGCCCAAGAGACTATTTTGAAATAGTGGGTACACTGTCTTTTAGAAAATTAGAGTATTAGTTTTGGATTCTGGATTTTCAAATTCTCTGGGTCAATTATTTACATTAGAACAGTTTATCAAGGTTTTCTCTTTAATGGAAGGATCAACACTACCAAAAAGTCCCACTAGAAGTAAAATGCATCAGAAAATATTAGTATGTATTCAGAAATGCTAGAAATAACAAATGAAAAAGTTTTAAGAGAAATCTAGTACTCTGAGCAGGCAAATAAAAATCAGTTCCAACCCCTTTCCTAACTGTGACATTTTCCTCTCTCTGGCAGAGAGCACTACATGCATCTGTTGTTACAAGTTAAAAAAAAAAAAAATCACCTTCCAGGCAAAGCCATGTTCCTTTATTTTAACATATGGCCATCAGACTTCAGTTTTGGAAAATGTACAGGAATACAGCATATATTGTACTGTCGGGTAGTATTTTAGTGCTGCTTTAGCATGTTAAATATTTAAGTATTGCAGATATCATCCTCTTTTGTGCATGTTTTCACAGCAGACTGTTTGCTATCAAGCTTAAATTTTCCCAGAAGACAGTCCTCAAGTAGAGACACAAAACAATAAGTAAAAGGAAAATCTAGCAGACTTCAATGTTTTCTTCACACATGCACATATTATATATTTCAGACCCACAGCCATGTGCATTGGCTGATTGACTCCTTCCTTTTGCATCTACCTAGCTTGTCCTGCCTGGATGCTTAAACAATAGGATATAGTGATATTTTCAGTTGGATTTTTTTTTTTTCACGTTAAGTCGTCCAAGTGGAGACCAGCAAGAGGAAGTGTTTCTCAGGGGTTGATAGTGAGACCATCATTGTTCAGCCTCTCTGTTGGCAACATGGGCAGTGGGACTTAGTGCTCCCTCAGCAAATTTGCTTAAGACACCAAGCTGTGTGGTACAGTACAGCACTGGAGGGAAGGGATGCCATCCAGTGGGACCTTGGGAAGTGGACCTCTGTGAATATCATGAAGTTCAACAAGGCCAAGGGTAAGGTCCCACACCTGGGCAATCCCAAACACAAATACAGCCTGGGTAGAGAATGGATTAAGAACAGCTTTGAGAAGAAGGACTTGGGTGTTGACAAGAAGCTCGTCATGACCTGGCAATGTATTCTCACAGTCCACAAAGCCATGTGTATCCTGGGCTGCAGCAAAAGCAGCATGGGCAGCAAGTAAAGAGGGGTGATTCTAGCCCTCTGCTCTGCTCCAGGGAGACCCACATGGAGGAATGCAACCAGCTCTGAGGCTTGCAACATAAGGACTTGGTCCTGTTGGAGCAAATCAGAGGAGGGCCAAGAAGATTATCAGAGGGCTGGAGCACCTTTCCTTTGGAGTTGTGCTGACAATTGGGATTGTTCAGCCTGGAAAAGAGAAGGCTGCAAGAAGATCTTATAGCAGCCTCCCAACAAAAGAAAGTGAAGCAAAGCTGTAGAGCAACTTTTGACAAGGACATATAATGATTGGATAAGGGGTAATGGCTTCAACATGAAAGCACAGCTTTGGATTAGCTGTTACAATGAAATCCTGCACTGTGTGGGTGGTGAAGCACAGGAACAGGTTACTCAGAGAAACTGTGGATGTCCCATCTCTGGAAGTGTTTGAGGCCAGGATGAATGGAGTTTGAGCAACCTGGTTGAGTGTCCCTATCCATGGCAGGAGGTTGGTGCTAGGTGATCTTTAAGGTCCCTTTTAACCTGAATCATTCTAGGATTCTGTGAAGAATCATTACATTGCCAAATAATTATCAAGTCCCCTATCTGCTGCTACATCCTTCAGATACTCTCCATCAGCTGATGCTCTTGCCCTGTACAGGCACGTGTGTTATCTGGTATTCTGCTGTCTCTTGAAGAAGTGCCCCCAACCCAGACATTACAATCATCATCACTCCAGCTCTCTGCCTGCAAGATAAAAATTTCTCCAGACTCAGCCACAAGGTGGACAATGATTCAAATCCTCTCTTAAATTACATATCTATGTTGTATGTATATTCTCTTATACTAGAAGATTATCTAGACCTTTGATATAAAATTAGTAATACCATATTCCAAACCTGCCACTTTCCCAAAAGAAACATGGTTCTCTCTCTTCTCTTGATTTGAAAAACAATAATATTAATATAATCATTCCATTAGAACCATCTCTTATTGGTGAAATATTGGTCAGTCTATGGACACCCTATCCTCTGTCAAAAGCAAACATTGTTACATTCTGATCCCTAAGAATCGTGGCTTTTTCCTCCTCGCTGGTGTACACAAAGCAGATGGAAGTTAAAAAGGGGACACATTAGATACAAAGTATATATCAGTGCCTCTTACAAGGACTTAATGATCAATTAATATTTTATGGCTTGGGACCATTTTCCAGCATGATTCACTTTTTTAATAGCTTGTATTTGCAAACAGAACTTTAAACATTAAACTGCCTCGTGCACATATTCTATTCCTTTGCTTCTTTCTATAGACCAAATATATTCTTTATTGGCTACAGACTGCAATTAAAGCCATACCTATAGCTAATTAGGCAGTTGCCACAGTTCCCTAAATGAATCCTTATCTGGAAGCTACTGTTCAGTAATTTTAGCTCTGCATACAAATGAACTGATTACATTCACTTTGGCCAAACTGTGTTCTGTCTACAACGAAGTTGTGAAGCATGTGCTTACACTTGGGCTACGAAGTGGGACGTACTGTGCCTGTTTTTCTAATCTTGACCTAAATGCATGACGTACCACAGCATACAGCAACACAATAAGTGACATGAGTTATGTATCATAAAGCTGGACTCATGATAAGTCTACCTGAAAAGGAGTAAAAATCTGCCACTTATGTGACATCTCTTCAGGATTAAGCCTCAAATGACTTTGGGGGTTGCAGCCCTGGCCACTGCTTAAACTTTTGTAGCTGGTCTTCGAAGGCAAGAAAACAAATCCCAAGGGTATGACAGCTACATATTCCCTATGCTATGGCCAAGAAATAGATCCTTTTCTAAAAGTATATAATCTTATTATTTTCTCTCTACTATGAGTCTTATTCTCTCCATGCCAGAGCCAGGTAACTCCAGGGGCTGTGGCAGATACTGTCAGAGGGCAGGGAAAGATATGTGTCCTTTTATGGCAAACTCATCAGGAATGTACAAACCGTTTAAAGAAGAATCAAAACTGGAGTATTTGCTGTTACACTTCATCCTCCCTGGGCTACTGAAAAACTGTCACTCCTATGTATTTTCAAAAGGCACATGACTGCTGAGGTGACATGTCATAGCTGAAAAGCTTATGGTATTCCTTTCATTTCACTTTGAGGCATGCTATGCAATGCAGTAACCCCAACTGCAAAATACCATCACAGATCCCATACATTGATCAAGCATATAGTGTTACTGGGCTACTTACAATTGCAGCAGCCATGAAAAGGCTGAGAAACTGGGGGAGGGAAGAATATCCATATGTCTGTACTTTTTAGGTCACACATATGGTGGATTAGTTGTGTTTGGCATGTGAACTTTCAGCAGAAGGTTGCTTATTTCACACTTGCTGTTATGTTAAGCACAGCTTTTTCTTATGCCTACTGAAGAATTGTTTAAAAATCCTCCTCCTGATTAGGCACACAAGCTGAGACATATGAAACCAGAGAGCTTTTATAGAAATTTTGATATCAAGAGCACTCAGGCATGGTGCACAAGTACGAAGACAGAGAACAACAGTAAAGTCAGATCTCTCTTTAGAGCCACATAGAAAATCCTGGACTTGGCAAGTCAGTGATGAAACTCCTGTTAGCATCACTGATGCTTTAGATGTGTCTGAGCAAGGCCTAAGCTGGTGTATCCCCAGCACCCAACAGGGAATGCCCTACTGCTATCAGTAAATCCTGGCACAATTCTCCACAAAAGACGGCACTTAGCCAAGGCAATTATCTGGGGTAACAGAATAGATGCCTCTAAAACCTGAAAAGCAGCCCACCACCCACACTGACAGCACAAAACACAGCTAGTGTAAGGTGTAAGATATGCTTAATACATTCACATTTGGAATTATCCATTTGCAGCCATCTGTAAAGAACAAAGGAACAGGCAAAGGAAGACTTGATGCACGCTGTGTTCCAAAAAGTGAGCAACACAGCACTGCAGCTGGTGCTTCTGGTGCAAGGCTTAACAAATTCCTAAAACGAGAAGTACCAGAAAGCTGGATAGTTGTGTTAGATTTTATCCCCACTGTACAGCTCTCTTAATCCACAGCTTGCCTGCTTTTTAGGAAGGAAGCCTCCACGAGTTTCTGCCAACATCACTTCCCGTATGGGTACATTTTGCTGTATCCAAGTCCTCCCAGGAAAGGAGAAGGGAAGAGAAGGAGGCAAGGTGAGATTTGTAAGTCCTGAACAAAGGGATTGCTGCAAGGAGTTTTGTAGGCAAGAAATCATACTCAAACCAAATCAGAACCAGTTTTTACAATGTGCCCTATTCTGCAGTCTAAAACAAAAGGACCCAAAATATTTTCATGTTCCTGACCCTGAAGGGACCACTTATAAAGCCAATACAAACAAGAACAGCTTTGCTTCTTACTCCTATGACATTCATGTTAGAATGGGAACACATACCAGATTCATCTGCCTCACACAGAGATGCCACATCCTTAAAAACAAACAGCAGCTGGCAGGCAACCAGTGGAAGAAGTGGTATATTCACTTTGACACATAAACCAAAACTTTTTCAAAAAATCTTACTTTAATATTGAAAACTGCTACTATGGTGTATGAAAGCTTTAGATGACTTTGCATCCTTCCCTGCACAGAAGCTACAACTACATAACTTGAGAGATTATGATATTAAATTTAAGGATTCTAACCCACAGATACAATCACTTTGAAAATTAATCAAAGTAGACATAGGCCAATCCAAAAGAAACACAGGGTGCTCTTTTTATGGGATAACAAAAGGACCAATGTGCCCCCTTGCAGGAGAGAGCCTGCCACCCAGGCAGGCAGGGGAAGGCAAGATCCCAGGAATCTGGTCACCCACATTCACAAGCTGATAAGTACTACTCAGAAACAGAGTGACAGACCTACAGAATTTCTTCTGTTTGGTGCAGCATCCCTGTTTCTTCTTGTTCTATTGCAGCAAGGTTACAGATCCTACAGACAGCACTGTGGGACCAGACCTACCCATAATCATTATCTGTGATGCAATAGGGATGCAAATGTAAGCCTCACTGAAGAAATAGAAATGTGTGGATGCAATAATGCTTCTCAGTTTAATTTTACATCCAAGTATCACTGAGTGTGACAGCAAAGAATGAGTTTTACAAGCTTCAGTTTAACATATTAATACCAGAGCCACACTTTCCCATAAGTCTCAAGCATGAATTTAACTGCACCATCCCAAGCCTGAATTATTCACATGAACTCTAGATCAGATTGAAAATATCCTTGAGCAGAATTCTAAACATTATTAGGTATACTACTACTGCCTTTTTTTTTTTTTTTTTTTTTTTTTTTTTTTTTTTTTTTTTTTTTTTTTGTGGCGGAAAACTCCCCGCATTTCTTAAACCAGAAAAGGTATGTAGTACAGAGCAAAATGATCAAGTGAATGAATTTTTTTCATATTTTCCTTGTATGATATAAAAGGTATAAAAAGCAAATGTTGCAAGTACCCCAGTTTAAATGGGGTATCTGAAAATATTGTTACCAGAATTAAAAAGCAACAACATGATGCAATAATGCAACCCATGATGTGATGTGGTTAGAAATGAGGTTGCCAGTAAAACACAGCTAAAACAGCTAAAAAAAGACTAAGGACTAAGGACTCCTAGGACTGAATGGAATCATAGAATAGTTTGGGTTGGAGTGAGCCTGTGCAGTCCAACCCTTCTGCAAAGAGAAGAGACATCTTTGAGTAGATCAGGTTGCTCAGAGCCTCATCCAACCTTGACCCTGAATGTTTCCTGGCTTGTAGCATCTACCACTTCTCTGGGTCACCTGTTCCAGTGTCTCCCTACCCTCACTGCAAAAAAAAAAAAAAAAAAAAAAAAAAAAAAAAAAATCTTCAATATATCTAATCTAAACAAACCCACTTTCAGTACGAAGTCGTTCCTCCTCATCCTCACACTACACACTCTTGTAAAAAATCCCCCTCCAGCTCTTTTGTAGCCCCTTTAGGTACTGGAAGGTCTCCCTGAAGCCTTCTCCTGTCCAGGCTGAAAAACCCAGATTTCTCAGCCTTAAACTATCACATTTTTTTCCATGTAGGTGTCTCATAGTTGGTGCTTCAATAGTTTATATATTTGCAATAGGTTTTTTTCTAGTTTTGCAAGGGTACATTTCCAATAAACAGAAACAGCATTATTTACTTATAACTTCAGCAGCATAAAACACAGCTGAAACTCATCAGCAACGTAGGGAGATACAGAAGAACCAATGCGATTACTTTGATGGATTAATTTTAACTACAAAATTTTAAAAAATCAATTCTAAAGATGGATTTATTAAACTTTCCTTGGAAAAACAAACCTGTGAGCATCTAGGAGGAGTGATGGGACACTGAATTCTACAGCCCACAAAGCTGATCTAAATGGTCATTCATATATCCCTGTTAAAATGACTAGTTTTTATCTAAGAGAAATCTTACCTAAATCACTGCTCAAATACATCTGACTTTAGCAGATTACTGCAAAAAACAGTTTTGGCAAAAATATTCTCTACATTTTAGCCTTTGCTACTCACAAATCTCATATGTCATAAAGAGGAACCATGTTTAGCTTTAAATAATTAATAGAATACTCAAAATAGCACTTCATATACAATATTTAGTAGCTGTACAGGGCAACCATAACAAGTCATATGTTCATTCCTAAACCCAGCTTTACAGACAGAAGCAATGATTATTGTCTTTTCAGGTTTGCAAATCAGGAACTCCAGCAAGTTCTGCAGCTTCACACTGATACAAAAGCCAAGCAAGATTCTGACAACACATCTGGTATAAACAATCTGTTGTAAATTAGTAATAGCTACTGTTTCTACATTTACAATTCCTCCTCAAGACATATATTTCCTTCTTGGTTAAATTGTACATTGATAAACATCTGAAATGCCCATCTTGCATCTGGTAGAAGAAATATAAAAACAAGCTTTTTAGATATATGTGTTTGCATCTCACCAGTGAGATACAGACCCCAAGACACTGAACTACAGCATTTGGAAGTATATCTAGATCTCATGGTAAATTCTGCAGGGTCCTAAACAATAAACTGGAGTTTCACACAATATGGAACCATCTATTTGACATTATCTATTACATTTCTAATATAAGCTTATAAACACAAGGTATCCTTAAAACAACAGCTGGAGAATCTGGAGGAAACCCACATTATTTATTACCATTTATATTTATGGGTTGAGAAAAAGCAAAGCCAAAAGGGGGACTTCCTTCAGCCATGTTTTTTTTATTTGCTCAGCAGAAAGAGAAGCAGCCTTTAATTTGGGCAATTTAGACCCTTTTGTCCTCTGTCCAGCACCAGAGCTGCAGCAGCTAATACAGCCAGTTTTCCTGAAGCTCTAGGGCTGCTTTGATGTACCTTGCCACGGCTAAATCTGGCATGTACCAGAACAGCGTAGTTTTGTCCCATCTGCAAAATATTCCCCATGAAACCCGCCTCTCCTTGCTTATCCCAGCACTGAGGAGACACGCTGCTGGGTCTCATAGGTGCTTGCTGCTGCAAAGGCCTTTCAGAGCTCTCTGAATCCTCCCTCCAGCCATCTCTAATCTGTGTGACAGGAACAGTCTGGCACTAAGAAAGATGAGGAGCCACTAAGCACAAAATCACTTTGCACAAAACACCTCTCCCTAATCTGTTCTGAGCACTTGATCTGGTCTGCATCCATTTCTGCTCATCCTTTCATATTTTTTTAGTGCCCTACCAGCCTGTGGCACTTGAAGTGTCCGTATGCTTCTTACACAGATGCAAAGTCTGTAATTTGATGTGCGCTTCTTCTGAATAATCAATATAAATTCAGTCACCTAAGAATCATTGCTGAATATATATCCTTCTAATTATACATCAGACTGCAATTCCATGTTACTCTGACACAACACTGACAAGTGTAATCCTCTCCATGGCAGCATATGGTATAATCACAGATACTGAAAATATTAAGAGCAGGCAATACTTAAGCAGATGCTTAAAAGCATACTATACATCACAAGTATGTGAGTGATCCAGAAATAAAAAATAATAAATTCCACAAGTGTGGAACTGCGTATTACCACAAGATTAAATATTTCATACAACCACTCACTAAAATGAGTGTCTGGAGTCATTCATCTGTCTTTCCTAACAAGGATAAATATTTCTTCACTGTTCAGGAAAGCAGCACTGTATGAATAATTGATTTTTAAATAATTGGTATGATGTCCAAGATCATGTAATTAAATCTCCGTTTGTCAAGACATACCACCAGTAAATGATTCCTAAAAGGGAATTAGAAAAGACAACAACATCAAAACTTAACCTCTTTAAATCAGTGAACTAGAATATTCTCCACCACTAGGCCAGACAGACATATTGCTTACAAATTCTCTCTTCCCTCATCCAGCCCTGATCATAAGTAGATAAGTCTGTTAGAGTTCACATAAAAATTATGTGGAACAAAGGCTAACAGAAATGTTGTCATCTAAATTCTATCCCAACTGGAATCAGTGGCAAGACTCCCATGAACTTCAAAGACAACAGGATTTGGCAGGGGTTGAGCATTCCAAATGGCATGCAAACAACAGATGGACGTTTGCTGCAGTTCAAAGACACGAGACATAGCTTGTGCTTCACTTGTGCTAAGATCTTACCCCAGCATATATGTAATGGTGGAAAGGCCATTACTTCTACAAGTGATGGAGAGACCACCATGCAAGCTACCATCCATCTGCTCCATAACTCTGGGGAAAGTCATCTTACTATGAGCAAAAAATAAATCACTAAAAAGGGGCTGTAATGGTCAGAGGACGCCTATGCTTGGCAGAAATTCAGCAGTTTGCAGTGGATGCTGGGGAGCAGGGTAGCATCCCCTCTATCCCACATTTCAGTTCACTTCAGTCAGGAATCTACATGGAATATTTAACACTACAGGAAGACACTCACGCTCACAGCCATTTCTTGCTTGGCCTTAGTTTATCATTAAAAGATTGCTTTTGTATTGTTGAATTTAGAAGACTTATCCTATTCTACTAAAATCATCTATGGGGATCTACATACTATTAATGACAATTTGATGAACAAGTATGTTCACATCCAATGAAAATGGGTAATTCAGATTTTTTTTAAAAAAACAATCAATTCTTATTGGTCTCATTTACTCTCCTGGCATCTAACTTATTTTATTTTACTATCTTTCCTTGACAGTCCGAAAATATTGCTCATGGGTTTGTTTCCTCAGTTTCCTCCAAATGGTTCTTATATACAGTCATATCAATTCAAAACTGAAATCTTAGGATATCACCATCCTGTAGAAAGCATTCTTAGAAAAGACACAAATTTCAATTCGAAGAGAGGAAATCCTCTACCAAAGAGTAAGGGTTTTATAAGCTTAAGAGTGTGTTAAAAACACTCATCTGAGGGGAAAAATATAACACAAAAGGACCTGGTAATGTTTACGTTAAACTCAGCCAGCTGGGTTTACCACAAGCCACAGACAGAGTATTCAGGTGCTCAACTACACAGGTTACAGGCACAGAGGCATCCATGCTGGCTCCAGGCACAGCCAGCTTGGACTCAGAACCCACAGAACCAGGCTCAGATGGCCAGTGTCCATCTGGCTCAAGTGACTATTAGCTCTCCAACATCTTATCTCAGTCACACTTTTACTGTGCATCTTTATAGCATGATTTGACTGTGTTCTGTATTATCTAGGTTTGGTTTCCACAGCCACCAGTGTCACTGTCCTTCCCTGCTCTGTCTCCTTCCACCACAGATAATTATGAGACTCGTGCATCAGCTGAGCGTCAAATTGCAAAACAGTGGGCATTTGGTTGAAAAAAACTCTGTACCATCTCCACAAGACAAAAATCCTTAATTGAAATCGAGAACACCATTCAGTGAGGATAAATATGAACTTTAAGCAGTTCTTTGCTCCAATACTCACATCAGCTTTGCTCTATCCTCTTTTGTAAGTCTATTTTCGTACTCCAGATGCATGGAAGCCAGTTCAAAGATACTTCAGGCTTACAACGAGTAGTGCAAACTGCTTAAGAGTTACCATTAAATATCTTTCAAGAAAAATAAAACAAAAGGGTCCTTTTGTTCTGGATGACTCTGACTGAGAAATGATTTGGATTTACCCGTCCCGGTATCTCATTCTCTCTGAGCACGCACAATTTGGAAGCAGAATTCTCTAAAACCAGGCAAGTTATTGAAGGGTCTTTGGAAAACTGACAAATCCTATGCAACAAGCCTTGACAGCAAAACATTTCACCAACAATTTGACAATTACAATTTAGAATTGAGGACTAAGGCAACTTCTCCTTCACAAAGAGTTACTCTGGGCATTTTCCTCATAACAGTATATTCTAAAATGTAAATTGAAGATTGGTGTTTATAGGTTTATCATGCAGTCATTTTCTGGCCCTTGTAGGTAAAGTATGCCTTAGACAAGCTTTCCAATTACATCTTTTTTTTTTTTTTTTTTTTTTTTTTTTTTTTTTTTTTTTAAGATGCAATGAAATTATTTCTACTGTAAAGTTCATGCCCTTGTTTTTAATGTAGCATAGATCTAAGCCACTTTTTGCCCCACAAGCTATCCTGCCCATATCTGAATCCACACTAAAAAAACCACAAAGGATGTGTTACTGCAGCTTAAAATGTCTTGTAACTCTGGCTGGTGGTGAAAGACTGCAGTGAGAGAGCTCTCACATTTCCCCTGTATTTCATGACTGTCCCTGCAAAGAAAGTTAAATGTAAGGCTGCATAGATAACATCTCTTGGCTTGACCATTGCAAAGCAAGCATGAAAGCACAAGCCTCACAACGTTTTTGTTTATATTCCTCTCAAATGGAAGTGTCTAACAAATCCAAAATTAAATATACAGATTTAAGCAATTATAAAAATATAAAGGATCCACATAAATACAGAAGAAAGTACCCAACATTCCATTTTAACCAATGTCCTACTGCATATAGTATTTCCTTTGTCATAGGTAAGTTAAATCCATTGCATCCTGGGAGAAATCACACTGCTAGCACATCAGTTTTTCTAGAGTGGCATAAAACTTAAGGCAGAGTTGCTAATTTTGCTATTTTACATGCACTGGAACAGATGTGTGAATCAAAATTTTCAGTCTTTCAGACAACATAAACACTGCTTACTTGCTTGATAAATATCTCTCCTTTGTGTGACAGAGCTGCAGAAATGGAAAACTATCCCATCCTTGCTGTCAGTAGACAGAAGATAGACATGGATTCAAACCTTTCAGGGGAAAAAGATCCTTTCAGCTAATGTCTTATGCAGCTCAGAAGAAGGAAACGTTCTCATAATCCTGACATTGTTTGTGAAAAGAAACAAACAAACAAAAATCAAGAAATCCTCCCTTCACACTTCTAAATAGGAGTGTCCTGGAATTTTTCTGAGCCAAAACTGAGATACATACAGTCTGACTTTAGTGGGGGACACATATTCAGCATATTCAGCAAATATCCAGACTCCTGAACTGACTTTGCATCTATTAGGTCAAATGTAAGCAATATATCTTTTCTTCCTCTTTCCCCCGAGCACTGAGAGAGCAGGCAGCAGGGTATTCCACTCCTTAAAAATGATAATATCACACAAAGTTAATGTCTCAAAATTCAGAGGTGAAGATGGAAATCAGAGATCTACAAAGTCCACAATGCTATAATTGTATATTTAATGTTTGTTCATAGAAGCGAATGAAAGCTGAAGATTTGCAAGAGCAGAGGCATTAGCAAGCAGCCATGAAAATGGATTTTCATACTGAGAACAATAACTGGATACTGGGGTTTCTGCAGAGGAACTGAAGAAACAACTGTCTCCTGGTTCCAGCCAGGAGCAGGTTCATTTTTACAGTAGCCAAGAGGAGGAATGGCCAGGACAGAAGTTATTCTGCATCACCTTACATCATTTTCTGGAGCAGTAGGAAGGGAATCTCTTCCAGGGAGAAGGTTTCCTTCTGTGTGGGTGTTGTGTGGCAGAGGGAGTGGTATTGTCAGGTACTGTCTATTTTTGCGGGAGAGGTTCTGTGTGAATCATTCACCTCTTTCTTGCACCCTCTGCCATTAGTATTGTTACTGTTATGGTTTATTGCCTTTTCTCATTGCTGTTTCTCATTACTTAATTATGAACAAATAAGTAGTTTTTTCTTGTCTCAACAATAGTGGTCTTAACCTTTTGTGCCTCCAATTCTCCTTTCTGTTTCTGCCACAGGGGAGGGGAAGGGGAGAGAGTGATTTGGAGAGTCAGTGGGAGAACTGTATCAGGCAAGATCACCCCTAAACCACAAGGCAAGTTAGAGGCAAAACTGAGCAAATCAATTTAAATGTTGGTAGTTAGACCAAGTTTTAAGGCTCAGAAGAGAGTAAAGGCTAGTGTTTATGGCTTTACAGAAATACAATACTTTTCCTATGTTCACTTCCTATTCTGTCCTCAGCAATAGACTGTTGGAGTGCTGAAACTTGCACATATCTACTTATCCTCCTTAACTTGGACAAAACCTCAGTCCCAGACCACCAGTTACAGTTTCAGTACAACAAAGTAAGGCACATTCTCCTATTCAATCCCTAATCTACAATTATTTAAGCATCAGATCATCATTCAATGAGAAACAGTTTTTGCATAATTAAAACTCAACCCTCTTATGCCCTTTAGTTCTTTCAAACTGCCCTGGGGAACTGAAGGATAATTAGTATGACCAATATCAAGAGGAAAGCAAGCTCTAAAATTCATCTTTATACAAAGGCTTTAACTCTTCTGTACATCACAGGCACATACAAGCTTCAAATAACAATGACAGTACAAGGTACATGAGGTAAAATTGATCTGCATTAACAGGTTAGTGCCATTTGACCATGCTAGAGTGTGCATTGTGTTGTACATGGGAGAAAAACAGGAAGTTGCATCTGTATTGAATGGTTTCTCTCTTCTTCAGATCCCAATACTCAACCTCATGCAGTCTGCTTGGTCCCTGAAGCGCTCTGGTGGTTAAGTCCTCCCTCCCCAAATCCCACCTACAGTGGGAGTGAAATGGGCGTGCTTTAACAGCAAACTCTCTGAGCAGGGAAAAGTTTACACGTGTTTGAGGTGAGGCACTACCAGCCCTAAGGACCTCCTACCCCTCACAGAATGTCATGAAATTTAAAAAAATAAGATTTGTACCAATGAAGAAAACCACTCATTACACTGTTCTAGACTTCGCTTAATTTCTCCTGCTCCTTCTTCTCATACATGAGAAATGCTGGAACAGAGACTGTACTAACAAGGGTCACAACAGATGTACACATAACTTATGAAATTTGAAAAATTGAGGGCAGGGAAAGAAATAAAAGCTCTTAATGACCTGCAAAAGGCTTTATACTGTCAGTAGTCATGTAGAATCTCCTGTCAGTAGATTCAGCATGGCAGTGATCAAGAAAAATACAGCTCTCTTCTCAACAGCAGTCAGACAGGTGGAAAAGAAATGTCAGAGTATTAGAGGAAAAGCAAAGTTAATTAAAGCTAATGGTAACACTGTCTTACAGTGAAGGGGAGCAATTCTACAGCAACATTCATCCCTTTGGGCTAAACTGAACAATCTGCAACTCTTGGTAATAATCATCTGCTTATGATGTGCTGTGCACACTCTGCTTGGACAGGGAAAAGTCATAGAGCTGGACGGAGAAGAGAACACCAATGGAAACTGTCAGTGTTTCCTCCATTTCAGTAGAAATTTTCAAGCTGAAAACTGATTCTTTTCACATAAAAACTATTTTTCCTGAACTTCAGGTTAAAAATAAATACATAAATAAATAAATAAATCTGGCTACCACAGTTACTATGGATCATATTTTGAAGCACCAGATTGTTTTGCGTGATGCCTGTGAAACTTCCTTCCACAAAATGAAAACTTATGGCACTAGAGAAACACACCCACCTCCCATTAGAACCACAATTTTTTAGAATCATGGGAAGCCTGTACATAAGATCATTTTCAGATCAGCTTCCATATAATCAGTATAAAAATGAGATATCCCTTTTTCTGAACTACTTGCTTAACTTGGATGCACTGCCACTGAGTTGTTTGACCAAAAGACATTTGCACAAGACGAAGCTCTCCTCAGTGGAGGGGCACCCTGCCCCTGGAAACGTGACATGAAACACCATGCCTGTCGCTCAGGATATGTGAAAGCCACATGGCACTTCAGGAACCCTGAAAATACTTCTGACCTTGGCCACTCCACCAAAAAGGCACAGCATCAGATGCAGCATGAAAAGAGTTCATGCAGCTGCATAGTTTGAACAGGTTGTCACCTTATTTATCCCTGTACAGCCTCGCAACAGCAAAACACATGCCCCTGCAGCCACAAAGAAAAGCTATTGTAATTCTCTCTGTATTGAGTTTCCTATCAGGGTTTTCCTGCCACACACAGTAGGTGTGGTATGCCACCAGTGTGTTGGCCATGGGGAGAGAGCTGCAGTGATCACATTACAGCCACCCAGCATGGTACTCCCCACTCAGGCCAAAAAAAGCCTTTTGAAGCAAGTGTACAGATTTGTTCACCAATGGTTGCAAAACAATATTTTCTTAAAATCCCCCCATCCTTGCATTTGAATTGAAGGAATACTAAGTAACCTCTCCAAGTAAGCAAGCACCTTCCCTGCAAGCAGCTTCATGTGCCTTGGCAGGTCACAGCTGCCCTGTCCACAACTCCTGCATGCTCAGCCAGCCTTTCAGTCTACAAACACTACTGCCTTTCAAATGATTTAACTTCAGCCTTTGGAGCTGTACCCTTTACCTTCAGTCTCATGCCTGGAAAAATCCTTCTTGCAATGCCTACACATCCTCTCTTCTCCTAGGCTTCCTGCTCTCAGGACTTGGTTAAAGCAATTCTGTAGGCCTATTTTAACATGATGTACCATTCCTAAGTGAAGAAACAATATGTAAATAGGTATCAGACCCATCCAAAACACAATCACCATTAGTTCTGGATTTACTGTGATTGGCTAGTTCAAGTTCTAGTCAGTCATGAAATTAGCATCCAACATGCACAGCAACAAGTGCACACATCACACAGAAATTGAGAATAGTCAGTGCAGCACCCTTCACTCCTCTGAGGACTCAGGTTGGAGTGCTTCACAGGGAATAGTTGAATCCTGCTCCAAGGGCTCATCTACTTAAAGTAAGTTGTTTCCATAGACCTCAGGGAAAAGCCCCAGCTTGCAGACCACGTCAAAAGCTAAAGCTCCTGGAAATCTCTGTAGTGTTCCCTAGGTCTGTTCAAAGTAATAAGAAAATTAGCGTAAGATGGACAGAGTAGTACATTGATGCACTTGTCATCAAAGACACAACATCTATCTGAATTGGTGTATTTTACTCTAAGCTTCATTTTCCTGGATGGTTCCCTGGATGTGTGTTCCAAATGCAGAAGCAGTACCAAGCTGCCGAAAGGAACCACCAGTGTCTTCCATCCCCATTAGAGGCTGAACCACACTTGGAAAGAAGTGGGTTTTGTACAGCCTTCCTTCAAATAACCTTGTTTGTATGCAGTAAAACTGCTTTATGCACAATTATAAGTAAGGACAAGATGGGGATATTCAAACATCTTTTGGTGGGACCCCAATTCCCCCTAACTTTTGCTCTGGGTTGGGAACCCCCAACCCTTGTCAAATGAGAGTCACCTTCCTAGGCCACTGCTACATGTCTTTCAGAAACAGATGCCTGAAAAAGGCACTATTATACTTTCACTCTTCATCTTCAATTCAAAGATCATAGGTTTTAGTGCTATTTAAGTGTAAAACTTCAGGCTACTGGAGGAGATATTCAAACAGATACCCAAATAAAGTGCTTATATACTGTGGGAACACAAAGATCTCATAGTGCATATAAGAAAATATCTCAAAAAAGCAGCATGGGTTTCTCCTCTCCTGGGAAAAACCAGGCCCATTCCCAGGATTGCCTTCTGTCAACAACCCAGGTGCACTTGGTAGAAAACTCAGAAGGATAAAGGAATTCAGTGTGTATCTTAAAGAGCTCAGCAACAGAAGCGCGTAGAAAGGAGGAGGAAGGGGACACACATGCATTCATAGTTGTGGTAATTTTCCTCCCGAGCAAATATTATACATGCTGAGGCTCTGCTTCTCATGAAGTGGAGGGATGTGTGTTCAGCAAGGGGAAGTAGTAGATTAACTCCTCTTCTTGTTACAGCTGTACACGCAATTTTCACTTTCCCTATTAAACTGCCATTATCCCTATCCAGAGTATTCTTGCCTTCTATTTTCTCCCCATTCTGCAGGAGTGGAGAATGAGCAAGTGATTGGGTGGCTGTTGACCCATGTCAGGCCCCCACATTTGTTTCATTTTGTTCAAACTAGAAGCACAAAGACTGTAAGTGGTGCATGTTAAGGATCAACAAGTTCCAACACTAAAGATATTTTGAAAAAAACTACTCCCATCCTAAAAAATACACCATTTTGCTTTTTCCAATCATATAACAAAAATCATTAGAGACAACAGCAGATATAAAAAACTTAAAGTGTATATATACACACACATTTATATATATGTGTGTGTGCATGCACATACATATATGAAATAAAGGAAAAGCACTGAGTACTTTCCTGAGCAACTTGACAGCAAACTTGCTTTCTCAAAATCTAGAGCTGAAAAAGCCAGTTGAAATAAATGGCTCTGAACCTGCCCCATGTCACTGACTGGTCCCTTTGCACAGGGCCCCACAGTGCTCCCAGGGTGGAGAAGATGAAGGCCTGGTGAGCTTGTAGGATATTGTGAGGGCTGTGCAGTCACTGGATGGGTGTGGAGCTGCTGCAGTGTCTGCCCTGACTGAGCCCCTCATCACTTCTGTCCTGGTGCTGTCTCCATGTTCAGCCCTGCTCTAGCAGATGCTGCCCCAAATCCCTACTCGTGCACACCAATGTGTGTTTGCAAGGCTGTGAAACAGGGTCAGACCAGAATCCTCAGAGTCAAACATTGCTGAATTTTCAGTTTCACTGGGAACAGTTTGCATGCTTGTTTCCAAAACCAGTGATATTTACTTTAGTCCATGATGTTTGCTAGTCTTTCTGTCCAAATTACAGAAGCAAATATGGTCTATTATGCCAAAATTCAAATCTATTATTGGTATGAATTCACTTCTTACAGAAAAAATATCCAATTGATTGAATTATAATCAGAATATGAAGCTGATCTTTAAATTTTACTTGAATATGGTTAAAGAGCAACTAGAAATTCATCACTGTAGGAGATGCAAACAGATTAATTCAGATCCATGTACTTTGTTAATCTACCATCTGTTAGACAATTATAGCATTATCCAATAAAGTCTTGACCACATAGTACAAACAAACAAGACAATCATGTGTCCAATAATTAATATGCAGGAGGGTTTTTTTTGCATAAAATAAGCCACATCATTTTATTAGGGGTGTTCCCCTAATGAAAGCAAATTTTATCATAGACTGGATACTGAAAAATATTTTCAGGACATGAAAAGAGCACATAAAGGCCTTAAAGAGAAAAATAATATTAACTATTTTTACCTTCATTAGTTGCATGCAGATCATAGATCTTTCTGATGCTAATTTTTAAAAAGTGGGGCATAACCAACTCAGTTGTAAATTCCCTAGTGCAGGCACACAATTTTTACATTTGTTGGAGGATACAGAACTCATTAGTGGCAATGCATCAACAATCAATTTCAAAAAAAGAAATTCGACAATGATCTGGGAAAAAGCCTGCCATTTTAATGCAAGAGTTACTATCCTTATTAAACAAAACTCTTTAGAAATGGAGCAACTGTGGTAACACATTAAACAATAGAATCCTGGTTCTCCTTCTCTCCCTCCAATCATCAAATACTGAGGAGAAGCTTTTGTTTAAATTGCTTAGTTACTGCCAAGTTGTTTACTGACCTCTTAAATTTTATGTTACAGCATGCTGCTGTGGTAAAACTGTGAGCACAGATGAAATAGCTGCCTTTAAAAGCTTCTCCCCACCCCCACCTGCCCCTCATTGAATAAAGAGCACAATTCACCAGAAGACTACTAAATTCCATATTTTTAAGATGAGGAACAGCTGCAATGGGCTAGAAATGAATTATAATGAGGCACAATGCTCCACTTGAAGGGAAGTTTCCTTCAAGTACAATAACTTACCAATTACAGTTGCAGAAAACATTCAAGACAGATGTGAGAGCCAGGAACAAAGAGGAAACAGTGAAACCTCACTGACCCATTGCCACCTCTGCAGCACAAATACCCTGCCCGCTTAGAGGTAACATCACATAGGGCCACAGTGTCAGAACAACCTGCTACTGTTTTTTCTCTTGGAAGAGGAACATATCATAAGAGAGGAATGGCATCTTTTATCACTGATGAAAACTGCCTGCCTCTCATATATGCTAGCAAATATTAGGAACAACCATAATTCCCTTTGGTGGAATATGGCTACCTGCTGCCAAACCAGATTGGTCCACAGTGCTGTGTCTCAGAGCAGAATCATCTAGCTAGAAAAACATGAGTCACTACACCTAAGTACGTGATGGTTATTACTATTCTCATGTCAAAACACTTGGTGTGGTCTGTGCTTTGGATAGAGGAGGAAATATTTAGCACATTTGGGAATAGATTTGGGCTCAGGCTAGTCAGCTTCACCTCAGTCCCTGGGGAGGTAACAGAGCAACTTGTCTTGGAAACTATTTCCAAACAAAGGGCATGAAGGTAGTCAGCCTATATTTATGCAGAGGAAATTGTGCTGAGCATCTCATCACCTTTTGTGAGGTGACCAATTTGGTGGATTTTGTTTGAGTAGTGCATGTTTTTTACCTTGACCTTAGTAAGGCTTTTGACATCGTCTCTTTAATAACATCCCTGGACAAGTTGACAAGGTACGGGTTAGGTAAGCAGGCAGTGCAGTAGACTGGTGGAGCTGCCAGTCCCAGAGAATTATGATGAGTGGCACAAATTCCAGCAGGAGGAACATCAGCAGTAATGTACCCCACAAGTTCACCCTGTAGCCAGTACAGTCAACACCTTCAGTAATAACCTGGATAAAAACCACTCAGTGTACTCTCAGGAAATCTGCAGACTTCCCAGTACAAAACTGGGAGTAATGTCTGATACACCAGATGGTATTAGTCTGTTCAGCATTCCTGTTCAGCAGGAATGTGCTGCCATTCAGCAGGACCTGGACAGAGAGGAATCTAATTAACCTCAACAAGGCAGAGTATAAAACCCTGCATCTGCAGAGGAATACCCCCAAGCACCAGTACATGCTGGAGAGGAAGCATCTGGGAAGCAGCCTTGCAGAGGACAACTTTGGGGGTGTGGTGAACCACAAGCTGACCACAAGCCAGCAGTGTACCCTCATGGCAAAAAACTCCAACAGCATCCTGTCCTACTTTAAAGGTGAGCAGGTCTAGCATCTTGCTTTTATACACTTTGCTTGAGCAGGGGGATTGGAGCAAAAGATCTCAAGAAGTTTCTTCCAGCCTCAACTCTTCTATGGAGCTCTGTGTGAGCAGAGATCTAACTAGCATTGGGTGTTACTTTGCTGAATTACTTTAAACAATATCATGAGTCAGACCTAGAGGTTTTACTCAGGTCTTAGGGCTATACTAGGCAAATAAGATGACTAAGAACACTTTATTAGCTATATTAAAGTCATTGAAATTAGAAGCAAAGTCATAGGAGTTACCTCCAATGATTGCCATAATTCAGACCACATTGAGGCTCTTTCATTGCTCAGTTCTGGAATAAACAAGAGGTAATATTCAATGTTTAATCTGTGGATCCACAAGACCACGAGACAAAATCAAGATTGATATATTCCATTTCAGAAATGTTTCCAAATAATTTATTTCTAACAACAGAAAAATACTTCAGCGTCAGCACTATTTTGTTCTTTATAATATAGTGTTGTTTTGTCTGCTATTCTGCAAGCACCCAAGCTACAATTTGTCAAGAAGTTTGTACTAATACATTGTTATACTCCCTGAAATGGTTCAAAATTACTTTTCTGGAAATTGCGATGTCGCAGTGCTAAGAAACCAATATTTTTCTCCCTGTTTGAGATGGAAACAAATACTCTGCTCATCAGTGAGACTGTTGTTGTAGGTCTGTAAAACACCTGACACCATATGCCGGACAGAAGGGAGGTATGAGGAGCAAGATAAATCGTTATTGTGATTTGCAATCCCACTGAATCCCAACCCAGGCCTTGTGCTCACAGCTGAAGGCAGATATCAGGCTGTTACTCCTAGGGCTAAGCCCATTAAGAGGAATGAGGAAGGAAAGTGAGTGGGTAAAACTCAGACTTCTTACTTTTGTGTTTGTTTGAGAAGCACATACTCGTTCTTTCACTGGACTGTTAAAAATCAAGTTCACTGGAGAAGTAATTGACTGTTATGGTTATAAAGAAGTCAAAAAATCTGTGCGAAAATCATAGTCTGAAACCTGTTTTCCCTGCAGCTTATGTCAAATACTGTATCTTCAAATTGTATTAGGACCACCTAATTATTTAAGAAATGATGGTATGTCCAAATGACACAGAGCAGATGGCTCAGATCTCTGCAGGGGCAGCAGTGCTGCACATCTGGCTAAAGCAGATACAGCTACTGCTGGGGAGAAGAGGGAAGAGTGCGTAATGGTAGGACTCTATAAATTTAGCCAATAAAGTAAATCAAGAATAAAATTATTTTCCTAGAGAAAAACAGCATCCCACTCACACAAAATCTGGCCTAAAAAATGCATTAGGAAAAGGCAAAAGGTAGCGTGGCATTATTCAATTCACTAATGGAACACTGACTTGAGAAATTCAATTCAAGAAAATACTTTATTTGGTTTCAGTAATATTCCCATTACTCCTTTACAAAACAGTAAGGGAATATAGCTTTAAAGCTTCCTGAAATGGAGATTACTAGTAAAATAAAGGTTCCCCTTGGAGAAATTCAGCAAGTATCTTGTTTCTCAATTATAATGGCAGAAGGGAACACGAAAGCAAGAAAATCTGGGAGATAGCATTGAACACAACTGTGTACCTTGCCCTAAGGAGCTAAAGCATTGTAATAAAACATCTGTGGATCTGAAGATGCAGGATGAAAAAAAACCCCAAAGTCTTAGGGACTTCAATTCAAAAAAATTAGCAGAGACTTTCACATTTGCTAGAGACATATTTTTAGTGAATCATGTTTTTTAGGGAGATGTTTAAGTGAATAATATGCATGTAGTGTTTGAAGATAAAGCAAGACTAAGATCCTTATATCTACATCCTCATCTTACTGCTTTGAAAAATCACATCATCTTTGTAGTAGAATTAATGGAAGGGAAAACCTTCACCAACAGAAGAGCCTCAAACTAGCATTAGATTGTTTCCTGTATCCAAAATGTCATAATCACAGGCATTGCATTATGCAGAGTAATGGGCTAGAAATAACAAGTTGCTGCATGCTTGTGGTAAAGATTTGCTGTGTGCAAGTGCAGAACAGATCTTACAGAGAGAATAGACTTTAAACAGTACAATGTGGAACAAATTCTAAGCTTAAACCAAGGCCAATAATAATTTATAATACCAGGTGAAAAACATGATTGAAAACACCTTTTCTCCAGATCTTATCCTAGACAAGTATCAAAATTACTGTGGAACAGTAAAGAACATATCTATTGAGTCTTATGCTGAAATCTATGCTGAAAATAGAAAAAAAAATCTATTACACTCTTAATTGTGCATACATGAATCTGGAGTTACAGCTGGCATTGATGTTATTTCAGACATTGCAGCTTAACAGGGAGTACTGTGGCAAAACAGAATGTGAGGACTTTTTTATACCTTTGATAGATTTTGTAGTTAAAACATGCTTTATTACAAGGCTGCAAATGGCCAGACAGGAACAGCTATTTCACAGTCTTAGAAGATTTAATAGCTATGTGCTAACACTTGTTACATTTATCTCAGAAGTTGCCCAGGAAATTTATTATTATAATGCCAGAAGGGAAGTGAGAAAAAGATTGCAATTGTTTTCCTAGTACTTCAAAATGGGAACAAAAATAGAAATGTGAACACTTTGTTGACGCCCTGAAGTATACTCTATAGCACCTGCTAAAAAAACAAAACAAAACAAAACAAAAAACAA
>VWYO01012060.1:570841-632826 GCA_013400275.1 Rhadina sibilatrix | reverse complement strand
TCTTGAAAAAAAAAAAAAAAAAAAAAAAAAGAAAACTCCAGCTCCTAAGTGTTGAAACATTACAGCTTTTGTTTGTGCAGGTATGGTTTTAACTGATGTAGAGATGTAGGCAAGGACACATGCAGGTTGTGAAACTCCAGAAAACACCTTCTGCCTGTACTAAAAGCAAAAAATACACATTTTGAGGATTTCTGTGGCTCAAAAATCCACATATATGTGCTTGTGATGCATTGGCCTTTAGAAGTTTGAATTGAAGTGGGTCTTTTTGTTTGTTTGGTTTTTTGTTTGTGTTTTTTGTTTTTGGAGGTGGTTGTTCTCGTAAATTCTCTCCCCCATCCCACTAGGTGCTAGTGAGTGAGTGGCTGGATGGGGCTTAGTTGACAGCTGGGATTAAATTACAACAAGATTCTGGCAAAAATCTTGTAATTTTACTCTGTCAAAATCTGCGTTTAACACTTTCAAACCTGTGATGCCTTGATTACAACAAGCAAGTAGCAGATATCTATTTTAGTGAGGAAGCACTATTTTTGTTTGGAAATTTTCATAGGTAGGTCACATACTCCAATTAATCTTGAGGAGATAAAAATAAAACCCTTGACAATAAATAGAAAGGAAGTGTTAAACAACAGTTATACCACAATTTAGTAGGTAGTCTCTCATGTGGTGATCCCTCAGAAACTTAAGAGAGTACATATGGAAGTTTCATGTACTACAAATAACCCCGACCTTATCTTTTACTTTTATATTAGACTTACTTTTAGAATTTATTTTTCTTATTAATACTATATGAACCCTTTTAGCAAGAGACTCATATTGTTCTCAGCTGATGTATGGTTTATGAATACTAAATCCATTTAAAAGCTAAATTACCTTTGATATCCAAACCAAAGAATAAGTCTTATATATATATTATTTAATCAAAGACATTTTAATGACAAAATATTATATTTAATAATTAATATTTAATTAATTTAAAATATTTAATATATATGAAGAATAGGGATTAAAACTAATTTAAATTTGTAAATAAATCAAAATAATCTGAGTAGCATGTAGTTTAATCATATAGCCTAACCATCCTATACTGTCAGCAACAGTTGTCTCACATTAGACAGTTGATCTTATAACCACGGGCTTCTGTGTAGAAATTTTATGATAAATATTCTGCCAAACATACTGTTTTATAAAAGCTGAAATACTTCAGTAATGTTATAATACTTTGACCAACATCTTTTATATTTAATCAGTGAGACTCAGGATGGAAAATAGCCCTTTTAACATGAACTAATTTTGAACTGTCCAAAGGTTTGTTTTCCTTTGAACACAAAATTATGTATTTCAAAATGTCTAATGGTTTCATAAAACTCAACTAGAATCATCCACACTGCTCCTTTGTAAAATGTCTGGAGACTTTTATTGCAAATAGGTTTTCTATTACATCTCCTTAAACTCATCACTTAAAAGTGTCAGTAGTCAAAATATTTTACACCTGAAGTAGTTATCTTAGTTCCTTATCCTCATGTCTTTCAGAAAGAAATTATTATTTGCATTTTATAGAAGAATGACTCTGTGGATTAGCTTCCTTCCTCTTTCATAGCTGCATTGTTTTTCACAATGTTCTTGCCTGAGTATTTACTGAGGAGTATCAGCACCTTTCCAGCAATTCAAAGGTAAGAAAATGTGTCTACAAGGGAGAAGCAGAGCACATTGTTTGCAGGGAAGCTGCTAGAGGACCAAAGAAAGAAGCTCACCTGGTCAGACTTGGGATGTCTTAAGACATCTTCAAGTAACAGATGTATCAGTTAACATATCTACTCTGTATTTTTAGATATGTAAAAATACAGGCTAGATATTACTACTTACTTATTACTACTTACTACTATTTTTACATATGTGTATGCAGAGACATGATTCTGAATTTACACATATATAACCTGTAGAGAATATTTTAAACTTTTTAAATCTCAAAAGTTTTAAATTAGGCAGTACTACAGAATCTACATCAGTACATCCTGAAGTATGCATTTGTGTTGATTCCAACACAGCAAAGAGCCCAAACTGTTATATTTGTTCATGGGGTGTGAAGGAGGTCCCTTTTGTCATACCATAGGAGAGGGTATATGACAAAATATCCTGATATGGCTTGATCTACAGAAAGCAAGGAAAACATTTCATCTTTGCTGTGTAAAACAGCATCACTCAAACCAGCAGTTGTACGTTGGACTCACAATGAGTAGGATGACTCTCAGACTAGACCTAGTTTCAAAACACACCAAACAAGTTCACTAATAAATCCAACTTCCCTAAGGTGTTTAAAATCCAGCAAAACAAAGCCAGTATGTTCCTAACACAATACTTTAGGTCTGGAAAAGGGCTTCAAGGTCATGGCTTGTCTTATCAAAGACAAACCTCAAAGGTGGTCTTGTGGAGGGTAGATAGTGATGCTTGGACTGCATTATAGATAACACTGGAGAAGAGATGGATAACACCAGCATTGTGATCCTGGGAGACTCCAATCCTTGCAACACTCACAATTACAACAGATATTATTCCCAAGGTAAAAGACACAATAGAACTGAAGTTGCACAAGTCTAAGTTATAAATGAATTAAACAGTTTTCTCTGGCAGTTACTGAACAGTTACTCTTCAGCAACCCATAAAGGTTTCATGCAGGTACAGCCAAATGAGACAAAATGAGCTCTCATCATTTTTTAACTGGCTTCTAAGTCTTCAAGTAAGCTGCTAATAGAATGACTGTGATAAGTGTAGTATGAATGATACTGAAAAGACTCATATGAATTTGGTACATCATTAGACTACATGGGTGGTGAGGGTAATTAAGATCCTACACAGGGCCTACAAATTGAGCAAATACATAGTATTATATGAACCACACTATCCTAAAAATAGTTTCTCAGTTATACAACTATGGGAACAACAAGGATAAAGAAGTAGAGAAATTCTGCAGTGACATGAGTAAGCTCTGACAGCTGCCTCTAAGTGGGAACACAGTCTCTGGATGGCATTCATCAACTCTGACCCCACAAAACCAATTGTACAGCAAAGCCCATGCATACCGAGTCAAACAGCAGAGAGACTTGTGAATTAGGATGACTCAATGATAAAATTGGCTTTGCCAATTTATAAGCCATCAAGATGATGTTCAGCCATCATGTCAGCAGATGTAAATTAGATGAAAGTTATAATTCCCACAGAAAGTGCAATTCTGCCTCAAAAATAAACAAATCAATATTTCAAAACCTACAAAGTGGCAAGACAAAAGCTCTACACTTCATTTTGTACCTTGGCAGACAAGCCTATCAGTGAGACCTTACATGGGATGGTGTGAGCAAGACAAAATACCTAATCCTAATGTCTTTCAACAACATCCATGTAATTTCATTCTCTTTACATTTCATAGCAATAACAGCATTTCCATGCATTTTGAATGCACCTACCACAGAACAGAATTGTCTGTCCCACCATGGCCCACAGGCTTTGGACTGTCTCAGCTGAATTCTCTTATCTATCTCCCCTCTCTGTATCAGAGCAGCTCTGAGCAAACATGGCCTGCAAATGAAGGAACATGCTTTCCCTTTCACTAGTAAAGTGGAAAGTGTTTCCTAGCCTGAATTGCCCTCCAGCCCTGAAGGACTAATAATATTTCTTGAATTAAGGACCAGTCATTCCTCTGGGTGAGGATTTCCACTTTGGGCAGGGGAAGAGAGCCAGACTAGACTAATTTTAAAGTACAAGTAGACTCACTAGGTCTTATGATCATCACTGACTACCAGGACAGGTGTTGGAGAAGCCACTTTTCATAGCTTTGTACTAGCTTTGAGTGTGTTCCCTGATATAGTACTTACAAGGCTTGTAGACAGCTGTGAAGAATTTCCAAACAGGCTGTTACAAATAATTCTGAGCAACTGTCATTCAGTAAGACTTTACAGACATTGTTGCCTCCTTAGAAAAAAGATTGATGGAGAACATTAAATCGATACAAGTCCAAGCTTATCCTTGGCTTCAGTGTGAGATTGAAAACCAGGCTTCAAGCACTTTGAACACCTTTGGTCTGCATAGCACAAGCTTGAAAATTCTTGAGCTGCTCTAGGTCCTCAATAATATAACTTGAATATTATCTAGTAGGTGAGATAACAGAAAACATTTTTCCACTAAAATCGTTAAAAAAAAGGTTTTATGCTATGGTTCTCTATCTGCCTCCCTATTCCTTGACAGCAGCCAAGTCCCACTGCCCTGTCTGACATCTAATAGATATCATAAAAAAAAATTATGAGAAACTCCTTTTTGCCAACATTGAACTCCCACCTTCAAATCCTAGAGGAAGTTTAAAGTTCTTTACCTTTTGCAAGATTAAGAGCAGAATGAGCCCTCCAAAGCTACTTTTCAGAAATATATAGAAAACAAGTCCATTTAGTACCAGCAAGTCTATAGCAGGTCTTAACTTTTGTCTTTTTATTTATTCATCACACATTAAGAACTGAGAAGTAGTAAGACTGTATTCTAGTGTGCTCCCATGTAGCTATAGACATCAACAGGAATTACCACTATAAACCAGAAGCTAATATGCCAGTCAGAAGAAGTAAGATTGTTCTGACAAAATACAGAAATTCTCATCAATGCAAGCTACCTTAGGCTTCAATGGTTCTGAGGTTTAGGGTGCAATTCCTTTTATCTGAAATTGGATGACTGAAGTAGGTCAGATTAATCTCACCCTGTTTTTCTCTAGTGACAACAGAGACAGCCCAAGGTGGCCACTTCCAACACAGACACGGGAAGGAAGATGAACCTTCCCTTAGTCAAGAAGTCTACAAGCTACCAATAATCTCTGTCTCCATAGGAGAGTCCAAGGTGTATCCATAAATGTTTTTATATTAAGAAGCATCGATTCTGTACAAACTCTTTGAAAAGTAATTTGAAATGCTGAGAGGTAATAGTTTTACACATCCTAAAACAAGAACAATTAAAAAAAAAAAATGAAGAAAGTAGACAGAACACCTAATTGAAATTGCCAAACAACAGAACCTACTTCTCCACCTCACTTAGCAGAAAAGACATATTTCAAAGACCTTAGTTTGTTAACTGTCACAAAAATAAAACCTGAGGTAGGTTTCATATGCAATAAAAAGGCAAAACCATATAAGGTAAAAGGCAATACCAACAGTAAAATAAATATGAATAAACTGTCCTTGAATTTGCCTTAATAAAAAAAAAAAAAGAGAAAGCTTCCAATTTTCAGAGAAGCTCAACTACAGAACAGCCAGCCTATAAAAGGGCAAAGAACCCTGTTAAACTGAAAATATACTATAACAACCTTCTCAGAGATTTATATACCACAGCAGCTGTAATGGCAAGAGGAAAGACAGGATTAGTTAGGAGGTCTCTTCCAATCCTATGCTCCTAATTTGAGTTTCTGCTAGAGGGCAGAGGTCAAGCTGATCAAAGGGAAAACAGTACCAGTGTCCAAGTAATTCTTGAACAACTTCAAATCTCTCCTCTTCTTTCCCCATCTCAAACCCCTTTGCCTTCACCTTACCCTAAGGCACTAGTGCCAGGGACACTAAGCAGGCCTGCTGGTTTCTACAATTAAATCACCTCTGTCCTGATAGCAAAAAATGAAAAAGACAGCTTCCAATCTCTCTTCTTTTATTTAACACAGAAAGAATGCTATACAGCCATACAACAGAAAATAACTCTAATACACCCAGCACTACCCTTACTAATGCACTATGCACCTCATTTCAAAGCTAAAAGACAACACAGACAGACAACTCTGGTAAAACACTTCCTTTAGGAATCTGTACACCATATATATCTACCATAACTAACAGTTAGAGATAATCCAGGAAACACACACTACTTTGATTTGCAATGTAGATTTACCTTACCAGAAGAGGTTGCTTGTCTCACTTGAACAGAGCTGCACAGCATAAAAAGCCCCCAGTACTGCCTGGGAGGCACCAACTAAGAACTGGCTGTAATGAAAAGAGACATTTCACCTGGGCCATACAGGAAGGTTCTTCTCCTATTTGGGAGGATAATCAAATATCAGAATTAATGAAAGCAAAGCAGCAGCACCTGTGAAGGTGGCCCTGACATTCAGAGAAATGGATCCCTAAGGAAATTTTCTAGGCAGGACTGTATGCTAAATGTCCTAGGGTGACTTTATGATGCTTGAATCCCCAATCCTCTGTTCTGTTTATGTCAAGAGTATATATTACCTAAGTAATATAAAAATATAAAACAGCTGCAATCTCTGCACTGAAGTCTGGACTACTACAATAGTGGTAATACCAAAATGTTTTAGAAAAAAAAGGGATGAATATTCATACAGCAATTTTTTTTTAAATCCCACAAACCTACTTCCATATCTGAAGAGCAGACAGGACCCAGAAGCATGCCTAATTCTCAGATCCAATGTGGTTAACTCAGGAGAGGGGTTCTATGCCACTGCCACTCCTCTTGGTACTTCCTGCACTGCTTTACACTGTGTTCAGGAGGGAAGAGGCAGGGACTCGAGGTGCCTGAAACCTGCATAGGGAGATGCACATGCAAGGGTTGCTGGTAAGAGGGGTAGAAGATGTTCTTCTGTATGGCAAAATGCAGAAAACAGCTCAGCTATGGTCTAGCAGGGAAGACAGGAGTGTGATGGGACCAGGGAATTGTGGGTGGCTGCTGGTGGGAATAGGGGAGTTTTGTGTAGTGTTAAGGCGGTGGATACCACCACCAAGGGGATGTGTTTGTGCAGTGCAGGTAAAGGTGTTTAGAATTCCCATTTAAATTTGACTAAAGGACAAGTTTCTTCAGGCAATTACTGATGGAAAAAGCCATCATTCAATGGAGTAGGAAGTGGCTCAGGACAGCAGTCATACACTTTAACTATTTTGGGTGAACCCAGAATGATTTCACTGACCAAAGTAACATTACTTTTAGCTAAACTCTAGGACAGAAAGCAACAATGATTCAATCCATATTGTAGCTGAAGCCTTGACCCAGTGCTCCTGTGAGAAGATGGTGGTGGGCACTTTGTGTGAGTTTTAATTGCAGGCAGAGTGTGTTTGGATAACTGACCTCTCACCTGACTGAGCACTAAGAGGCTCATGGGGGCGAATCACTGAACCTAAGCAACTTACCAAAATAGAAAAGATAAATAGGAGTGGCTTTATACGATCCACTCACAGCTTGAAACTAGTCTGGAACTCAAAGAGGACTGCACTGACATGAAGAGAACCTCATTATGAAGAAAGAATATGGTGTTATAAATAGGGAAGGATATGTAAAATAAATGCTCCAAAATGCTGCTGGGCCTGGTGAGTAGGTATATAGTGAATACATAGGTTATTTCTGAACAAATGATTTTTCAAAAATTACACATTTAATGTTTTCTGAGATGCTAAAAAGAATCATCGCTGCTCTTAGCCAAGTTCTTCCCCCCAACTGCAATACAAGCTGCTATTAGCCAATTCCCCTGGCCTTTCCAGCTCTCACAGTAATCTGAATCTAAGATTTTTTTTATTTTTTTTTTTTTTCTGTAGACAAAATCAGGAGCATTTCCTTTCTGACAGTATGGCACAGGCTACAGACAGCCTGGCGCCAAAGCTTTCTGCAGATCAATATATATAATGCATTTAAAGTCATTAAAATCTCCCAGGTTAGTCCCGGGTTGCTTGAGGAAAAACAAAGCCAAAAGGCTAGGGAACACTGAAGATATGGATTTAATATGTCATTTGCTTACTTAAGGAGGTCTTTATTTTAACAAAAAAGCTATTTAATTTACTTTGGGTTTCAATTGAGAATATTTTTCTCAAAGAGTTTTGGTAAGCATGGAGAAAAATGTAATGTATAAATGGAGTCAGAAACACTGAGACACAGGCTGTTGGGAGGCTTGTTTATATGCATAAAGACAAAACAGTGAATAAATGCCAAAGATTGTGGGAACAAAAGTATTATCAGTCCTATCATACCAATTTTGTTTCTTCCCATCTCCCAAATTTATTTTTATCACTTGAATATTGCTTCAGTCACTCTGGCCTTTCCCACTGGCTTTTCTCATTTACTTAAGTTGCTTCTCATTTTCATTAACTTCCAATGTTTATTGCTCCAAATTATTATTTTTGCTTTTTGATAAGTTTTACTGCCTCTTAAATATAACAGCCAGTGGAAATCACACAAGTGAGGAAACCAGTTTTTCTCCTATGAAGTTCACCAGAATTGTTTTCTCTTTCATTCAGCCCCCAAAATTCCATGGGGACTTACATTCACCCTTCCTATTTCCCACCTTCCACTCCAAAAAAGTGTCTAACAAGAAAAAAGGAATGAACCTCATTAAAAAAGCTGTCATCCTTTTTAGTCTCAGTTCACTCATTTTATAGATAATAAAACATTATTATCTATATAAAAACTTAAAAATACCTCAGAGAAATTGCTACCTTGCTCTCAATCTTCAAAAGATACTAGGTAATGGTACCCCAAGTTTACCTTATGCCTTGCAAAGCAGAAACATTTTTGTTGCTCACAATTGGAAGAGCAACTTAATAAACTTCAGTTCTATGCACAACATTGGGCTGCCAAAAACAGTGAATGAAATAATTTTCCACCTTAACATAGTATTAACTATACACGCACACACTGCTTTAAATGCAAATATTAATTATTTCATGCTAATATTTTAGCAAGAATGAGTGCAATTATTTCATCAAAGTAGATGCAGTGGGAGGTAAGCAAGAAGAAGTGGCTGTTACTGATTTGTGGGAAATAAATTTAGTCTTCTCTTGTATGGATTAGGTGATTAGAAAGAGAAATGTTGCCTTTCTGTCACATCAAAAGGTCTGTGACCTTTTAGTAAGTTCCAGTACACTTGTGCTTCCTCCCTAAGTCCAGAATAACTCAATAGCATTTGTGAAATGTTTACAATAGTTTTAATAGGGTTTTTATTGAAAATCTGGACATGAGATTCAAGGTACTTCACACAATCATTAAAGTTAGCATCACTTATTTTGCTCTCTGAGTGCATCCCATTCTGCTTAAAGTCCTCAGCCTTTGTGTGTCATAACACTACAACAAAGTTGGTCCATGCTGTGAATTCCAGGAGAGTCTGACTACAGCAGCTCTTGGGAATGGCATTTTATTCCTTTGTAGCAAGAATATGTTATATATTTATTATATATATATATAAGCATATAAATTATATCTGGATACAGAACAGCAGAACAAGAGAAAACTAGAGGAACACCTTCAGGTTTTATGCATTGTCATCTTGTGCTTGAAATGGCAGGGACCAGCTGAGAATGTTTCACCCTGGGACCAGGTCTGCCTGATGCCGTGTCAGAGTATCAAGTCAAATTGCACATGCTCTGCTTCATCCAGAAACCTTATGTGATACCTACCAAAGTTCCTAAAGAGCTCAGTGATCAAAAAAGTGATGATCCCCTCTAAGAAAAAGCTATCTGCTTTAGGCCCTGAAGCTTTTGTGTCTTGAGGTTCTTGTGATGGAAAAAATCCAGCCTGGAAACAAGTAAGCAATAAAAATTTTCATTTTAATCCACTTCACAACACTAACTCTTCTCTACATAATCATCTCGGTGAATCAACTCTTCCTAGCTGCTTGCCCTCTGCTACTCAGCAATGCACAACAGAATGTATGCATTTTAGAAAACAAGCACCATTTCCCTTGTGGCTATTCTTCCTTGCGACCTAGAGAAAGCAGTTTTTGCCCAAGTTTTCTGAAGGAATGGCTGTAATATAACATATCACTTTCATACTAAAAAGGAAAAAGTATGTACAATGAGAATAAAAAAGGACCATTTCACCTAAACAGGACATCAATCTGAGCTGAAAAGTTTGTTTACAACTTGCATTTTCTGGGGTCTCAACTGTAATATTTGCATCTACATTACAGGCCTCAAACTTTGCACATTATTTCCTAGTTAATGAAAAGATCTGTTTTAGCTCTTAAGTTTAAATATGGCACATATGTAACAATGTAGCATCTAGGAAGTCCAAACAATATGGCGATAAACTCTTTAGGAGGGATAGGCAAGGAAGGAGAGGTAGTTGGGGTAGTCTTGTTTCGACTGTCTAGAGCTTTATGATGGGTTGAATGTTTATGAATGCTTAGAGGGAAGGCTGACAGGGCAGATATCCTGGTGGGATTCTGTTATAGACCACCCAAGCACTTACAGAATATAGCAGGGGAGGTTTATATTGGATCTTAGGAAATTTTTTTTCACTGAAAACATGGGTGTAAGTTGCCCAGGGAAGTTTTTGAGTCACCATCCCTGGAGGTATTTAAAAGGCATATAGACATGGCACTGAGGGACATGGTTTAGTGGTGGATTTGGCAGTGTTGGATTAATAGTTGGATTTAATAACCTCAAGTGTCTTTTCCAACATTAATGATTCTGTGATTCTAATACTGAGTCAGGCAGGCAGCAGAAAATATACTCTGCCTTCAAATTTTGTACTCTTTTATATGCTAGTACGGTATGTAAAAACTCCAGTACATTCCACTGGCATAAGAACCAGAGGCCAATTTCCTTTCTACTGTGTATTGGAATGGCTCAACCAGTTGATTTCAAATAACCCATGCTATTTCATTTCAAGTAAGGAGTTTGCCCCAAGGGTCTCACTAACACTTTTGATCATAAACACTAAAAGGGTAGTAATCCTCAAGCTCAAATGAATTTACACACTAGATTTCTATGGCTCAGAAGAAGCAAAAGCTGTTCAATCTACTGTGAAAAGCAAGAATTTGTCTAAAAGATGAAAAAACCAAACAAACAGTGCTGTCAAAATATGCATGTATATGAGGGTTCCAAAATATAAATTATTCACTCTTTAGCCGAGAGCTAAATATTATGGAGGGCAGTCCATAGCAGTGCTTTTCTGGAAGCTTCTCATAAGGAAGGCAAGTGCTGAAATCTTTAAACTGTGATTCATGCAAAGCTAAAAACCCATTGAAGCCACCAGGACCATTCATCTTGTTTTGGGGTGACCTATACCTCTGCTTCACAGTGCAAGACTAGAAATCTCAAACATCATAAGGGGTAGCTGATACCACACTTATTTTTTGTACCCATAAAATGACTTACAGCAAGAGACTTTAAATAAGAACAAGATGTGAATCACAGAAGCACAGAATTGTTAAAGTTGGAAGGGACCTTTGGAAATCATTCAGTCCAACCCCCCTGCCATTTAGGGTCACCTAAATTAGGTCACACAGGAATGCATTCAAGTGGTTTTGGAATGTCTCCAGAGAGGGAGACTTCAAAACCTCCATAGGCAGAGTGTTCCCTGGGCAGAGGATGCTCTGACATCCTCAATGTAAAGTTCTTCCTCATGTTGAGGTGGATCTTCTTGTGGTTTTATTTACTGCCATTACTCCTCAACCTCTCACTGGGAACCACTGAAAAGAGTCTGGCATCATTCTCTTGACATCCACCTTTAAGACATTTATATGCATGGATGAGATCCCCTTTCAGTCTTCTCTTGTCCAGACTAAACATGCCCAGCTCCCTCAATCTCTCCTCATAAGAGATGCTCCAGTCCCCAAATCATCTTTGTGGCCTCTGCTGGACCCTCTCTGTTACCTCCTTGTCTTGTGCTGAGGAGCCCAGAACTGGACACAGCACTCCAGAGGTGGCCTCACTAGGGATGAGCAGAGGGGCAGGATCTCCTCCCTTGACCTGCTGGCCACACTCTTCCAATGCACCCCAGGATCCCACTGGCCCTCCTGACCACCAGGGCACTGCTGGCTCATTGTCATCTTATCACCCAGCAAGACTCCCAGGTTCTTCTCCACAGAGCTGCTCTCCAGCTGGCCAGAGCCCAGCCTGTGCTGGGACTTGGGGTTTTTCCTCCCCAGGTGCAGAAGCCTGCACTGGCCCTTGCTGAACCTCATTGGGTTTTTCTCTGCCCAACTCTCCAGCATTTGAAGGTCCTGCTGAATGGCAGCTCAGACTTCGGGTATATCAGCCATGCCCCCCCAGTTTTTTACCATCAGCATAAGATGGTACAACACACTACTTCTGCAGGCCTAGATTTATTGCACATATTTAAGGATTATTCTGAAGAGGCGATAATAACCAATCACTAATTAAGTTAGTCAGAGATGAAGAAAGCTGTTATGAAATTTTGAGTGACTTCTGATTGAAATGGGGACTGGAATAGCAGGGGGAAATGCCAGACAGCCAATTAAAGGTCTGGTGATTTGAGTAGAGCAACTGGAACTTCTCATGTGGATTGCCAGATCTTAAACTAGCTATTATAATTCAGGGAAAAATCAGAAGTTTAATGTGAACACCTCTTTTCCTAAATCAAATATACATCTGATCAAAAGACATCAATATTAACCTCAAAAATATTGAAAAAGGTAGTACTGGAGTTATGGCTTCTTATAACTTCCTGGAACAGCATTTTCTCACTGGTTACCCACCCTAAAAACAAAAAACAAACCCAAAACTAACAAAGAAACAAACAAAACCCAAAACCCAGCCAAAACAAACCAAACCAAACCAAACACAAAAAAAAAAACCCCAAAAAAACAAACAAAACCACAAAAACAAAACAACCCCCTCCAAAACCAACCAATCAAACAAATAGCAATTAAAAAGAAGAAAAAATAGATGAAAAGCATTATGGCAATGAAAAACTTGCTCAAAAGACAAAGAGACATGCCAAAGACAAAAGACAAACCAGAAGTCCTTTTTTACATAACCATTTCTCAAGAAAAACATTTTTTACGCTTTTTATTCGACTAGAATTTTGTAAAGATCTCTTGGAAATTTCTACTGTAATTGTTGCAGAGGATTAAAAAAATAGCTCCAGTGTTTTCAATGAGACAAGGAATATGAAGAAACACAATAATATTGCACAATGGTAAGGAGAATGTAAAATACAATACCTTCAACAGAGCATAATTAAACTGTTAAACATTGCTGTGAAGTGCATCTATAAGTCATAGGTTAAAACAGTGAAGATGACAACATATTTTTTCTGTTCATGTTAACAGCACTAGGTGAAGTTAACATGAATGTGAATTCAAACTCCCAACCAGAAAGAAAATCTAAGCTATTTCGTCCTGCAATAGTCTGGTAACAACACTGGTGTGAAGTTACTGTAAGACAAGACTCTTAGTGCTGTAAGTTATTAAGAGAACAAATCTTATTTCTTTAAGTGGGTTTTTGATCCAGAGGAAGTTAGGAGCACATAAAAATTTATGTATCATATATACATAATTTATATTTCATACATACATATGAAAACTGTCACCAAAAATTTAAATTCTCACTCTATCTTTGAAATCCCACAAACAACTCCACCTCAGCAACCAGATGTTAATTTCAAATTCAAGAGCCCTTGTGAGCCTGAAGCTCACACCTAAGTCCCAAAATTTCAGATCTGGTTTATTTCTATGGTGCAGCTGGAAGAAGTAGTATCTTATACTACACAAGCATAACTTGGAACACTCACTTGAGTGTGAGGGATCCCATTTCCAGGCTCTCCCCACCTTGAAGCAGTATGGACACTGCCTTTCCAGCAGAACTACAAGCTGGTTTGGAAAACAGGATCTGGGACTCTTTCACTAGACACACCACAGACCTTGCCAGAGAAAAGTTGCAAATTTCATGCAGCTGGAAGAAAGGAGAGAGAGGACAACACTTGGAAAGGGAGGGAAGAGCCATTGGTTTCAACAAAAAAGGTCCCACATATCTGTTGGGCAGCTGTGGTGACCACAAATCCTGATGAGTCCTTTAAAAAAATCCTGCTATGGGGACCTACCTCAGGAGAAGGGCCTGGACTCCACAGCCTGTAGGCACTGGACTCTGGTCAGCCTTTGCTATGGGCTATTTCAAGGCTGTTTTTGCTGTGTTTGCAGGTTTCCACCCAATTCTGGCATGCACTACAGAGGGAGATTGTATGTCCAAGCTCCATGCCTTTACTGAGCCTTCCTGGGACTGGCTACTGAGGACACCTGTTTCAGCCTAAATATGACAGCAGAGAAGCACAGAGGCTACATCCTGCCCTTTGTTCTCACAACTAAAGCATTGCTGGCCCAACAATGTAAACACATCACAATTCTCCCACCAACTGCAGTGGGAAGTGTATTGCATCTTCTATGCTTTGATTTAACTCTAGTCTGTATCTTGCAGCTGAGAACAAAAGCATTGTCCTTGTGACAAATTTCCTCACTGTAATAGTACAGACACTAACAACATTGAAATAAAGGGAAAAAAAAAAAAAAACCCCACTAGAAAAGAAGTGTATTACTTAGACAAAATAATAAACCATAAATCACTACAGTGGCAAGATTAAATGTGAAACCTCTAATTACACATTTAATCATTTGCCAACGTCTTATTTTCTTGAAGTAATGTTCATGAAGCCTCAATAAGATTTGAATTTGAGGTTGATTTTCTTCTATGTGTGAACTGCAAAACCAATACACATAGAAATGGTTTAAAGAATAAAAAAAGATATTAACTTTAATTTTCAGCTATGTTGACATCTTATGTTGAACACCTTTATTGCTCTCAGTCACTGGCCCTCATTTAGTGACATAACTGTGTCAAAACACACCAAGCCCATCTCCATTGCAAAGAAACTATATAAAATACAGTAGAAAACTAAGAGGTAAATAAATAGTGGCTTAAAAATTAAGATTCTGTATTAAAACAAGAGAGTGTAATAACATTATTGAAGAAGACACTGTTATTTGTGAAGTAGGGACAAACCTGTGTCCTCAGGCTCTATCTGCTCCACTGCCTTCTCCACAAGGAGGCAAGAAGCAGCTCCTAGAGCAGGTAGGTGTCTCATCAGCATCTGAACACCTTTTCTTATGGCTTTCAGCGTCCAGAAACAGAGAGCAGGGCTGATCGTTGCTGTTGGGTTCAGAGTGGCCAGGGAAACTACCTGATTTCTGTAAAAATTCTGTGCACCAAAGTTATCTTCCAACACACTCAGAGGAGTACTTACTGAAAACAAAGGAACCCAAAGCACAACAGGAAACAAAAATAGCAAAATTCACCTTCTTCTAACTGGAACATAAGGGAAAGTCCAGACAATCTTTGCATTTAGACAGATGCCCTCAAAGAATGTGGAGTCAGAAAGCGCAGACTTTTGCCAAAGTCAGAATATTGCTTATATGCAAAAAAACCTAGCCTAATATACCGAACACATCACCTAATATGAATTGTAAAGTACTGTAGCACTGTTGTACTGCTAGGTCTTGCTTCCCCTATAAGAGAGCAGTTGAAGTTGGAGTTGAAGGAAAAACCCTGGAGTTCCTTTTATTTTGTTTTATCATGTCGAAGACTTTGGTGAGTTGTCTTGTGGTTCTTAGCCAGGCTGGATCTTCATGCAGCCAAAATTGTAATTCAGTTGCTTTTTTCCTTTCTAAAAACAAATTTAGACTGGGCCTGGGCTGCAGGGAAGATGGGTTTGCTGTACTCATGCTTTTCACTGAAGCATATGGGCCTGGCCAGTGTTTAGGGTGCAGAAACGTGCAGGACCAAACACAGTGGGGAAGCATCAGCCACTCCAGTGGCTGTCTTCTTTAGAGACACAAACCACCAGACAGAGAACTCTGAGGTAATCTTTGGGTCATATTTTCTTCCATGTTTGTCTATTTCTATTTGCATCATCCTTTTGAAAAATAAGTCATCCTCTGTACATGTGGCTCTTGATTCCCTTAAATGGGCTTGTTGATACTTGACAGAACCCCTGACTCACTGCTGTGAATTGGAGGAAATGCTCCAGAACCTGCTACGGTCTCTGCTTCTACCACTTTTTGGAACAGGCAAAGCCAGAAAGAAAAGGGGATCATTTAATCAGGTTCTGACTATTACAGAAGGCTACTGCACGTTTGCTTCTCAATTAGGTATTTTTTTTTTTTTTAATCGTGTTTTGTAAACAAGAAAAAGTTGCTTAGGAAAAGCAGGAAACACAGGCCCACATCCATAGGAATCTAAGTACAGTCAGCACTGGGAAAAGGATTTTTCTTCCTTTCTTTCCTCTTTTGGATCTCTTTTTGAATCATGAGGAGTTTGGACTGATTTAGTAATAGATATTTCTGTTTCACCTACCACATTTGAAAATGGCTATAACAGCACAGCCTGCATTAAACCCCTTCTCCCTATACAGAGCTGCCTGTCTATTAAATCCACGTCCAATGTTTAAACTGAAATTATAGGAGATGTTTGGCTTAGTGCTTCTGAATGCACGTGAGGCACTAGTGTCAGAGTCCTGGAAACATAACCCATTTTGATCTTCTTTTTCTCAACAACTACTGGATAAATAATTCCTGAGGCAATGCTTAAAGCAGGCTCGCTCATTGTGTACCTGACAACACTTGACTGAGATGACAGGACATTTACTCACCCTGCCAGCCAGATGATCTGTAGGTCTTTGGGGTTTTTCTATCTTTCTCTTCTCTAGTCCACTCATGCATCAGGTTCCTTAGAGATATGGGACAGCCAAGTGAATTTACCTTTCTTGCTCTGGGTGTAAGATAGTTACCTGTGACAGAGAGGATAAAGAGATCAAATGTGGCATATGAAGGCATTGGAACAATACTTTCCAATCATACCATAATTCAGGTAGTTCTTGCCTCCTGCCTTCAATAGTAGCCAATATTGAAGAATAAAAACCCCAAGAGTTGATTTAAAAATAAGAAGCCGAGAGGCATTACTGTTTAGTAAGGGCCAGAATCTTTTACACTGCCCTATTTAGTTGTAGAGAAATAATATGTACTAGGAGAGTTTTTCAATGATTTGATTAATTTTACTAGTTAATAGATCACATTTCAAATAGATACATTTAGTTAGATGCATTTACTTTTAGTTTCTATCCCACTGTTCAGATACTACAATGACCTGTTCTGAAATATTAATTCAGTCACACCATTTTACACATATTCTCTTCTCTGTACCTTCTCTAAGCTATTTTTTCTACCGTTTTTCAGTCCAGAACATCCAGAATGAAGATAATTCACCGGTATTATGGCTTCTTGTTTTCTTTTTTTTTTTTTTTTTTTTTTTTTTTTTTTTTTTTTTTTTTTTTTTTTTTTTTTTTTTTTTTTTTTTGAATACCTACAGACTTTTCCTCTTTAAGGATGAACTGCTCAGAACTAAATATATCTCAAAATTGTGACCAAGCATTTCTGTTTCCCTCTTTTCCTTCCTCTACCAAGTGAGGTGAGGACACCAGTTCAAAGCCAAGCATGATAATCATCTATGTCACTTTTCTGCTCCATTTCCTTCAAAAATACATCTGGTAAAGAAGTGGAAGAGGAGATTTTGGAACACATGCACAGATCATATCCTCTGCAACCACGGGGTCAATAGGTCAAGGAGAGAAAAGCAAATATGCAAACTCAGACATGCTGCACTTAAGAACAGTATAAAAAGCAGAAATGGGAAATGTCTAGCTTTGTAGAGCTCCTCTGAATAATTTTTCCATTTTGTCAACTGAATACAGCCAAGATACAGAAGTAACTGAGGGAGAAAGGAACCAAGAATAGGTCATTATTTTAATTGCCTCACAAAGTCAAAAATACAAAGGACTTTCACTGGGGGTTACTTTGGAGGTAAAATTGGAAACATCTCTTCAGAGAGTTTTCTATTAAAGGTCATGGGTATCAAAATCTACGGTCTCACTTTAGATCAGTTATAAAGCTACTATAAATAAAGTCTCCTATATGGCACATTGTCATTGATTCCCACTTCAGTGTAATCAGCACTGCAGACACAGGAAATTCCTAAAATAAACAGCAGAATTCTCTACTTACTGCACTTACAAAGGAGTCAGGACTTCTGTATTTATATTTTAAGATATTCATTGCAATCAATAATTCATTGTAATTTAAGATATGCATCATACTTGCTATAGAGCAAACTATTTTATTATGATTTCAGCTAACAAATCTACTGTATCAAAATATAGTGCAGCTATGACAACAATAATTCATAGTTTACCATTGTCTTTACCACTAAGCAAAATAAGTAATTTTGCTGCATTTTTTCTTGATAATAAAAACGTGATAATTTGCAAGCAGTAATGTTAACATTTACTGTTTTTAAGACTAGGCTAGTGTCTTCTATAACAATTGTAAATCCATCAAAATATCTTTCTTGGACAAAAACAGACCATACAGCTGGAAAATATAGTGTCTATTCTACTGAAGCTACTGAAGAACTCACATGGTGACTGCTCCAAAGTTCTGGAAAAAACAAAACAAAACAAAACAAAACAAAACAAAACAAAACAAAAAACAAAAACAAAAACAAAAACAAAAACAAAAAAATAAAAAAAAAAAAAAAAAAAAAAAAAAAAAAAAAAAAAAAAAAAAAAAAAAAAAAAAAAAAAAAAAAAAAAAAAAAAAAAAAAAAAAAAAAAAAAAACACAAAAAAAAAACCAAAACAAAACAAAACAAAAAAAACAAAACACCAAACCAACAAAAACAACAAGATTTTAAAAAATACTGTAATAACTTCACTCACATACAAATGAAAATCATGCTAAAAATCCCTTGTGGAAATAGATTGTTTTGATATATTCCACCTTACCCTACGTACCTTGCTGAAAAAGATTTGGAAGTGTGAAGATGGAAGTAGAAACAATGACATGAAAAATACAAACCAAATATTTGCATCAACTTTTTTGACAGCTCCAACTGAAATGTGTCTACTGAAAGCCAAGACAGCAAAAGGGACCCAGAAGAGGAAGCTGAGAACAGCTTCCCCAGTGCACTGGGACCTCCCAGGCTGCCATGTGGCAAGTCATGCAGGCACAGAAGATGGACAGCAAGAGGAAGAAGAGGCTGGGAGGGCTACTTGGGAGCAATGCAGAACTTCCTTGTTCTGGACTGCTTGGATAAAACCAGGGAAGCCAGACCTCAGCTGGATTTGAAACTGTTGAGGAACATGAGAAACAACCAGATGAGCTTCTGGGGAAGAAAAGGAAGCCTGAGAAATAGGTTGTTGGGAGAGGCTGGCAAATCTCTATCCTTCTAAATACTCCAAATTCAGCAGAACAAGGCTGGGAGTGATGTTATCTAATTTTTTTCTTGCTTAGACTAGGACATTGTTGATACCCTCCAGAGCCCTCCAGAAGTCTGTTCTAACAAACAAATTGCTGTGATTCAATGACATAACTTAATTTGCCTGCAGTTTTCATCCCTCTGAATAAAAGAAAGGTGAACAAAAGAATAAAAACCAGAGGGAATAAAAAGTAAAAATTTATCTCATCTTTAGTAATTTTCTCAAAGATAGAACACTGAATTTGAACAACAACAAAAAAATGCAAACAGGTAAAACTATTAAACCGTTACTAATTACAGTTTTATTTTATCTTTTACTCTCTATCACCTGTATGATTTTGTAAGCCATTCACCTTGCTCTGCTTATTTCCATTCACTGGAAGTAAGTGGAAATACACAGGACATGAAGATTTTGAGTCCAGTCTTCACAAGAGAACTTATAGGGGCCCTTCATTTCACCTGATATTTCCCTGAGCAGAAAACTTCCACTGTACCATGGGTTGGCACCAGACTGAAGGCACTATAATTTTTCCAGGTGCATGGTCCATCTGTTTCTCCCTCTTTGCCTCTTCATGTTTACCCCAAAAAGCACGAGAATTTAACACCATGCACTTTTCAAGCCTGAGTAAGCAGCTTAATTATTCAGACAAAATAGCATTGATTTGAAAGTGTCTGAACAAATGAAATTCAGGCTTGCCAACCTCATTGAGAAGGACAGCCAACCTGCTCAGGGAATTTCCAATTGTGTTACTTACAGTTCTTGTTTCTTTCTTTTATTTCAGGGTCATTTGAAGCAATACAGAGCAAATTCTGGCAATCACACAGCTGCTTTTGAAATCAGAGGAGACTTTGCTAAAGAGACAGACCTTCAGCTTCCTCTGAATTCAAAAGCAACCTCCGTGCACGAAAGAAAATACATGAATCAGGGAAGTTGACAGCTGACAGTGATAAAAAAATAAAATATTAGGCTCAATTCAGCACCAACTAAAATGAATGGGACCATTACATCTGTGAATGAGCTACCCTTAAATATGAAGTAAATATCACACTCTATTGTTGTCTCCTTTGTGGACCATAAATTTATGTTTCCTTAATGTCATTATGTCATTCCACAGGCTCATTTTTTAATAAGCTTCTGTATTTCCAAGGGTAAGAATTTAGACAATGGACAATCTTCCACAGTAATCACTTTTATCACAGCAGTCATGCTACAAAATAGAGACCCTATTATATTCCATTTACGAAATGTAGATAGGAATCAACTTCTTGGGCTATAAATGGACATCATTACTCATCATGTTATTTGCTATAATAGTTGAACACCAATGAGTTGTAGATCCAACAAATATCCAAAAATGGCTATGCAAAAAGCCTTAAAATTATGTTCTTGACAGATAATAACTAATGGTGTACACCCCTACTCTTTATGTTCTGAACAATGTGTACACTATAGTTATGCAGGAGAAACCAGTATTTAAAACTCTTACATTTATCATAAAAATAGATTTTATTACAGAAAACAGCGCCTTGCCATAAGAGATTTGCAACTGATTAAAAAGGATGGCTTGTCCTAAAACACTTACATGATTGCATGCAAAGAAAACAGATGGTCTGTGTAACAGTAATTTGATTTCTTCCAGTAAACATTACTCATGATATAGAAAATGCTTATGCTGATCTACTCCAGAATGATGTGTGCGCTTTGCCTCTCTCTTTAAATGAAGCCTGTAATTCTGTTCAAGAAACAGCACTGCTGCTCTGGTTTCCCAACAAATCAAATCAAATCAGATCGTCTAATGCATCATTCCTCACTTAAGAGCCTGACAACACAAAGATTAATTTTAACTTTTCACTCTCCCAGAAGTGCTTAACATAATGCCATGCTCCGTACTAATTTAGTCCTTTTTGTAATGCTTCTTCAGGACAAAAAGGATACTATTTCTACTTTTCTCTTTGAGAGGAGCACCATAAGCCAAAAGTCAATGTTTATTCTCTTCTGTTTGCACTTAACATTCTTCTCCTTTATATAACTGCAGGTATATAAGAAGGAAGGAAAAGTCTTACTGGTAAGTCTTCATCTGTCCACATCAAATTCTGTTCTATCTCTTGGGTCTCACCAAGAATGCTGCTCAGGAAAATTCAGCACCCACATTTCCCCTACTCAAGCTTTCTGCTTTCCAAACACCGGATGAAAAGCTGCCTGCCTTTGTATGGCAGACAACCCTCATGGGGTTGTTTAAATCACTAAAGTTCTTGGAAACCAAACCAGGGATGGGAACTATGTCACCTGTTCACACATGATAATGGTCTGGGGTGATAAAGGGTTCTTGTTGTCTTTTACAGCTCTTTTTGCATGGGATGAGTACAGACAGATCTTTCTCAAAGGCACAAATTTAACCCCTAAGAATGCATGCTTAAATCTTTTCCTATATTTCACAGGGATTTCACACTTTGCTATGTTTTGTCATCAGCAAGTAATAATATTCCTGCTGGAATGTAACCCTATGTGTCATTATCTTGTCTTGTTTCATTATTATTGCTTCACCTGACTGGCCTGGACCTACCCCAGCCAAATGAAGTAAGGGCACAATCCTATTAAGTGCCTGCTGGGAACACCCTAAGCTGTCGCTCTTGTCAGTGGGAATTAAGGGTTCTCAGCACATTGAAACAGGTACTCAGACCCTTGAGAAATTGGACTTTTAATTAGATATTCCCTCATGACATTGTGTGATTATTTAATGTTCTGACAAGATGCCTCAGCAATCCCACAGGCCCTGAATTAACTATCTTAGAAGAGCTCTTTGCCAACTGCAGTTCTGTGAAACTTTTGTCATGCTTGGCCATGGAAGCAAATTGCATTTCATGGAGCATATGAAATGATTTACCCAATGAATTGGCTGAATTATACATAACAGGAAATACTGGCCAGGCTTGACATGTCCAGTTTTAAATAGCTGGGGTTTTTTTGTCCCTTTCTTCTTCCCTTGTGCGTGCCCTCCCCTCCACTCTTCAATGCACACTTTTTATTGTCCCACTTGCTGGCAGAGCTCAGCAGCACCAGCAGCAGCAGCAGTCCTTGTGGCGACAGGGGATGATTCATCACACAATCTACATGAGGCAGATTAATACTGCCAGAGCAGTCCCTTATTATGAATTTCCTTTTCTCTGTCTGGCTCATCTGCATTATAATATTTGTTACTCACATGTAAATTTTCAGGTTAAGCCTATCCATCCAGGGGCTGCTGAAGTTTTTTAATCTACATTGAAAAGTTTAAAAAAACCCCAACAGAGCAAACATTTCTGCCTTGCAGCTGATGCCATGTTATCAAACGCATCAATAAAAGCTACACTAAGCATGAAAAACAAAGCATAAATAGAAGAAGTGCTAAATGATATAGTATATCACATACAAATGTGATACAAAACAATGGTCATCTTTTCATCATCCTCTATGCATATCAGCTTTAGGCACAATCACCTCGGGGAAAGGACACAGTTTTAAATATTTTCCATAGGATTTTAGCATTATGATTACTAAAGCCTGGCTCAAGTGTGCAAAATTATGGTGATTAGCAATCAATACTCATCTTCCATCCACTCTGTAGAAAAGATAGAGAAGTATTTGGACCATCTACCCTAAATCCTGCAATTCCCAAATACCCACCTCAGGCCCATGGACTGTAGTCAGGGCATATCAGATACCAAAACTGAAACGTGTGTAGCAGGTGAAAAAATAATAGAAACAATGACTGTCAAGAGAGGCATTAAATGACACTCCAAAGGTTGTGTTTTTAGGAAAAGCTTTATTAAACTTTTAACTTCTCTGCCCCTGCTGACTTGCAAAATACTTTATGAGACCACTAGGAAGACACAGGAGCACTTGCATGCCCTCTTGCTGTGGCTTGTAGTTTCTTTGCTTGCAACTGCTTTTTAAGAGGTGTATTCAAATTCACTTTTTGTGGTCACAATTTCTATTAAGTCTAAATCAAACAATTTGCAGAAATGCAATCTCTCCCAGCCCTCCTCCCAACCCAGACATAGCTCTTGCTTTACCTGCTTACATTTAAGGAGCTTTTTTTACCCTCATATTGTTAGTATTTCTATCAAAAACTTTTTTTTTTTTTTTTTTTTTTTTTTTTTTTTTTTATGAGGCCTCAGCACAACCTTAAATTGTGTCTCACAAGCAGCATCAAATCCAATTCCACAATGAGGAATCAAACTTTAGATAAATCATTCAACCAACCAGTCTCAACGATAACAAAACTAGGTCCTTGAGTGCTTTATGCATTCTGGCAAGCATCTTATTTGCCAGGAGTGGATTAAATAACACTACCTCTATTATTCTAATAGTGTGGGAGATCATATAAAATATTTATATCGTGATCTGCAGGCAAAATGCCTACTCTAAATTATGCTCCACAAGCTCAGCAAGATATTATATTGATAGAAAAATACCTCAGTTTAAATAATTGGGCAATTTCAGTTATTTCTTATTCTATGAATCTCATGTAATTTTGCTGTTTCCCCCTTGGGAATGCTATCTGTTTTAGTAAGTACTATTTTCTATGTTCAAGGGTTTCCTGTGTACTAATGCAAACATCTCACCCACATAATACTGAATCTCAGGGCCAGCAGAGAGGTAACTAGAAAAAACACAAATGCTGTCTGGGCAGGTCAGTGTTCTACCTGAGCTTCTTTATTGCATATCTATATGCTATTAGACATTTTCTACTACACAGCTATGAAAAAATTTGCTTAAGGCTAAATATTCATCTGACTTCCAAATTTGCAAACAAAGAAGATTTTTATAGTTATTTGCAACAGCTGTATTCACAAGACCCCTTCTTTGTGGTGAGCTGAACCAAACTACCTTTGCAGGAATAATGTTTGCAAATACCAAATGTCTCTCTTCAGAGTTATGTTTTTTTGCTTTACTTGGGTTACTCCAATTCACTATGCGGCTATGTACCACTGCTTTAGGATCACAAGCTCATTTTCAAAGAAGTCACTTGTTTCAGCTGGCTGAAGTTCTAACTTGAATTTTAAACACAAGAAGCGCTATGTTTCCCCCACATTTCATGATTATACAGTGCAGGACAGTTAGCATTAGATTCTGCATTGAGCTAAAAGCAGTGAATGTGTGCTCATGATGTTTTATACAGACACAGGACAATGTGGCATAAGAAAGAGGAGCATTCCTATGCAGAGTTTGGAAACCTACCCAGAAAATGGGTAGGTCCATTTTCACTCAGTCTGGAACCAGTAATGACAGCTCACTGAATCTACACCTCTAACCCTTATGGTTCTTTGCTGAGCGGCAACATCCTGGAGAGGGATGCAGAGGGAAAGCAAAAGTGGCACACACTGGTGTGCACTGTGCCTCTCCCTTCATTGGCAGAAGGCATCAAAAGCAATCTTACTGCAGGTCCATGCAGCCCTTCCCATGCTGTGAGCAGGCATGGTCTTTGAAGATTGGTATCTCTGCTGACAGCTTTCCTTTATTTCTGTAAAGGAAATATCCAAGTGAATGGCTCTTTAGTGGCCTTTAGGAGCCCTCTCCACAGGCTGTCACATGTGGTCGTGTCTGCACTTAGATTCAATGACTACTGAAGGCTGGTCTTGCCCAGCTTAGTTGCTATCTTGCAATTTCTCTGACAAAACCAGCCTTACAATGCTGCTGTTGATATGTAAGGTTCACCTCCTGGAGTGAATGGACACGCCTTGCCCTTCAGCTTTACTCTCATTTCCAAGGGCAGGCATGGAAAAGGGCAGCAGGAGGAAGGGAAGATGGAAGGGTTTTCCTTGGCCCTCTTGCTCTTGTTAATTCTGTCTCAGGTCCAGCCACACCACTCGACAACGACAGAGACACAGCTGCAAAACCCGCTTTTACCAATGAGAAACACAGAATAAAGAAATGCCTGTTTTTCCTCATCCCTCCTCACTGCATGAGTCTGCTCCTTTATTTTGTAGGCACCTCTTCCTGCAGCGTTCTCCAGCACTTGCTCTCCCATCTGTACCAACATATTTGTAAGTAAATATTTGCATTTCCCCTCAGTGGTCTGATTTCTTCCCACTTTCTCAACCTGCTCCTCATACTGATCCTCATGTTCCTGCACTCCCACCAATCCTTTTCTCCTTTTACTGTCTCCAGTAAATAAATACAGCCAGAAAAGGGATCAATGAACATCCATAACCCCGGTAAGAACTCACCCCATGTATTAAGTTTCCAAATGATATTTCAATACAAATTTATCACCTCTCTTACCAGTGGCTAGTAAAGCACTCAGGCAAACAGTACCATTTTAGCTTACTGCTTTAATGATACTTAAAATTCTTAAATAAAATAGAATCAGTTCTCAATCATTCCAAGTATAGAAAGCAGTTTTGCATGGGTTTTTTGTTCCAGTTACCATCAACTATAAACACAGAAATTATCAAATTAATTTTTCTTATGACTCAATAAATACATGTAATAATACACATCTCAGTAAATAGTTCTTATTAAAGAAAACATCATGACAGTAGAATTATCCAAGTACTTAAAATAATTTATTTTAGACCTGCTACATGACTGGGACCCTAAAAGCACCTCCAAAAATCTATTCCTTCACTATCTTGGAGACAAACCAAGGAATAAGAGAAAAACCTCCTGCCTGCTTAAGCAAGCATTTGACCTAGAGCAAAATAGAAGAGCTTCTGATGAGGGAGCCCTTCCCAATATTCCTGCAGAAGCAGCAAGGTGATTGATTTTCACTTCCATTTTAATCTAGATATAACTTCCCTTTCTTGTATAGACATAACCTTAGCATCAGTCACACTGCTGACTATTTTGTGCTGTTTACTCCAGACAATAAGGAACTCAGGGTGTGGCTGGACTGTTCACAAGCCTGAAGCCTATGTAAGAACTGCATTTAGCATAAAATTTCAGGTGGAGTCCAGTAGTCTGATATTGTCTAAGTGAAAAAAACAGTTAGCCCAAGAATGTGCAGTCCCACAACAGGATTGCAGTCAGAGGTGCAGCTGAGCTGCACATTTTACATTCAAACAGCCTGTTTGACATTTGAATGCTCTGCAGACCAAGGGGGCAGATAAGAGTTCAAGTCAAGCCAGGCACTCGGTTACTTCAGAGCATGTCACAAGATGGCAAGGATGGTTGAAATTTTGCATCTGCTCTCTTGAAGACCTGGTCAACAAATATAGAGGAGCAAACACAGACCAACAATTTGAGTGAAGACAGCTGTGTCAGACACAAAGAGGAAACCTATTGTGCTTTGAATTTCTTTGCTCTATGACCTTTGATGACAACATGTAGCCAGCAAGTGGGATTCTATTGATGCAGTCCTCCACCCCTGGCAAAATAAGAACAAGGTTCCCCGATAATAAGTTTAATATTAAAACTTGTTCAGAGAGAGTTTTTTTCAGGTTCTCACTGAAAGTCGTGCTTGGCTTTATGGCTTGTCACAGCTGACATGATTCTTAATCAGAGCTTCTTTAAAAACACAGTGAATAGATAATAATATCTGGAAAACTAGGACATTAAAACTTTGATTCGCATTACACATCTCTCTAGTCTTATCATGCATTATGCATAGCTGTACTATATTTTGAAGGAAACTGCTGTGACGTGTTTTCAGTGTGAGATATATGCATGACTACAGTCCACAGCATATCAAAAAACCATGATTCTGATCTGTGGAAAATATTCACATAATTAGGCAAAACAGCAATACAGGAACACTTTGCCCCAAACCAGAAATATTTTGGCTTGATAATGAAACAGTTGGATTCCATATTAACACAAGCATATTTTGTGGGGGTTATAGTTTAGGTGCATCAGCAGCCCTGTGTCAAGGAAAATTAGTTTCTCTAAAACTCCAGTTTGCCAAGTGAAGTCTGTCATTGGAATTAATCAAACTCCAGTTAGTATGCAATAAAGATCCATAGCTGCCTACTTTTATCATGTTAGTTTTGCCTTTTAAAGCAATGGTAATTATTGACAAATTGGTATTGACTCTGATCTCTTTAGCTGTTATGTAGATAAATTTTCATCCTTTAAATTTACTTGGCAGTGTTAATATCATATCCCCACTTTAATGATGTGACTGAATTTAAAGATTCATAAATTCATTACTACAGTACATATCAAGGTTAAAAGAGGGAGAATTCCCTTATCAGTATGAAGGACTCGTACAGTTTACAGCAATACTAGATGAAATTACCCTTTTGTCTTTCAATAAGCAGAAATCTCCTGCAGTGGCAAATGTTCATAATGGACTGTTTAATCTTGACGATCATCTGAAAAGCATCTAATTCAATTAAAGCTTTAGGCCAAAGTGATCTCTCTTTTCACAATTAAATATTTATGTTAACACACATATCACTTAATTGGCATAACATATCAAAGAATATTAAATGATTGTACAGTGTGCAAGGACTGAAAAAAAGGCTCTAGCACAGGTTTAAAAGCCTTTTCTCTATTAAACACTAAATAAAAAAAAATTGCAAGAGTGAGAAAAGGCATCAAAGATACAATAATAAACAAGAATTAAGAAAACGGAGAATTTAATGATCATTAGCTCTATGCTACCACTATGCTAACTGCTGGCAGTACAAGCTCTATGACAAGTCACCAGAACTGCTGCGTTCACAGAAGCCACATTAACTAAAGCTGGAATTGAGGGAAGGAGCAGAGATTAGAGAGCTCTTAGACTCAACAGTAGGTCTATGTACTCTCGGTCATTAATCACTGCTGAACACTTGATTCCAGAGCTGTGCCAAAGAAGCTGTAAGTGGCACAATACAATCTATGTCAACATGAACGGTATAACGAAACAATATTTACAGCCTACATCATCTCAACAAAGATCAAAAGAATGTATCACGTTTTGTTCAATTATCTGGCACAGCCACACAGAATTTAAATATGAGAAAGCCACACTAATTGGAAACATCATTTTCAGGCTTTTTAATGCTTTTTTTCCTGGGGAATTAGAACATATCTGTGAAGGGGAGGAGGTGAGAATTTGTCTGAACAGTTGCTAAAATTAACTGAAATGTGCAGTTACAGGCCATCTCTTCAGTTAACAAGAATTACTGATACCATTTTATTTAGTGAGAAGTTGACTTCTACACTACCAGTAGCTCAATGGGAAACATTCAAGGAATTTAATGGAAAAAAATAATAAATTAACCTATTACATACTACTTTTTGAGGTCTTATATGATGTACTGTTAAAACCACTTTTTTTGATTTTTTTTTTAATTTTTCTATCAAAGGCAAAAGAAAAAAAAATTAATTTGTGTCATCAGTCAAGACCACTTCAAGGGATTAGCTGTGATGTGGATACGTGTGATTATCCATTTATACAGACATTTGGAAGTGTAAAAGCTGTTCATTGATGTTGCAAATATTAGCAAATAAAGCCTGTTTAAGCAAAAGCGTCAACACTTTAGGCTGGCATGAACAGATGCTGCTACCAAATGTAGCCCTGGATCTCTCAGCTAACATTGCTACCTCTGTGGGTGTAACCCACGCTGGTTCCTCCCAGAAACTCTTGTGGTAACATCAGAGAAAATACAGGCTAAGAAACAAAGCAGTTGAGTGGATGGAGGGCAGGATCTCTTCCTTCAGTGACAGTAGTGATTTAAAGTTCTTGATCTCATTCATGTTCACCCTCTCTCCTAGAAACAGAAAAGGAAGCAAACCCCAAAACCAGAGGAACTCTCTTCATTCTACATTCCAGAATTACCTGCCACAGCCAACCAAGAGCATACTTCCAATTATTTGTTAATGAAAGAAGAAAATATGACACCTTGTCAGAAATTACAGCAACAAACACCCTAGAATTGAAGCCCTTCTTATAAAAAAGCATACCAAAGGATGAGTAACAAATATCTAGCAAATAAGGAGAATTATGTCTGTGAGAAGACAAGGGAATCTTAAAAATGGAGTTGTGCTGTGCAGAACCAAAAACGGAGACACAAGGTGCAAATCTCCTAGGCATAACTTAGCCATATACTTCTCAGAAATACAGTCTGTGTATTAAAAGAGGGTTTATTTTTAAAATTATGTCATAACATCGAGTATTCATCAAATTTCAGTGAGTTTGGAAATGCCTGCTCCTTATATACAACCAGATCACTACTGCACTTACAAGCACTTTTATAGGAGCAGCTATTTATGAATCTTTCCAATGCATTTCTTTGCACATTCCTTTGGCTACTTGCAATGAACTTTCTCACAATGAATTCCTCTAAAGCAGATTATGTGCTATTCATCAGGGTTCTAGGGCTATGTTTTAAGAACAGCATTTTTTTCTCCTTTTCATCTTTAGAAACAGAAGGAAGTATACATGAAAAATTTATTACGGAAACTTTAATCTAAGGTGGACTGAGCAGTTGGTGAAGGTTTCCTTCAGAAGTATAATGTGAAATGGCTGTACTTGATCACAATGTATAGTTCAATACTCAGTCTTTGAAAATAGCAAACAACAGATATTCGTGGTGATAAGACAATTAAGAATCAGTCAAATAAAGAAATTTTGTGATTATTGTGTTTGGGACTTTCTGAGCCTGGACTGTTTTATCCCTATTCAGTCTTGAGACATCACTTTAAAACGTACTTTTACAACAAGCAGTGAAACCGTACATACTTTCAGCAGCTAAAATAGTGTAGAATTAAGAGTATTTCTGTAAGTTTTAAAAATTCTGTGAATTCTCTTGATGACTTCTGTTTCTTTTGTTATCAGAAACGCTAAACACTTGGTTTTCTTAAACAGTACCATTTCATATTCAACCATAACATATCTCAGTTTTCTCTTTTCAAAGGTGAAAAACTAGGCAATAAAAAAATAGATGATATTCTGTGTCGATAAATTCAAATGAATATCTACAGAAAGAAAATGTCCTTTTTACTCTTCAAATACCCTGCTAGGTCTGAACTAGCTACTGCTGTTGATGAAACAGATCTCAGAATCAACATGAACATTTTAGTGAAAACATCTAGTCAGTTTCAGTGTTGGTCAAAAAAGCAAATGTATCAGTATTGAAAACCTGTAAAGGAGCAGAATACAAAACAGAAAACAAATTTTATCAATTAATGATAAACAATTAATAATAATAATATTAAAAATATTACCAAAATAATTTTGTATTATTATTCATGTTGATATTATTGTTGTTGTTTTTGTTATTATTATGCTAATGTAAACAAACAGCATGGCTTCATGCCTCCACTGATTCACAGAGTTCTGCTCTACACTCTGTGAGAAAAAATAGAGTAAGACACACATTATACACTACAGCAGAGATCTCAACAGGTTGGAAGACTGGGCCAACAGGAATTGCATAATATTTAACAAAGATATCTATAGGATCCCAAATCTTTGATGGAATAATCCCAAGTAGCAGTACAGGCCAAAGACTGATTGGCTGAGCTGTGCATCCTTGTAGCAATGAAACCAACCTGGGGCCTTGACTGCTGCAGCCAAAGTAAACCTAGGAGATGAAAGTTCATCACTTTAGTATTTGTTAGGTCACACTTGGAATATTGTGTCAGTTCTGGACTCCCACTTCAAAAGAAACATTGAAGTATTTGAGCTGGTTCAGTGAAGGGCCACCAAGCCGATGCCTGTTGAAAGGTAAAAGGAATTCAGCTTGCTCAACTAGAAGGGAGGGGGGAATCTAATCACATTCTCTCAATATCTAGAGAGGGGTTACAGAGAAGGTGGAGATACTCTTCTCACAAGGACACGAGAGGAAAATAAGCAATGAGCATCCATTGTTTCAAAAGGCAATTTCATTAGACTACAGGAAAAAGTTCTTCACTGTGAGAACAACCAAACATTGGAACAGGCTATCAGGAGAAGTTGTAGAATCTCCCTTACTGGAAGTAATTCAAGTTGAGCCAATGTAGTAATTGTCTTGTTGGGCCAATGGATAACTTAATCCACACCCCTGCTGTCAGCTGTAGGTGGGCTCAGATGACCTCCAGAGGCTCCTTCCAATCTAGGATTTTCCCTCCCTCTAGATGGGAGGGCAGCAGGCACAATGAAATTTCTGAAGCAGCTTCCACAGCAGGGAAGAAACACTAGACCAGCATTTTTTAACAATGAAAAGGAAAAGACAGAAGACAGAAAAAGGGGAGACTGAGATTTACAGGATCATGAAAGACCCAGAGAAGGTAAATAGGGAACAGATACTCAGCCTTTTTCACAGTACAGGAAGGAGGGGATATAAAATAAAATTTTCAAAGGGAAAGCTTGAAAGACACCAAAGTACTTCTACCCACAAAACACAACTGACCTGTGAAACACACTGACTTATATTTTCTGCGTATCAAAAGAAAAAAGGGAATCAAAAAGACATGCTAAAATGAGTCCATCAAGGGCTGCTAATAGGAAAGTTGCAGAATCAAACACTGGACAGGAAGTCATCAAGCGCAGAAGTGACAGAACACAGAGATTATATGACAGCAAGGCTCATGGGATGAACTCAGGCCTTTTCTGAAAGGATTTTGCATATTTGGAAAACAGAAGTTCATGGGAAAAATGAGAATATTTTACATTAAAAAATATTCTCATGTCTTCACTGCCATGTCTGAATCAGGACTTGTTTTGGGGGTGGTGTTGTTTTTGCCATTGTCTTTTTTCTCCATTGTGTTGTTTTTTTCTTTTATTTTCTTTCTTCTAGTTGTATTTTTTAAGATTTCCACTAAAAATCTTAATTCTTTTCCTGAGGAAAAAATCGAATCCCACAAAATATATGAAGTTTCTAAGCTCTTGGATAGCTGACTACATGACAATGAACATTTGCCCTATTTTTCTTTTTTTAACTGATGCTGGAAGCACTGAGATGGAAGAAGTATCATGCATATGATTACAGCAACAGTGGGAATTCTCCTGGCTTTACAAATGAGAACCATGGCTTACCACAGGGAAGCCACAGAATGCCTTAAGGCCCCGACTGTAGCAGCCTGTCTAAACCTGCTGTGCAGCAGAATTTGTTTCTTAAAATCCACAATTTACATCTTTTTGCTAGAAGGGAGGTTGAACATTTTCCTATTAAAAATAATAATAAAAAAGTAGTGAAAATGTAGATCTTATCAGTAGCCTTTGCTAAGTGCTTATTTCTTTCTTCTAACTGAAAGGCTCCAAGGGAAACCTGACTCATTTAAAAGTGAAAGATGAGCTTGCGTGCCTTTTGTTGGTAGCAAACAGATCAGGACATGATGCTGCAATGCTGCCCCATCACAGCAGAGCTCTGGTTGGTTCATTTTCCCTGTCACACAAACTCATAGGTAGCTAAGGGTAGCTAAGTTGCTCAGCCACTGCATGAAGGGTGCAGGACAGGACAGCCATAACATACAGCTCCATTGGGATCAAAGTAAGAACGTCAGCTGTTTTCATTTCAGCTGTGATTTCCTATTCTTAGTGTTTCTATGAACTAATGCAGGGTAGAAGTACTGATACCAAAATTTCCTTAGGTTTTCACATATTGCTAACAATAAAGACTGGCCACTAAAATTGTTACTTAAAATCTGTTTCTGAGAGGTACAGATTTCACTGCTGCTTTTTTTTTTTTTTTTTTTTTTTTTTTTTTTTGATGGGTTTTTTTTGTTTNTTTTTTTGTTTTTTTTTTTTTGTTTTTTTGTTTTGTTGCAGTGAAGTACCAAAATCAAATGGCAGTATTTTAGGATGATACACGACTTTATATGTTCACAGGCATCCTGGCCCAACATTTTAACTGATTTTAAGGCTGTGCATTACAATCATTCTGTCAAAATATTGATAAGGATTTCAAACATCTAAATTTGAGTCACTTACAGCACATGTCTCAACCACTTGCTTCCCAAAATAAATAGCAGAGAATTTCATTTCTTTCTACTTTGCTTTGAAAGTTCTTAAAAAATCAGAGGTCAATCAATGTGTCTGTTCATATATAAATGTCTCATTTATCAGATCCATTGTGAAGTATCATTTCGTTCTCTTGTGATCCAATGCTGATTCTTGAATGGATTCAATTCTGTTTATAGAAAAAGCTCTGCATATTCAATGAAAAGGAAACAGAATTTTCTTTTGCAGATGGTCATAAGCAATTGTCTAAAAGTGCTGAAATTTGCTTTATTTCAGACCACTAAATCAATTTCCTATTGTAGGGATTTGCAAACTGTAATTTATCAATTTGTTTTCATTTGTGGCAGTCAGTTGTGAACTTCAGCAGAGATAGTGTCTGGGTTGCCTTGGTTTCATCATAGAACGGATACATTTCTGTTTTCTGCTATGTTTGAATAGGCCAAGGAACTGGAACAAGAATATCCAGCAGATTATCTGGTTTTTAAATACAAAGAAAAAAAAAAAAAAAGTAAGCCATCCAACTCTACAGACTTGAATAACAATGTTAATCTGAGATTTAACATAGAAGTAGCAAATGTTATGTGTCAAGTTGTATGGATGACTATGAGAGATTGGTGTGTGGGGCAATGGATTTTACAAGATTTTTTTTTTTAAATCTAGGACAGAAAACCTTATAATCGTAGACTAAGTAATGTTAATTGAATGTATGCACTGTTTTAAGATGTTCTTCTCACTTGTAAAAAAAATGAGTCAATGAGAGAATAAATAAATATACTATATTCTATATTTTAAATAAATATATAATAGATAATTAGAACAATTTATAAATAGAACAATTAATTTAATCTGAAATTAGAATCCATTACAATTGATTACAAATTATTCTTTAAATACTAGGGGTTTTTCAGAATAAATAAACCAGATTTGCATTATTCTAATTCAGTTTCAAATATTTTTTGGCCCCATTTGGTTGTTATTTGGAACACATATGACAAAGAGGAAAAGGTTTGTGGATCTGTTCTGTTGAGATGATGAGCTATTACAAGCAGATAATCAATGAGTTTCAGATATGATTGTCAGCTTTTTAAATACAAACAGAAAAATCAAACTTTAGAGAAGAACAGAACTGATGTTATAATCCTGTGATCCTAACTCAAGTTGCCTTTTCAGTCACCATGAATATAAAAAACAAAAAATAAAATTACTGAGTGCTCTACCGCTGCTGCATTTAAAATACCCCAAGGTGCATTTTTTTTGTCAAATGGCTTTTAAAATCCATCTACACTGCAGTAATGAAAGCATGCAGCAATTAATCACAAGCTAATTTTTTAAATGGAAGGCCTAGAGGATAAAACACCAACTTTTTCCACTAACGTCAACCCTGCTTACATATTAGCAATAGCATCCACTGTTTTCAAAATCTACAAAATGTTACATTCTCTCATCATTTTCTCTCAAGCTGGCAATCTGTGCCTAACACAAGGACTTATGAGTCAGCAGTTCATTTGCATGTTACCCCAGAAGACGAGAAAATTGTTATTTTTGTTTGGATTTAGGGTTGTTTTTAAGGAGACTAAAAAAGGAAAATTATAATCAGGCTTGATTACTCTAAAACAACGGGCGCATTCAGATCATACACAATCAGTTTATTGGACCTGAAATGCAAGCATATGAAAATGTAAGCATGGTTAATGTGCAATATTTCTAGCTATTTTACTTTCATATTTCACCTAGGAAGCTATATTGTGAATAATGAAGGATTTCTATATTCAAAATTGCAATAAAATTCTAATCACTCTAAGTTAAATGCATTAATACATACATTAGGTTGGTTCCTTTATCCAGTGTAACTGCAGGAGCTGATCTCTATTCAGGACAGATTCTACCTGCATGCCTATGGAAATGCACAGCATCTAACATTCTACTTCATCCTGACCTGTTTGCAACTCAACGTCCTGACATTTCTTACGGGATTTTGTGTTTTCAAACATGATAAGGTCAATCCCCCACTACATCCATAAATCAGAGGAACATATGTAGTAAAGGGTCTGAGTGGGAGCATTCTTACTTCCCTGACTCCTGAGCTGGTTCTTTGCAGTTCCTAGCACAACTGAATCCAGTCTTGCTGCACAGCAAGAAATGACCATATGAAATAATGCAGTGGCACACTGGCCAGGAGTGTAATATTTGTCCAAACTTAGAAGAGAAAATAGTGCAGTTTCCCAGATCTCCCAGCTATTTGTTGTTTGGCTGTGCTTTTTCTTCATCACTTCCCTTCTCTGGGAACCTGAGGTTGGAACAAGACAACAGGCTAACCTGACCATGGCTGTCAAAAATTATGACTGGACTCAGACCACTGTCTGAGATATAAGTAATTTGTTCTGGTCAAATTTTCCTGCCTGCCTGACCTTACTTTGTTTTCAGACCACAGAGTTCTGCTATATTCCACTTACGAGTAACTTTTTGATTATTAATATTTACAGCAGATAACTCAATGCTCTGGACTGTAAACCCTTGCTTCTTCTCACCTCAAACCACATTATGCCATGCTCTCAGCCAATAATTTTGCTTCAAATTCAGTTCTACCCTTCTTCCATGGGCTGAGCATATTTCCTCCCCCTATGACAGAGGGAAACACCAGGGAATTGTTCCTTTCCTTCCTTTTTGTATTAAGGGACAGAAAGAAGAGCAAGATACAGGCTAGAGTTTGGTCCCAGGATGTGGGATATCACAGCAGGGCAGTGTTAGGTTAAATACAGCTTCTCTTTCATTCTCTCTAAATATATTTTGCTGCACAAGGGAAGAAGAATGTCTATAATGTGATTTAGATAGATTACTCTAAATACTGCACTGTAACCCAATTTTGTAGTCATTCTGAGAGTTTCTCCCCAGATGAGAGGTGATCCTCAGCAGTGTTTGTGATTTGCCTGCTAAAGTCAGTGAACTCCTACTTGTCAGAAAAGAGACCACCAGGTCCCACTTTTTCACTCTCGGATTCTTTGCACAAGTGGAAAACAAGTTTTCTTCTATGTCTATTGATAATACGTCAGCAATTCCTAAAATTATTTTAATTCTAGATTTGGGAGTCACTGTACTAGTGTTTTAGGAAGAAAAATGTATTTTAATGCAATCCAACTGATAGAAAATAGTTTGCTTGGCTAATTTTAATAAAAACATCATTTATCTTGTCCCAAGCACCTCACATTCTACTAAGAGGTTTTCTTCTATATTAGTGAGGAAGAGGAAAAGAGGGTTTTTTCTTCCTTTGAAGGCACATGTAAATAGGTTTACTTTTCCACAGAGAAACAAGTAACCCATCAAAAAAGCAGACCTGCTTCTAAAAAGTTTACTGCCTGCATCACCTTCCTTTGTCATAAAATTAGTAAAAGCCAGAGCAAGTGTGAGCCCTGAGAGATAAATTTGTCTTTAAAAGAAACAAAAAATGGGCTATATGAAGCTGCATGCAATGGTGAACCATGGAAGTGGAGTGCAAACAACTGACTGCCTGGCAGACATGGAAGGAAAAATGTGAAATATGATACAAGTGGAATTGCCCACTTTTCAAAATTATGTGCCCACTGGTTAAACCCTGTCTGTTGCTTCCCATTAAAGTTGATGATATGGATCAAATAAGAGGAAGAAGTTGAGTTAGGTCATAAATATTCCATTCCAAAAGAGAAAAAAGCAACGACATTTATTACCTCTATTTCAAAAGTCAATAACCATAATTTGACTTACGAGAATGTTCAGGATTATGCTCCTAAGATTTTATATAAATGTCCTGAAACTGCCTCAAATTGTAAGTGAATTGTTACAGACATAAAACCTCACTGAGATTTCAAGATGGATGTATGGCAAGAAAAGGTGTCAGAATCAAACCCCTTACAGACATATTTAATAGGGTATGGTGAAGTCAGTGCTTCTATCAATAACTTAAGCAACCAGCTTACAACAATGACAATATAGAGAATAATACTTATTCATTTTCCAATGGTGGTAACACAGAAAGAAGTTTTGCTTGAGTAAATAATATCCCTGATTTTGCCATCAAGATACTACTGCAGCTTTAAGGCTTCCTATTTAACAGAATGTGTGGGTTTTTTAGTGGTGACATAAAAAGCGTTGGAATTTTGTGCCATTTAAAAATCTAATTTCAATTTGGATTTTATTTCCTGCTAATAAATCCAGAATAACACTTTTATGTTGTTTGACAAAACTATAAAACTGCCCACAAATATATCAACTGCTCCTCATTAAGTGGTGCTCTCACATGAGCATTCCTCTCACCCCACAGAACAGACACCATGTCATTTTACAATATCTAATTCTAAGTTAGCAACATCAGTAAAGCTGAATTACAAAAACCTAGCAGTTGTTGGCAGACAACACAAACAATTTGTCTAAACTGTTTTCCCACTGATATTCTCCTAGTTCCTGTCTCCAAAACCCCTCACACTTAATCTGTGATTTGTTCTCCAAACTATGGCTTCAAAATCAACGTATTAGTCCATAGTCAGGAGGAGGTGAAATATTGTTTTTGGAGTTTCATTTAAATTTAACATTTTAGGGAATTTAGGTCTCAGTGCTGCTTCCACTGAAGTCATTGGGAGTTTCTATACAGATACTACAGTGACAAAAAACCTATGTAGGATTCTGATGGGACAGGTTTAGATTTCCAGAATTATATCCTTTACTCCTGATGAATACAGGTAGAAAGTGGTCAGCCCATCAGAGGACTTCCATTGCACAGCATCATAGAATTATATGTACATACTAAAGCCGGAAATGATCATGAACAGAAAAAGATGAAATATTTATTCATATAAATATTTCTGTGCACTCTTTCTTTCACCAGCTTTGTTTCAGAGACAGAATGAAAAAGTGTTGCTTAACGTTGTATTCCGTTTTGGAAATTAATATACTGTAATGTATTGGAATTACTGGTGAAATGGAAATAACAATTTTCAAAGAGTTCTGGAGAGGAGTAAGTGCCATGACGACTTTGCCAAGGACTGTTACTGCCAGTCAGTTATGTTGCAGAAAGAAACTCTAATCTTTCTTAGAGAGGCAGAATTTCATATAGAAACTCCACCAAAACCTTTACCTGAGAACAAAGTGACATTTTTACCCAAAATAGTTATCCACTCAATATCAAGCTTAAAATCAAGATTCCTCTTTTGGCTTCTCCAAGCTTTGGATGACTTTTATATTCAGTACAAAAGCAGTCAAAAGTCACTGCACAATCTGATAGTGCTTGATATCTGTCTACCCAGGCCCTAATCTTAAATTCATACTCATCTGTATACACATTAAAAGTGATTTTTTCATATTGTCCACAGATTGGTGATAACTATGCAAATATGCAACATTATTGCAATGTTTTTGTTTCAGCTTCTGATTGCAATCAATTGTTTATCTTTTTCATTGTCTGTTGAAGCAGCACATACTAGACCTAATTAATGTTTCTATCCAGTAACAGGCAACATCCACTGCAGGCAGATTTCATTTGGGCTGTCAGAAGCAATACTGCACCAAATGAAAGCACTCTCAATGCAATTTTTAAGCATGATAATAAATGCTATGCACTGGGTTTTTTCTTTTTGCATGTAGATAATTTCTAAGTTCCAAACTTAGTAGGAGTGCAGATTGTAACTTGGGATGTGCATACATTAATTTGGAAACAGTTGTAGATCTCAGCCCCAGAAAACAGTAGGAAAAAAAAAAAAACAAAACAAAAACAACTGTCTTTCCCCCTCATTAAAAGAGGAAGAATATTTCAGTATTTCCAGTAAGGAGCAGTGACTGGCACCATACGTTCCTCCATCTAGGTAAGCCCTTGTGCTGGGCTTCTTCTTTGGTCCACAAGCCAAATTTGATCCATGGGAAAATGCCACTGATTAAGATCACTGCTTATACAAAGATGAACTTGGGAGAACCTATGGAGATACTCATCACAGAGTCATAGAATAGTTTGTATTGGAAGAAACCTCAAAGGTCATCTTGTTCCAACCCCACTGTCATGGGAAGGGACACCTTCCACTAGATTGTGGTACTCAGTGTCCCATCTGACCCGGCCTTGAACACACAAACATTTTAAGGATCAGTCTCTGGCCTACATAGTGCATACATTCTTTCCCATCTGCCTGCCCTCCAGAAACAGTCCTGCACTCTGTATTTCTCTTCTCACAAGTCAGCCTGCCTTTTTCAGCTCTGTTCTCCAACTGCTTTGCTACTCAAGTGATGCCACTGTAAACTCTAGCACGAACACCAAGAGTGTTGCTTACTCCCTCTGTCTGCTCCTATTTATGTCACATCTGAATTGGACCAGTTGTATCTGTTAAGCTCTAAATGCTATTTTGGGAACATCCCCTACTTTGCTGAGTTCAAGAAGCCAAGTGTAAAGTATCCACTGTAGAGAACGCTTCATTCACCTTTCAAGCAGACTTTTCCCACCACCCCTCAAGTAACACATTTTTCAGTTCCCTACAATACGTGATTTCTGACAGAATCAGTTCTTACCTTTAAAGGTAACTAAGTGAAGAAAGAACTAGGAGGAACAGAAAAAAAGCAGTTTTACTATGTCATCCACGAGGATTACAGTCTGTAATAAAATGTTGAGGATTTCTGCAAGAGTCTGACTTAACCACCATGGGAAAGATATGGACAAACCCAGTTAATCGAGTCCAGCTTCACACAGTACTGGTACTCTTCTGTATGACTCTGAGTCTACAGTTTTGCAGTAGTACAGGAGTAATTAAAGCATCATCTACTGTAAGACTTAGTGCACCATTCCTTTGTCCTCTGGTGTTATTACCTGCTATGCTGAGAAGCACTGGAAATATTTTCTTTCTGGAGCATTATTTTTAATGAGTGGCATGTTTGTGGTTTAACAGCATATTTTGGCTAGTTGATTTGAGAGGAAAAGAAAATCATTGTATTGTGCTTCATTACTCTTCAACCATGGCACACCACATTTGTGATTTTTTTCCCCTAATGCCCAAGGTCTACTTCTCAACTGATAATACGTTATCATTATTTTAATTGATTGCTCCATTTTGTTTTCATTTAGACATCTATTGTGTTTATACAAGTATGTGTCTGTATGTGTGTGTGCATATGTGTATGCTTTTATATATAACAATAAATACTGTTCTTAACACCTATGTTGCTAGTCTAGATTATCAATATTTTTTTTTAATAAGGGAATACTTCATAATTTTAAATAAATAAAAATTACTAAAATAGAAGTCACAATGGAGGCATTTTTCTAGCTCTATCAGTCTTGTCAATTGTGTACAAGGGACAGTATGATATTTAGTATGTCACTTGGAGGAGTGTATAAGTATCTGATAAAAACAGTCAGAATTTTTCTTAAACTGTAATTTTACCTATTTTAAGTCTCCTGAAGCCAAATATATACTTGTTAGAACACCATGAAGGTATTCTATGTGAACAATAGTGTGTAGGGAGCACTTCATATGGCCAAACCCAAGGAGAAATGGTTTATGTTGCTGTCAACAAAGGTTTTTTGGGCTACTGTTTATCCCATGGAGGAACTTTCTTTCACCAGGAACCGCTAGATGACTTTTACTAATTTATGATTACCAAAACCATAGCAGTTATGGGATCTAGTCACTAGCTTTACTTCTCCTGAAGGGACAGAACGACAATTTAGTTCATTGCACATGGGTTTGAGTGCTTTGATATGCAGAGGTAAAGCTTATGTTCTTTGATAAGCAATTCTTGGGAAGAATGGCATCAAGCACTTAATGGTCAGAACTGGTGTAAAATGCAGCTATTTTGTTCAGAAAATGGTGAGATAGCACATATCAGGTTCTTTGATCCTGTGGCTCACTGAGGTCACCTACCCAATCATTAAAAACCGTTTTTAGATACCTTAGTTTCCCCTTGAAGATCTCTTTTGTAAGCTGTAGTGAAATCTGATCTTGTCTAGTTAGTAGATGGATCACAGCCCAAGGTCACATTTTATGTTTAAAGGCCAAGATACAGATGGATAATCAGACATAACATTTAATGAGATGGACCCAGTAGGGCAATTAGGACTTGACTGTAGAGCACATACCTCCTCCAGGTTCCCATGAGTGTTTCTGCACTTGAAAAGCAGCAGAGACAGGGAAATGGATGCACAAAAAATGAAAAGAATCACATGGAAGGTTTTCAAAGACCTAGAGGAAACTCAGGAGCCTATTCACTGGATACATAATGCCAGTGAAAATCAGAGAGGTCTAATTCATCCTTCTGTCTTTGAAAACCTCCCATGGTAAGGCAAAAAAACCCCAACTTGAAAGCCCATAAGACATATTACTTGAATGAAAGAATTCTCCTTGAGAGAAAGAAAATAATTCTCTGGACTTTGTCAGTACATAATTTTCTGTAGAAAATATCTTGGATTCACAACAATGAGAATGTCTATCTGTTTCCTTCTGATCTTGAGGAAAATCAAGTTGCCTATGACCAAGACCTGAACACTGTGAGGGTAAATGCCTGTTGTCACACTAGCTAGAGAACAGGCTGCAGCTGGGCTACTTCAAAAGGCAGATTTTAAGTGGCATCTAAAGATTTATGGAAAAACACTGCATTATTCTGGTTTAGCAAAGAACCTGCCTTTCAAAGGTTTTTAGTGTTTCTCTTCTGGTGCATAACTAAACTACTCCCTTCAAGTAGTGATATACTGACTTCAGACAGAAATACAATCTTAGAAAATAACGATTTATAAGAAATGCCATGTATCAAGCTACCATATTGACAGCATCAATAGCAGAGTCACATGGGTAAAGAAGTCTGCTGTAAAGGATTTCAACACAGAATTGCTACTGCCATATAAATTTTTAGTCTGATGCAGTGGCTAAACCAGTGAAGACTTTGGTTTGAAAGACACCGTGAAGAGCAATGATAAAATGAATGTTCTACATGAGTAACTCTACCCCTCAAAATCCTGGGAATTGTGAAATTTCAAAGGCAGTTTTCATTGTATTATCTTCCCCTTCCATCTCAAGAGAGTCATTTATTTGAGAAGCACAGTAGTATACAAGTAAGATTCTGTGAACAAAAGCATCCTATTTCAGAAAAGTTGACTTTGAAAGAAGATGAACTAGATCAAGACTTTTTCTTAAGCTTTATGTTTGGAATTGCTAGCAGGAGATCAGCTCCAAAGTTCATTAATGAATTTTACAGAAGTCAAAGAAAGGGAAAAAAAAAAAAAAAAAGGGGAAAATTATGCCTATGAGGTACTCCTCTGCTCCCTGGAGTTAATCTTAAAATATAGATGGTGCATTAGATGATGGAAGAAAGTATAATATGTGGAAGATATTCTGCAGATATACTGCAGATAAGTATCTAGAGTATCCTTTCAGTCAATACTAAATACTAATATAAACACCATAAACATATGTTACAGATGGAAATATATAGAAAAGGCCTTTAAGAATATTTTTTTTTTTCAGGGAGGTTCAACAAGGTGCAGCAACTCAATGTTTTCTTTTCTTTGACAGATGACAGAAAAAAAAAATTATGGCCTTTACTAAAGGAAACTGAAAATTTTGTTAGTCCAGAATGTGATACCTGCAAAAGATTCTCCTGAATACTACGCTAAGGCATATGGAAAATAAGGTGATTTGTGACAGCCTGCATGGCTTCTCTAAGGGCAAGTCAAGTCTGACAAAGTTGGTGATCTTCTCTGATGGGAATAAAGTATTGGTGAATAAGGGAAGATAACTGACATCATCTACCTGGAACTGTGCAAAGCATATCACTGTTCCATACAACATCCTATTTCTAAACTGGAAAGACAGGGATTTGACAGACATGCCATTCAGTGGATAAGGAATTGGCTGTATGGCCACACTCAAAGATTTGCTGTTAAGCTCTCAATGGCCAAGTGGAATCCAGTGATGAGTGGTGTCCTCAGGGATAGGCACTGGGACCATCACTGTTCTACATCTTTATTGGCAACAGGGATGTTTGGAGTGCATCCTCAGCAAGTTTGCCAGTGTCACCAAGCAGTTCAGAAGCTGGTGGGAAGGGGTGGCATCCAGAGGGGCCTTGACAAGCTTGAGAGATGCCTTGTAAACCTCATGAAGTTCAAAGAGGCTAAGTATAAAAAGTCTCATATCACAAAATTCCAGGAGAAAGGGGGAGAGGTGCTTTCATTGCGTGCAATGATTCAAAGATAAGACAATGGGAAAAGCTCCTAGCTCTGTGTAAATTGTGCAGGAATATGTTAGCTGACATATACTTGAGTCACAAGAGCTTTTCCTCACTTTGTAAAGCTTAAATTGCTCTGTACCTTTGAATGGAGCAAGCAAATCCACTTTGTGTCACTTGACACTTGGATAGCTAGAGATAAGCTTTCAAAACTCTCTGAGGTTTTAAACAATTACTTAGATGTTCCTCTTGCTTTCTACCCAAAGTAACTATAGAGTTATAGTTGAGTGGACTCAACTATATTCTTGTTGAGTCCAAGACTCAACAAGAATACAGGTGACAGATTTGGTGTACTGTGCTATAAGGGAAGGGGTGGTCCTTTCCCTCTCATTTGCTTTCCAGAGCAAAAAATTCAATTGCAATTAACTTGTTAAATTGGCCATCTCTCCTCTCTGCAATTTGACATGGTTATTTCATAAAACGAAACTTTAGATCCCACTCTCAAGAAAAATACATCCATTTGTGACAGTCCCATGTGGCTCAAATAAAGTGTTCTTCTAAGTAATGAACTTCTCAGGTGGTAAACATGGCACAATGAAGTCTGTAACAGATACTATGTATCAGAGCAAAGGTACAAATCACTTAGCCATACAAACAGGCAAAAAGAGGAAGTGAATATTGATCAAGCATTCCTAGAACTGTTCTTAAACAAAGCAAAATTTATTTGGGTCCCTGTTACAATGGTCTGACAGGAAAGAAACTACTGAATTTGAGTTGTTAGCTACCCCAAAGGAGCACAACAAAAGTCATCATGGCTCATAAACACTGTCCTTGAACTATGAATTTTCTGTATTTGTCTTTCCAAGCATCCAGTTCTACTCAACAGAAATGCACGCTGGCTTCAGTCTTTTCAGACTGTCCTCTGCCCAGCCCCACTGGATCAGCGCATCTGTGGATGAATGTTTCTCTGTTTTGTATCCTGTTTCTGAACAAAAAACTATTCTGCTAGTGTTTTCCACGTAGACCCAATGCCCAAATAGAACAGTTGTCAATGGATGGTTACTCTGGCAGGATTTGAGAGAGGTCTTTTGCTGTGTTACCTTATCATACCATTTGACAACAAGGTCCAAAGGGTGGAAAAAGCCTTCCCAACAAATCTGGAGGGTTATGAGCCTCTAGCGAACAACCATAGACCTCTGGATCTTTTTTTTCAGATGTGTTCTGTTAATATCTGAGTATTTCTTTCAAAGTGGAACACATGCTTAGCACAGATCTATATTCTAATTATTCAGAAAGATTAAAGAATACACTTAAGGTGCTTGGAGTTATAAACAAATAACTATTGGGTCCTCACATCTCGGCCCAAAGGCTAGCTGACTTACAACCACTGAGCAGCACCTAAAGTCATTATTTATAATGACTATTATAATAAAGACATTATTTATAATGTAATGTTTTTCAGCCAAAGCTTTTCAAATGCAGCCTCTGGATTTTAGCTATTGTACAGATATTTCTCACCTCAGAGGCTTACTCCTAGAAGAAAGAAGTGGTTTCATTTTCTTGAGTAAAACTCTAATGGCATTCAATACAGGGTATTCAGATCACCATAAAACAGATGTTCACAGATGTGCAGTGGACACAGAAATAGTATATTACCCAAAACTTGAGCCTTTATAATGTTTTATCTCCTAAAACAAGGATTTTGATGTGAGTGTAATGCTGCTTACATACACACAAAGTGGAAAAAAATCAAAAGGTCAAAAAGTCCTGTTTCTCTGAATGCAGCAGAAAGAAATGAAGAAAAACAAATAGTTGCCTTTGGTTTGATCAGATTTTCTGTTACAAAAAGCCCTGTGTCCAAGAATTCTCCCCTCCTCCTGTTTCTGAGAGTCAGTAACAGATTCCCAGACAATTTTTTTCCATAACCTGCAACTGACATTTCTGCTGCCAAACCTGGGCCACAGTCCGGGTAGTTTCTCTCTAACATTCATTTTGCCCAAAGTGTCAGATCAAGCCTTCCACTAGCACTGTTTATAGCAGCATGCTGGGTCTGTTTATTCTTCCTTCCACTGAGAAATACTGCTTTGTACATCCACATAGGTGCATAGGTGCACTATTGCACTGGAATCTCAGAATGCCTGCCTAATGGCTGGCAATGAATTCCCTCTGAGTTTAATCTCTATCTACATCTTAATCTACATTTCTTGGATGACCTAAAAGCTGAAATTTTCATGTCGCACACAAGACACCTGGTACCCTGGAAAATTCCATGTATATTTTTGTTACCAATTTCCACTTTGACATGTTCATATACAGACACAAAGAATAACATAAAATTATTGAACGAACTATTTGAAATGAAATTTTCTTATTTGCTGCAAGAATAATATAGCCTATCTATCTATCAGAGAAAAATATTTGTGGATACTGTTAATGAACTTACAAACTCCAGAAAATATTACAAACTCATGTAAAATTCTCAAACATCCAAATGTCTATAAGAATTGTAGGATATAGAAAACTGCTTGCCATCAAAGAACTCCTGATAGTGCACATATCATGTGGATTGTTTATTCATACAGTGAAAGAAATATGATATGTGAAAACCCAAGGTAAATACTAGGGGGAAAAACCCAAACCTTCCCACAGATAAAAAAAATCCCCTCTCTTATTCTAAATCCTACATTTTATTTTCAAATAAATATTTAGAGCTATTATGTGTACCAGCCAGGAGCAAAACCCCAGCTTCAAAACCAGAGGAAATGTAAAAAATGTGAAATAAAACAATGATCTGTACTTCTATTAGACTTTATAATATGGGTTTTTTTGGCATCAAGGTAATGTTCGGATCTGTGGGGTTTTATGTCTCATTTCCATCAAGTGATTTTGTATGCATTTGAAGACATTATTTCTAAAGTTTGAAAAAAAGCCCTTAAAACTTATCTTGACTCCTGCCATATGTCATACTACATTATTCAACAACTGCTAGCAATGGGAATTGCTAAAAACACTGGAATTGGTTACCTAGAGAGCTTTCAGGGTCTCATACTAGGGAGGTATTCAAAACACAACTAGACAGGGTCCTTGTCAGCTTGTTTTAGTTGAGCCTGCTTGAGCGGGAGGAGTGTACAGTATGATCCCAAGACACTCCCTCCAACCTCAAACCAATGATGCTGTGATTCTGTGAAATAAAAGTCTGTATATGTACTGCCATTAGCCAGGTAAGCCCTTCAGTATTCCTTCTCTTAATTTTTTTAATGACATAAGCAAAACACAAGACTTGCTTTTTGCACTTTAGACAAGAGACCAAATAATTTGATATATCCACTTATTTCAGTGGGGTGATGTAGTCATCTCCTTCACTTTGCTGATGCACGGAAAAATCACAAGCTATAATATTCCCCTCAAAAACAAACCTCCATTAAAAAACAAAGCTGCCATTAAACATGACCAATAATAAAATACAGAAAATTTTATTCTTAAATTTACCAATAATCTCTGAATGAATACACATAGATATAGGCTTAGATAAATGCCTACTTGTAAACATATATATATTTTGTCATAATGCAGTGTGTGGCTGTAACCAGTAGAAAGCAAAAAAAAAATAAAATAAAATATTCATTTGAAGAGAATTTAAGTAGGTTTGATTGAACACTGTGAAATAAAACAAAATTAACATATTGCAGTCAAGTAGTCCTTCTAAATATTTACAAAACAGGCTGTATTCTGTAACTCACATAATTGAGCTGTAGCTGTGCAACAAAACCAGTTACACTCAAGAAGCTGAGTGTATAAATTGGGCTGCTTTGTTTGGACCACAGCACCCTGCCTTCTTCACAGAGGCGTCCAAAGGTGAAAAGATATGCACTGTAGAGCTCAAAGGAAATTGCCTTCTGGCTCATGTGGATTAGCACAGGAATCAAATAATTTGCCCATCTAGCAGCACAGAAGTGGAGGGATACAGTAATATAAATTATCTTTGGATTACTGTTTGTACTTGGATTATTGTTGTTACTAAGGCTCTCGTTTGCTTATTTTATTAGCAGAAAATAGCATTGTTGCTACAGTGTTTAAAAAAAAGTCTTCCCTACATGGAGAAGCTTTCAAGTAGTAAGCCCAGTATCTTCATCAGTGCCAGTGGTATAAATACCAGAAAGAGTGACAGCTAATCCACATACACTCGAAGCAAAAAATGAAAAGACCAGTTACATGCATTTGTCAGTGCTAGCCTCACCCACACCTACTAACTTGCAAGACCTTCAGACAATCAGTCAGTAATGAAATGAGTAGGAGGGAGAGAAAACAAGAGGAACAAGACAGCTAAGAAATGGAACACCCGCCAAACATCATTCCCCGTTAACTTAAATGGGAACAGCACATTTTAAAATGAGCTTTACAGGGTGGCTTGAATAATTTCACAACTAAATATCTTTTTCTACTATACAAATATCTCAGGATCACTGTTGGGTCTTTTTGCAATCTTCTATCTACTTTTCCACCTACCCTTTCCTACTCTCCCATAATTGCCATCATTTCTGTCTTGGCAACATCAGAGCAAACAGAGAGGGGACTGAAACAAGAGAAACACATAGAAGAGATTGTTTTGACAGGGCTGTCTTACTAATCCAGCACACACAAGGTATTAGTGACTTGTATTCTATTAAAAAAAAAAATATTAGCAGAGTGAAAAGCATCCCATGCCAAATCCAGGGGCTGCTGAACTCCAAGTGAAGTTTTCTCTTACAGCCTTCACCTTTCACTCTCACCCTGCAAATGCAATAAAAAAGGAGAGGCCATAGTTCTTCTTGCTTAATAGCAAGTTTTAAAAGGCAAAATGCCTGCAGAGCCAGTGTGCTTAGTAATTTGATCAGCCATGCCTGCCTGACATACGCGTTCCAACAAACTGTGATTTAAGTTACAGGGCGTTTATGCACCAAAAGGGAGTTATGCTCTCTTCTCTAACAACTGTGGGACTGAAAATACTGACTGACAATACAATTTTATACAGATAAATCAACAAGGCACTTCATTCCTTTAGATTCCTTGAAAAATCCCATCTGAACATATTCTTTAGAGGAACCTTTCCATAATTATATGTGAGGGATCTACTAATTTTTCCATTGAAGATTCTGAGTTCACTCAAGGCAGAATATATGGCCCATAAGCGTTTCAGTCACAAAGCTTGGCAGTATTTTAGAAACCGCATTTTCACAAATCTTGTCACAATGTCAATATCCAGGAACAAAAATCAGAAATCAGCATGCTGATATTCACAAAAAAAAAAAAAAAAACTCATNAAAAAAATAAAAAAATAAAAAATAAAAAAAAAAATCCTGTCTTTGGTGAATTTGTTGGTGAAAACATCATTGCACTATCATTTTGCTCAAGCAGGCTAATTCAGTGAATCTGAAGGCTAACATAAGATTTCCAGAACAGATCTTCAAATCCTCATACATTATTGAGTAATACCATACAGCTAAGATAAAGATTTAAGGAAATATTTAAGAAAAGCTTTATTGTATCATTAACATCTAATGTTTTGTAAAAAAACCTGCTGCTCAGTACTGTGTATGTGGTGGATACAATGCATGAAGTGGCAGAGAGTGGGAGAAAATAAATGTTTATATTCACTGCATTCAGCATTATTATATTAATTCTCCTCTCTTAAAACATGACGGACAAACAAATTTTCTATTATAAAAAACTTGTTAAAGTTGCTTTATTATGCACTTCTCAAGCTTGTGGGAATTATTGTTCTGGATAGATTTTGCAACTTAGTTTTGCCTGATGTGTGTATTTTGCAGCATTGAAGAAGATGGTACCCCTCTAGCTATTCATGAAGAAAACACAAAAGGTTCTTGTGGCATTGAATTTTCTTTCCAAACAAGTAGAAGCCATGATAATTGAAAAACTGATAGTCAGCCTTTCCTGTGCAGAAGCAAAAAAAGCTACATATAGGGAAGGGGAAAAAATGGAACAGGACATCAATTATACAACTAAATTTCAGCACCATGATTATTTGTCTGGTCTTTTACCAAAGTCTTAAGAAGAGATGAACAGAGATTTAAGATGCAATCATCAACTGGTTGAACCCTCTCTTTTCCCACTTTCCCTGGATGTTAATCTTCCTGTAGCAAGCTGGCTGTTCCTTAGAGGCTCCAGCTGACAGCCTGGAATATGAATGCAGAGGCAGTTGAAGTAGATGTGCTGGGCTGTGATTTGTGGTCAAGAAGCTGATACATGCTCTCTTCTGTTATTTCTGCTCCAGGGCCCTTGTCTGCTGGAGGATGGATGGCGCAGCCCACAGGATGCTATAACATTTTGCACAGATGAAACGAGATCCAGAAGTGCTTGATCCACTTGTGACCTTATTTGATTTGTCATTTTAAGCTCTAAAACCTACAGGTGGACCAATTGTATCTAACAGCTTGTGATGGTACCATCCAAAAAGAGGAAAAGCCCCTGGCTTGGGGGAGACATGACCTGCTGGCAAGAACTTGACTAAATATTGACAAATGAGTTGTACTTTGCTTTCTACTAACTTTTTGAGGAAATATATTTGCTTAAACAGTTTGCTGCTGGCACAGATCACCATGAAATTATGACTCCTCAGAAAGCAAAAAAAGAATTACAAGATGAGCTAACCAAGCTGACAGGACACATCAAATTCTTACTGACTGAAATTTCTCCCAAACTCTGCCAAACTCAGCAACTGACATCAATTATTCTTAAGCTCTTACCATCTTCTTCAGTCATTCAATCTTTTCCTTAATTTTTAACAGGGTATGTGGACCTTTTTTCTTTTTTTTTCTTTTTTTTTTTTTTTTGCATCTATGTGACACTAAATACTATTTACTCACATTCAGTGAAGAAAGAACTCAATAGAAAATACTATAAACACAAGCCACACTGTGTGCATATGCATGTGCTATTTTTTTGTTCAACAGAATGAAAAACTAGCCTCCTGAGAAAAATAAAGATATTTCTATGAAACGATACTGTGATTTTTCCAAGATAAAATTTTCAATGCAATGCATGAGCATCATAGATAGCCAACTGCTGTACAGAGAAAAGCATAAGGGGAAAAAAAAAGCGTTTTTATAATATGATTTGATTAGTCTCAATGGCCCACATGAGGAGATCACATTAGAAAGATATTTGCCTTTTTTTCCTTGCAACATGAAACAAATACTGTATTGTGAAATTAGTCAGCATCTTTCAGCTACATTGCAAAGAAGCCTACAGTAGTATAGCCATCTGTTTTAACAGAAAGGTACTGCTGGATATTGCACTACTGAGAATTACTGGAACAACTGAGATTATTGAAAAGAAAAAAAATAGTCAAAGGATAATAACAAAAGCTTTTCTGTTTTGTTAAAATATTTACCATACTACATAGTATTGTTAGATATCATTGCAGGATTTCTACATTACAATCTAAGAACTATTTTCTTTTTGGCCCATTTCAGCAGGAAAAAAGGCATTTGTCATTCAGTATTTTTTTTTCAGTCAATTTCCAAAGTGGTTCAATGCCCATGTGGTTAATGCCACTCATAAAAACACAACAAACAAAACATAAATCTACTTGTCTAATTTAGTGGCTCAGAGAATATTTTGATTTTTGATTCAAAAAGGAAAATGAAAACATCATAGTTCATGTTCTACTTTCTTTAAATAATTCAATACTTAAAACATTATATTCACTCACTTGCTCTAATCCGTTAATTTACTTTCCTTATTTTTATTGCTTATGAATGTAGTGATCAAGAACTAAGCCAGTATGAGAGTCCCAGTGAAGAAAACTTGACTTTCATTCTGTATCAGTGTTTAGTACAACATCCCCTTTTTACCCATACTGGACACATCAAGAGTAATGACAGCAACAGATTGCTCTATCTCTATGACCAGTCCAATTCCAGCAAGAACTGGATGTATTTCATTTATGCCTTTTGCTGTCAGTTAGTAAACAATGTACTATTTATCTATGCAAAATAATGGTGAATTCTTTCTAATTATACCTTTTGCCAGCACAGATGTTTGGGCCAGATACCAGAGAATCAGACAACACCAAACCAAGGGGAATCCAGCTCCCATCTTCGAGCACAATGGAGAATCCAGAGTGCGTAGAACACCGTATGCTAACAGGTCCTAGCAAGCAGGTTAGCAAGGGAACTACTTAGAGTTAGTCATAATCCCCTTTCCATGGTCTGGGTATCTCTATGCTAGAGACAGAAAGAACTGTGTCAGATCTCACAGGTCCACTTTACAGAAGAGTTCATTCAGCTCCTTGCATTTCATGCTCCTGGAGTCCAAAGCAAGTTCATGCTTCTGAGGGTGTGACTGTGTGAAGGACACTTCAATTCAAGTTGTCAAACAGAGGGCTTCACACTGTTTTCATTGCATCACTGTACAGCTACTGAAACCTGCTTCCCTATTCTGAAAGGAGAAAAGTTCATATTGCTTGTTCATATTTCATCTCACAATTATTATTTTTCTTAGTTGCAGAATGCGTTTTCAAGGGCTGAGGGCAGCTATGACATTGATCAGAAGCTATATTGAAGAAATGAAAATGTATTGCTCTTCTAGTGATGAGGAGGTGTGTATCAGAGCTGTCAGCCCAAACAGGAAGCACGGATGGTGCACATCCAACCCAGAAACAGCAGTGCAAAGGTTAACACATTCAGTTATCAAACCATTAACCTTCACTGCAACATTTTTACAAGCCTGTAATTTAGGTTCAACAAGAAAAGCATGCTCTCCCCAGTATTTTGCCAACATGACCAGAAGTTTGATATCTGGGAAGCTATCTACAAATTATTACCTTTCACTTTTGTTTAGAGAAAAAATGTGGTTTCTTTTTCTAATATGATTTTAAATCAAAGATTTTGTGCAGCATTACTTTACTCAAATGGTGTCTTAAGTGCATATCTTTTGATGCAGTATAATATTTCTGGGAGGGAGATCTGGTGTAGGTTTTCTATCAACACTTTATAGAAAAATGAATTTTCAAAGTCGTCATTATTCTGATCAATTGATGCATCACATTTACATTCAGATAATCCTGAATAGGAGGCTTACTTGCATAAAGAAACAATCTGGGTCATCACAGTTTGCTGTATGCTTGCAATTTATATCCCACAGTGAACATAAATAATGCCCACAATATATCCAGGAAAGGAACCCTAGAAAGCAACACGGTGGAAGATGGAAGAAAAAGCAATCTGGTTGTTAAAGATATGCAGCAGTTGTATCCTCATCTGGATGACAACACTTAATTTCTTTCCCTCTATTTAAGCTTGAGAATGGAAAAGAGTTTGATTTTCAAACAGAGGTCTGAGAGTCTTTTTGGCCATAATTTGGATCTCACATTGTTTTCTGATAATGTAAAGTGAACTCATCTTGGTAAATAGCTGGACATAGCTTGTAAAAAAAAACCTGACTGACTGAAGACCCTGGAGCTGGTAAGGTCACCACACTTTCTCCTAGAGCTGGAGTCAATAAATATCCATCTAGGAATACACATTTTGGGACAGCAGTAAAATCCTGTATTGGTGGTCTTATACAGAGTATGAAAAAATTAAATTAGGAGTGAGAAATGGCTGACAGGGAAATCACCCATACAGTATAGGAAAGTATCAATGTAGTTTTGGAAGTTCTTGCACAAGGGACAAATGAAACTAGTAGAAAACTAATGCAAACTGTTACATCTTCTGCAGTTGACATTAGACATCCTGTCCGAAAAGAAACAGCTTTTATGGTTTTGCTGTCCAGGACCTCACTGAAATGAGCTCTCCATGGGAGACCTGTATCTCAGCAATGATGTTGATGTTGAGTTCCATATACAAAAGAGATGGATTTCAAAGATGACTTAGGACCCTGAAGAGGCACACAGATGCATGCACAGATTTCTGCCACTCAGATCTGCCAACTTTTTCTTCCCTGTGCATGCAGCATGAAAGCTAATTTCAAACAAATTTGCATTAATGGCAGTTCTTTAATTAACTCAGGATGGGGAAGCTTTTACATCTCAGCTGAACAAGACACAAGAGTGAAGTGCAAATCCAGGGATCTCATTTCAAGCCCAGTGACTCAGTGAGTTGTAACACAATGAGAATGAAGATTTACATCCTCTTGCATTTTTTATCAATGGGGTTCTTTTGTTCTCATCCCTATTTTTCTTTTTGTTCCCATTGCTACTGGCACTACCTTTAATGGCATGTTGAAAACTCCGGCAAATGAAATTATAGCAGGATATTTGGTGCACCCTAATGAAATAAAAGACTGTTATTAATCCAGACATGAGTAGCTCTTCTCTCCAAGGAAAGAATTTGAACCCTTATGACCGTTAGTACTGCCTAGCAAATAAATGGCATCCTAAAAGCAAGTGTCTGTAGGATCGGAGGAAAGCAAATGATATTTTAATGAGGTCTATTCTATACAAGGTCTATTATCTCTTTAAACTTTCAAGATGTTGTGTGCTCAAGTATCTTGGGAAGCCTTGTAAGACCCACTCCCACCCTTACCGGTCTGGCAATACAACATGTCCCAAACATTTAAGTCTTTTTTGTTTGCTCATGATGAAGCCATGGTCTAAATTTTTAATATTTCACTTATTTTCTAAGCTCTTATTCCTGAGAATTCATTTAGAATGAAGATGTGTCTTAAAAAACATGGAAGCACAGAATGGGTAAGGTGGGAAGGGTCCACAGTGGGTCACCAACCTCTTGCACAAGCAGGATAATCCAGAGCACAGGATTGTGTCCTGACCTTTTTTGAGCATGCATCTCCAGTGAGGGAGACTCCACACCCTTCTGAGCAACCTGTTCCAGTGCTCAGTCACCTGCACAGCAAAGAAGTTCTTCCTCATGTTCAGGTGGAATTTCCTGTGCATCAGTTTCTGCCCATTGCCTCCTGTCCTACTGCTCAGCACCACCTAGAAGAGCCTGGATCCATCTTCTTGACACCCATCCTTCAGATATTTATAGGTTTTGACAAGGTCCCCTCTCAGCTGTCTAAGGAATGAACATTTACAAGTAGAGGAGAGCTCAAAATGTTAGAAATCTGTTATATTAAACATCTAAAATTATCAGTAGTGTGTAAGTTAATAGCATGCCCTGCTCTTTGTGTTTGACAATCAGGCAACACCTCTCTTGTGTCTGCAAAACTTTCACACACTGGTCTGGGAGGACCTCCGTGTTGGCTTCCATCCCCAGCCACAGGGAAGTTATTGGGAAGTCATTGGGAAGAAGTCACCATACTTCAGTTATGGTCTAAATTTATGTCTCAGAAGTAGCAAGGAGGTCAATACCTGTCCACAATCCACCCATGGGCAAGACTGTAGCATCATGAAAGAGATGATGTAGATGTTGAACTCTTCAAGTCCATGCATATTCTGGATCCTGCTCTCTCTGGAGGGAAATATTCCTCAGGAAATATCTAGGACCTTGTCTGGAGCAACAAACAATTTGGCAATACTGTGTGCTGACTCAGGACAACTTTTAAAAGTTAGCACAGACTTACATGTTCTCCTTTACAATGCATGAGAAACATCCATAGTAATTTAGTGGCAGCTCCAGTTCCAACACTTCTCATACAGAAGCAATCTGAGCTGTAGGCTAAGATATAAACTACCTATTAACAGCTGAATGCAATTTTAGACTCCAACTCCTGGGCTACCTACTGCAAGATGAGACACAATGCAGGAATCAGATTAATGCCAAATGTAACCATGTCCTAATGAAAGAACTGGACAACAAATAGATCTTTTCATTTGTGCTCTCGATTTTATGTGGGTTAAGGTTGCCAATGCAAACAAGGGCTAATGAAATTCAAGATTTAACATTTAATTTATTGTAGCCATGTGGTATTTCTCTTAATGAAAAGGTAAGCTCAAGGTTAGTAGGGGAAAAAAATCAAAGCAACCTATCTTCTTATCAATATATAGAAACCGAATGCTAACTCTATGAGTACAATGCCATGATTTCAATATCATGACACCCTTGTGCATTTGTCTCCACAGAGGAGTCACACACATCTTTATAGAGCAGTCCAGGCTCCAGCTCTGTCTTGACAGTGCGGTGGCTGAAACACCATGCGAGAGTTGACCCCACAGCTAGGGCAGCTGGCACAGAAGATAAGCTGCAGAGAGCTACTGTATGAAGCAGGGTATGTCGAGAAGGAATACATAAAGGATGAATTTCAGATTTTTATTGCTGAGAAAGAAGTTCAATATTCATTAGCAATAGATGTAGAAAAAAAACGAGATATAGAAAAAAACCCAAACAAGGACATTGTTGGCCTGAAAATAAAACTAGGAGGTAAACTAGCCCATGGCCAAAGTCCCAGGGACTGTTTTGAAGCCGGATTAAAAATATATTATTTTTTCAATTATCCAGGATCAATCTGAATATTCTTTTGTAGATCTTGTGCTAATAAATATTTTGATTGATCTTTTAAATGCAAACATTGGACTAATAGTGAAAGCACACATTATTTCAAGTCTGGAGCACTTTCCATTAGCTATCTGATCATCAGTGGGGGATTTATTGAGTAATAAATTGCCTACTGGGAATAGGTTTGCAAAAGCTCAATACATCCTTATTAGCGTCTCAAAATTATGCAATACAATAATTAGACTTTGAGTGAAACAGGGACATTTTTCTGCATTCTACAAAGTGTTGAATAATAATTTTGTGAAGTTCTGGTTGCAGTATATTATTTGTTAAGATCCGTGGGACTCACACTTGCAACTCTTGATGAGTCTAAAAGGTCCACCATGAGACATAAAATAAATGTAAAATATAAAAAAATTCTTTTTATAAAAATGTAGGATGCCTCAAACAGTCTCTTAAAATTATAATATTTCTCTTTGTCTGTCTGCCATGGAAACGAGATATAGAAAAAAACGAACAAAATGGCACATTACATGGAACTTGCGTAACTTGAACAGCTCTGAAAAAATGTATTGGCCAACAGAGTGAATAGGGACCATAAATCCCATCTCTAGGTACCTCAAACTTTTTAGTGAGCAGTTATCTCAAAATACCCAAATGGGCAATATTGCTGTTTAGATCCAACTTATAAATAAATTTAGCACACAAAAGGAATGATTCCAGTATTACAAGCATGAAAACAAAATGCAATGTAGTTCCAAAGTTCTTCTACACAGTCCAGCTATAGATTACTTCTTCTACAAGGACTTATTTTGGAGTTGCTGTGGTAGATGCTGAACTAAAGTACAATGACAAGACATAGCTAATATAATGAAGAACAAATTCCCTTGAAAGACATAGAGAGCATCCATGAGCATATTCTGACACAAATAGTCTTTTTTCTGCTACAACACAAACCTAAATAATTAAGACTATTTGGACTCAGACAGCAATTGGTTGCCTTTTAGAGGGGGGAAAAATGCCTCCAGTTCCAGTATCAGCCAAATGAGGATAGTGACTGCTGATCTGATGGCATTTCCTGCAAGACTCTTGCTTGCACCTTAAATCATCACACAGCATGATACCTACCACACAAAGGTTGGTACCACACTTCTACCTGAGGTGCTTTACCCCTCTGCTGTGAGAAAAAAACCCACTACACACTGGCTGTGCTTCAACTAGCCACAAGTAATGTCATCAGTCCATAATCTTAAATAAAAAATTCTATGCATGCTGGCACCACTTCCATCCCAAACTAATCTGACCCTATCCTTCCACCCTGATTCTGTATCTCCACTGAATCTTTTCCAAACTATTAAAGGTTAAGGGAAGGTGTACCTCTTCCTAATTACTCTACTCCATAGCACACCATTTTTTCACACACAGAGGCATGCAGTTCTGGGTTAGAGAATTTTACTTCCTGAATCTTCCTCTCACCCTAGATTTTCACTATTATTTTAAGGTTACCATATAGTATCTAAGTAGAATGAGTGGGCAGGCAGTGTGTGCAAATTAAGATCTAAAATCTCTTGCTGCCTTTGACCTCTGCATCACACAACTTCTCTAAGCCTTACTTTCTCTAAAGATAAAATGTCATTCTCAGTGAACCTGTGTGACAAGTACAGATGAGTCATGCTATTTAAAAAGCAAAACATAAAGAAGGAGCCATTGAAAGATGAAGAATGCAGGAAAACAATGAGCAAGGGACACAAAATCTGAATAAACTGCTGCAAGACCAAAGTATATGAGAAAAACTGGTTGGTATCAAACTGAAGCTGCAGGATAATAAGGGAAAAGGTAGAACATGTTATAGAGCTGGTTTTATTTACAGAGATGAAACTGTAACTGTGGCTAGGTAAAAAGCTAATTCTGATACTAAGAAAAGTTAATCTTATGAAATACATGTCATGTTGCATAAATCTAAATCAATCTTCAGGCAATGAACACTATGAAGCTATTCTTCTCAGCTTTACCTTTTCCTTATTCTAGCAAAACCAGGTCAAATAGACCATGCACTACCTGCCTCGTATCTGAAAGTAAAAGACCCAAATTATCATTTATTAGAAATAGTCTGTCTTGCTTTTAACAAAAAATTGTTTGCTAACTGTTCCCTTATCAACTTTAAAGACTTAAAATAGATAGAAGTAATAGTGGTCTGTGTTAATATCTACAGCATTAACATCTACTCATTTATCCAGTATAAATTTCATCCCATATGAATTATTAATAATGGTAAATAATTTTGAACAAATCATTACTTTTTCTTGCGTTCTATTTGATATCAGTGCAGTAAAGTACAGTTCATAACCAATATGCAGTGTCCACTACCTGGGAGGCAAAAAGCAAATGATAAATCCAAATCCATCACATTTTCAGATACTAAACTACAACAAGGCTGGATGTGCAAGGAGGGCAGGGAAGCTTTCTGCAAAACCTTTTAAATAGGATTCAAAGTCATTCTGGATACCTACCCATAAAGGGAGTGAGCAAAGACTATGGAACCAGACTGGCATTTTTTCCTGTTTCTTTGCCTTGTGCAATAAATAAAGAAGATGAAAATGTTTTTCTTTTTTTTTCCTCTTTTTTGAGGAAGAATGAGCTTTACTTTCCTTCTTTTTTACGCTTAAAATTCAAAGATTGTTTACCTCAGTAGACTACAATGACAAGGTAACCCATCAAAAAAGGACGACATAGAAAACAGGAAAGAAAACCTGGGTAACGAAAAGAATTTGTTGTTCCTGTTAGACTCAAAAAAATCTTTGTTTCTTTAAAAACTTCTACAACTACAGTGACTAACAGTTTGGACAAGAGATTTTTTTGGTAACACTTTTGTCTCAGCTTTAGTGTGAGAACTTGCAATATACATCTTTAAGATTTCTAGGGAGTATTCTACAAATATGAATCAGAACAGGTGTTTCCAACATTTCTTATATTTAAATAGTGGGGGGAAAGCCAACATTTCTAAGACCTTTTCCAATCTGTCTTATTCACTGCAAGACAACAAAAACAGGGAAAATTTCAAATGGTTAAAAATCACCTGATGCACACCTTGTATTTTGTGAGACTTTACAGAGAGAGAAAATGCATTTTTAATGTTAACCTGGAAATGGATTTCCAGCAAAATGCACAGAATACCTTGAATTTCATCTGACTTCTGGTCCTTATAGTAACATAGCTGTAGCAGAATTAGATTCTAAATTGTCATTGCGAATATCTGAATATTCTGTAAAATACAATTATTACAGCAGGCTCTTTTAAAACAGGCAAGATATAAAGTGGAAATATAACTTAATGACCCAATTTATCCTGTTCATAACTCATCTCTAATGATACATGAACAAAAACTTGAAAACAAGGAAAAATACAAAGTGATTAAGCAGTCCATCGATAAACAATAAAAGTATTTTTTTGACACCTCCAAAAAGTACAGATGCTCTTGCCAAAGAAGAATGGTGACCAAAGAATGGTGACTCAACTAAGATCTTGTTCCTACCGCTCTCAAATACAAATGCAATACTTCCCCTATGAAGCTTTTAGTCAGGCCAAGGAAAACAAGTGCTTATGGTTTTATCTGTTCTGATAATGTAGGAAAATTGTCATTTTTTACACACATTATATTTTCCTATTTACTGACAACTCTTTAAGCCCACTGTAATTTACAACATAATGAGAGTTCTCAATCCCCAGGAAGTTGATGAAGGCATTTGCATGGACCTGAAGGTCATGCAATATATGCAATCAAATATGTATTGTATATACCTTTGGATATACAAAGGTATATACAGTCTCAGTTGTGTGGAGTATCCATCTGAAATGTGACTATTCAACTCTGAATACAGATTCATATGCCAAAGTGCACACTGAAGTAACTTCCAACAATCACTGTTATGCTGAACCTACTGAGTCATTGTTGATTCAACAAATTAAAGTAAACCAGACAAAATGAATTAGATATTCTGCCTTTGCTTGCCCAAAATGATACCAACACCCCTGCCACAACCACAAGTCAACACAAATATTCAGCAAATTTGGTATATGGCCATTTCCATGGCAAAATGCCAAGCTATGCATGAAGGCAGCCTGTTATTTCCATAATGCATGCACTATCATCACACCCAATTCAGCTGGAAGAAGAACACGGTTAGCAATTCTCATCTCAATGTTTCTGTCTTTAATGATCTACTATAGGAAAAGAATTAAGGCATTTCTAGAATTTTTGTGGCACTAAGGCCAGCCTCACAGTGAGCCATGGAAGAACAGTGGACAGGACTTGGGAAAAAATAATCTTAAATTCCTTATTCAATGAAAGTAACTTGTTTTGAAGGGCCTAGACAATATTCTTAGATTATTATATTTCCGTTGAATGACTGAAAACATGAAATGTCAGTGGATGCTTCTTCATTTATGCTTTCTTTATTACCTTGCTCTTCTCTGATAAGAAACACATTAAAAGCAAAAAAGATGTGAACAAAAGTCATCATCATTTTCAATTGAAAAAGTGAAGAAATTTAGGGATCTGCAAGTTTAAGACAAATAAATGAGAATGCACTGCAAATCCAACCAACCAGTTTATTAACTTCTCAAGACTTTGAGTGAAAACTTCATCATCTACTTCCATACTGACAATATATTGTGGCTGCAGTTAAACTTGACACATGGCTACAGCCCCACATTTTTGAAAAAATGACAAGCACTGTGGTACATTTGAAATGCCAGGCTGCAAACACTGTTTTTGTCTGCAGGTGATCCTTCCATATCTAGCTATAACAGTTTCATCTATAAATTTAAGCCTTCCAGGTTACATATTTCCAACCTTTAAAAATCTCTTTGCCCTAAAAGGAGCTTTCTCTAAAGCCTCTGCTTCCCCAGATGGAAGATGTAAGGGTTGTATGTGTCAGGACTGAGATGCCTAAAATCAGTAAAATCATAGCTTTTCATCCTACCAGCTTACTACAGATGAAATAGATTACACAGAGCCTGCCCATGTGTGAATGCATCCATATGTATTAAAAACTGCATTCCTTGCCTGCTCTGCATCATTTATCTTGAGAGGTTTATGTCAATATCTTTGGCAAAATTCCTCCTCCTTCCCACTGTTTTGCAGTATGCTATGAAACTGTTGCCTATTGCCTGTCTGTAAGGTGGCTGAATTTGAGCAAACTTGTAAGCACAGACTGAGCAACGTAAAGCAATGTGTGATAGAAATTTGAAAAATGGCATATAAATTAATGATATTATTCTGCATTTTCATTTACTAAGCCACAAGATCCTATTTCAGCCAGAAGAAGAGCTTAAACGTTGCTTTATGACAGCTATGTTTAATTTGCTATTCATTACTTCTTTATGCTGCTGATCCTCTGCATTTACACTGCTCTTCAGATCTGATTGAGAACATCTCCAAGTCAAATCTTCTCTTGCCTTCCGGTATATATAAAATTATAATTTTTTTCCTATATGTCATCTATCTTCTGTTCCACAGTGTTGGAGCTCTGTTACACATCTAAAAAGTCTTACAGGCAAAAGATAAAACAAGAACTGTAATTCATGAGCTGAATGAACCAAATGTAAATATTTCAAACAGAGGTTCCCAATCCATACTTAAAGTTCAACTCAGAGGGGTTATTTTGTTTTTTTGGTGGTTTTTTTTTGTTTTCCTTAGGTGCAATGGGTAGAGAAAGACCTTTCAGTGACTACAAGGAATGCTGAATATGTTGCAGATGGCACTGCAAAGCACCTGACCTTGTGACAGCGGGAATCATTTTTCATAAAAGAAGGCAAAAAATCAGCTTAGAATAACCTTAACAAACAGTCTGCTGCATGAGGCTTGGACTGCTGGAGACAATTCTTCCACAGCCTCTCACAAGTATGGCCCATATTCTGTCTGATCAATACCTGTCTGAAAATAACAGCCTTCTACCACTCATGTGAAAATGCTCAAGGCCACATTATTGGTTTCTAAGTACACATAGTGCTGTTTGAAACCTTTCATAGCATTAGCATACGTTTTCAAAGCATGATCTAGACATTATAAGTAATAATTTGATCCAGATAACGTATCAGAGAAGAAAGTGGTGCTAGAGATCAAGCTACTCCCTGGGAATAATTTTGCCCTATTCAAAGCATTTAGTGATCGACTTCAGTGTCGACTTCAGGGGATTTCATCTGTAAGACTGTAATGATTGCAGTGGTTAGAACACAATGGAATTTTATTTTAATAATTATTACTATTAGCCTCTGGTTATTCACTCTGCATATTTAAAAAAGAGGAAATGTTCCTACCTCTGCATTATGAGATCATGGCTTCAGACTAAAAGTAATTTATTTTACTTTTATCTCTTCAATGTCACAGTCTTTTGCCTGTCCTTTGTTTGCAATGAGAACATACTGCAGTTAAATGTAACCAAGCCTCCCCTCCTTCTCCTCCTCTACCACCCCCTCCACTCCACCCCCTACCAAGTAAAAAAAAAAAAAAAAAACAAA
>VWYO01012060.1:557225-570806 GCA_013400275.1 Rhadina sibilatrix | reverse complement strand
AAAAAAAGGGAAATTAACTTTCCTTGATATTAAAATTCCTAGTAGAACCCTCTGGCCCTTGGTAAAATTTTGTTTCCATGGAAGAATATGAGTTGGAGGTTTTACAAGATTAAACAGTCATTTCTCTTGCATGAATTTAAATGGAATTTACCCATCTCATTCCTTGTGACAGTATTTCAACATTCATTTTAGGACAATGAACAACAGAGAACCATGTCCCTGATGTAGTAACAGATGCACTACATACAACTTAGGGAAGGCTAAACAAATGTAAATATGAATAACCAGTATTGTTCCCTACTGTAGGTACGTGATGAATTTTACAATATGGAAATGCAATAGGTTACCAATTCCACTCAATATTTTGGTAACAGAAGAATCCTGTCCAGTACTAACGTAAACAGTTCACAGATCAGACAAGTTTAAGTCTAAAATACACTTTAGATTTGTTTCGTTTAGTAGTAAACACCCTTATAAAAAACACCTTTTTTAGAATTGCTTTCATTTTAGCTTTCCCCTGCAAGGAAAAACCTACTAGAAGCATAAGCTGTACAAAACATGGTTGTCTCATTGGATTTGGACCACAACATGTCCCGAATCAAAGCTTCCTGTTGAATGCAACTTGCAGAATTCCCTGTTTATATACTTGATGGACATTACCCTACATATGCACATGAGACTTAATCTGTCTGAATCAACTCCTGTTAAAGGGCAACAGTTAACTCCACAGTTAGAGAACTGCTGGAGGATGGCACCAGCTGATTTTTTGTCTCAATCAAAAGGGAGATTGAGGGGAGGACCTTTTGCTGAGCGCCCCGCAGTGCTCTCCAGCAGGATCCTCTAGTGGTAGTCAGCCCTGGGCAGCAATGCACACCCACCAGACTGCTGAGAGGTGAGACCCGGCAGAGGATCTCAGCCAGACACGGGTCACATCCAGCCCCTGTCCCACATGGTCACTCCCTGACCTTGTCGTCTTTGGCACAAGGAGCTGGTACAGTGTCCTCTAAAGAGAACATGCAAACTGGCTACACACATCCACTCCAGGCTGTGGTGATCCTGAGATAAATGTGCATATTTACATAAGCAATGGCCTCTTAAATATTTTTCCTTCCCTAAAAGTATAAATGTTTTGAAAGGAATAACTCCTTCCTGAGTGGAACCTGTTTTCTCTGTATTTTACACATTCACAAATATGCAACACCTAAAATACACAAGCTTATTTTGACAGCTAAGAGTGTATAGCACGGAACAGGAGGGAAAAGAGGTATGTTTGAAAGTTATTTCACATGTTTCCTTGGCTATCCATCATGCCATTATATTTATTCTCCACAGAGTCATCTTTTTTTGTCATTCTATGCTGCTCACAGATGCCACAATTTATTTAACATTCTGCAGTGATTTTGACAGCGCACACGCACATCTGACAATTTCAATATGAATATTGAGGCAATATTATATTGCATTCTGTAGACCAGCATAAAAGTAAAAACAAATACTTTGTTTTCATAAAATTAAAAAAGATATTCAAGCAGAAGTATTACTGTTATATTCACAAAGTAAGACTGCCAAATAAAGTGTGGGTTGCAAAGTTACCAAAACAATTTAATAGTAGGAATGAATTACTTGAGGGAGGAAGAAAAAGATTCTGAAGATCATGTAAACACACAGTTATTAGTACCATTTTTCTTTTTGATACTCAGATAATTTAAAATCATTAAACAGTGCTGCATTACAGTTCTTAAGAAGAACACACCGCTCTCAGCAAGGTTTTTCCACTGGCCTTTTAAGGGTCAATTTTCAATACTTCATATCTCCAAATCCAGTTACTCTTCAGGGATGGCATTAATATAACCAGTGATAAAAGCAAAGTAGGAAGGTTGGGTAAATACATTAGGAGTGAAGGAGAGAAGCCATGGGAAACCAAGTTGCTTTAGTTATACATGCCATGGGAGCTAGGACCATATCCTAGGGAGGATCTTATATGGCCAACCCACATTAATGCAGCACTAGTCGCTAATGAACGTGGAACAGGATTAAATCCATATGGAAATGGCACTGAAAAGGTAAAAGAGGGAGTAATAAGAAAAGAAAAATAATAAAAAGGAACAGTTATTTCCTCTTAAACAATTTTATGCCTCAGTCCGTCTTCTGCCGAAGTAGTCTAATTTGCCATTGTGCATATTTAGAATATGTTGCACAACTATGAATAATGCACTCCCAGGAAAAGTGAATACCCAAAAACACCCTAAAATCATCCACTAAGGGAATGGCTTCTATTAGTGCTTAGCATACTAAATCCAGCTTAGTTCTAATAGCAATGGTCAGGGGCCCTGGTCCAACAGCTGATCGCTCCATCCGTTCCTCCTCTCAACAACAAATGCTTGGGATACCCTCACATCTAGAGGGGTTGCTGCCAAGTGAAAAGAAGAATTAACAGAACCCTCCTCCTGGCAATTCCATGGTCTCTAAAGTGCTTGTTCAGGCTTGATGCTCCACTGCTTTCCAATATATCTAAGTCCTAATATCCTAATATATCTAAATCCATCTATTCCTAAGCTTACAATTTTAGTAAATGTGGAATTATTGGTAGGACTCAAATAGTTTGGACTCCTCCTCTTCTCCTCCTTTGTCAGGAAATTACTTTTCCCATGTCCTCACAAATTCTGACCTGCCAGAATGGAGTTGCAGTGCATAGAATTTGCAGGATAATTTTTAAATTGATTTCAAAATGTAAGGAAGGAGAAATACACTGCAGTGTATTGCCAGTGAGCACAAGAGCTACCGTTCACAACAGCATTTAAGACTCGAAGTGCCTGATATTTCACTTCCACATCCCAATAAAATATTTGAGTGTCACTCACAAACAACCAGGACTTTGAATCAACTGAGATCCTTCTGTTTTACCACAGGAAATCTGGAGGCACAGCATTTATGACTACAGTTTCACGTCACCCTGAAATCTTACAGATAATCTAGTACTATTTCTAAAGGTTTTAACTTAATAAAAGGAACAAGGGCATGCCTTTCCCTGTAGCACTGCATTAAATGCTATGCTGAAACAGAGGGGATAGAAACAGGAGATGCTGGGGTAAAGAAGGAACACTGCTGACTAAAGTTATGAAGAGCTCTCTCTTTTTATCCAAGGAGCTGGCTGAGCTCTCTATTGCTCCCATTTAACTAATCTCTTCACCTAACAGATAGACAGTAAGGCCTTCTTTTAATGCAGCTGCCAAAGATATGATAGTTCATTTCCCTTAAAAAGGCTTAAGATGGGAATGTACAAAGGGGAGTCTTAGCTCTGGTCAAGGGAGCAGCTTAGGAAACAAAAATACTGGCACATAGCCTCATGATTTTCTGCCTCCCTAGGACTAAGATCCAGCTTGTACCACTAAGCCTCACAGATGCCCGAAAAATCCCTCATTGCTCATGTAAAGAACCACAAAATGAAAGTGGAAAAACAAATCCCAGATGAAATTTCTGGATATCAGATATTTTGGAATTTATAAATTTGAAGCCAGGACTTCAAGTCACATCTGTTTACATGAAGAAGAAATGTGAAACTTTTGTATCTGGGGATGTCAAGTTGGCTGGACTAAAATTTACCTTCAGCTTAGAGGTTTGGAATGACTGACATAGTAAAATGTAAAGATTATTTATAAAATTAGCATAAAGAATCCAAAACTTGAACCTGGAGAAAAAAACCAAACAACCAAACAAAAAACAAACAAATCAAAACCAAAGACTGGAGAAGATCACAGAATAAGTGTGATAGGACACCTAAATGTGAGAAATATCAGGGACTTGTCACTCCATAGAATACTGGTATTGATTGATAATTTACAAAGCTGCTCTCTCCAAATTCCTTGGCAATTTGAGGAAGCTCTTATTTTTGGAAGGTTTATGCAGACAAAGCAGCAGGTTAAACACAGTCTTTCTGTTGTCTTTCTGACTTGAAGCTGTACTGTCAGCCTGGGTTCAGAAGTGCATGGCTACCTCCACTGGCACAGCTGGACTCTCAGATGAACCAGGGATGATAATCTATGGCTTCTATAAATACTCTCACCTCTCTGTACTCCTGTCCTGTCCTGACCAGTATATTTTACTGCTGAATCTTTCTCATTTTGCCCTCTAATGAGGGCCCAGTTTGGCACACTCTGGGAAATGTGTCCTTGCAATGTTTTTGTGATAAAAAGGTTAAGTGAAAACCAACACTTCCATCTAACTCTCAGCTACCAACCCAGTGTTAAATTTTCCTCAGCTGAATGTCACACTTACTATACAGCCATCATAGCCACCATATTCTAAGACCTCCTGCCAAAATCCAACTCTGACTCACAAGACCAGAACATAAATATTTCTGTTCCTTGATTTTCATAACACACTCTAAAAGATACAGTTCCCCCCTAGATACAGTTCCATGGCATGTTGAAGAGGCAAAAGTTCGATTTATAACACTAAAAAAATCACCACTAGGACTAGATTTATCAGTTGAGCACTCCCCCATTCTATGGACTGCAGGAAAGGAATCTTTCATCTCAAATCAATGTGTTTGGAGAGGTTCCTTGAATGGTTGTCAGCTGCTCTCCCTTTGGGGAACGGTGTCAGCAGTTGTGACACTGACTTCTACAACAAGATCTGGTGCAGCTACACTTTTGCTTTAAATGTGCTTTTTTGGGCAACAGAATAATTTATACTAAACAGCAGAAACCCCACATATTCTGAAAATGGAGTTATGACCCTGAGCTCTGTGCTTTTGTGACAAGACTACATTGATTAATCAAGCTAATATTTAAATACTTCACTTTAGTATCTCTGCACATCACTAAAATCCTGCTATTAAAGTACTGATATACTCAGGTTTCACACCAATCAAACTCTCCCTTACAGGCAAAGCTGCTCAACAGAAACTCACTCAGGTTTTTTCCACCTGTGAGTAACTAGAAAAAAGCTCTAAAAAAACACCCCTAATTATAGGCATAATCTGGTTCTTTTATACAGAAGAGACTCCCAAATTAAGTAAAAAAAAGGACACCAGTCTTCCTCACTTTGAAGACAAACCAGAAAATCTGAAAAAAAAACCCATGGCAGGGACTTGTATGATTTACTGAATAATAAACATCTTTTGTTTGTTTGTTTGTTTGTTTGTTTGTTTTGTTTTAATTATGACACACGAAAAAATATGCACAGCAGGAAAGATATCACCCTTCAGCTTACAGGTTACTGCAACCTTAGAGTCTGTTACTCCTGAGCTATGCTGGTGTGACTGAGATCAGCATCAGATGCTTAGGAATTGAAGCCATCTATGTTCTTTAATTAAAATAAGATAAAATAATAGTTTTATTATTTAAGAAACTCCAATCAAGCCATCCTTATATTTTAACAGTATACAATAAATACTTTGGCAGGTCAGAGCATTTTAGATGTAAAGTGGTGACAAGCTCAGCAATGAATAAAGGGAATTGTATTACAGCATTGCAGAATCACAGACCCACAGAATGGTTGAGGTGGGAAGGGACCCCTAGAGGACATCTCGTTTAACTCCCTGCTCAAGCAGGGCCACCTAGAGCAGGCTGATCAGCAATAATTTAAACGCTCTTTGAAGATCTTCATTAAAGGCTTCTTAGATGTTACCCTGGTTTATTAGGTAATACATATAAACCATTTTGCTAACTGACAGAAACAAGACAAATTATCTCTGAAACTTCTAAGGAAGTACTTGCTTATTGTAATTATCGCTGTATTTGGATGGTTATCTAAAATTATACCTATGAGCAAATATTACAATCTGAAAAAGCAAATATTACAATCTGAGAACTAGTGTAAAACAGAATGACAGAGTTTCTCCAACAGAAAATTTAGATACTGCTTATTTTTAAACCACATCTCAACTAAGCAAATTAGATTTAAAGTTTTTACTAACCCAGTCAAAGCCACTGCAAAGGAAAGACAAACAACATCAACATGAAATAAAAAAGTAAAAAACCCCAGAATTGAAAATAGGTGGAGCAAGACTTCCCAGTAAAATTACAAATCCAAACAATGAATAGTCAGTTTTGACCCTTTCTGTCTTGTCTAACAGTTATCTTAGTATGTACTGCTCTATACATGCAATGATATATTTCTGAACATTACTGATTTTTCCATAATCTAAACATAAAGTCACAGTCTGCCCATGGAAAAGGATGTCTCTGGTTGTCACCATTCTTCTTCAGATGCAGCTCTGATATTTATGTGTGCTATACAGTATTTCTTTAAATGGTCCACTCCAGCACAGGAAGCAATTACAGCTACTAATGATGCCTTTCTCTGCAGGATCGGCATGTCTATAAAAGGTTGCCTGATAAGGAGCTGAGGCTGAGATAAGGCTGAAAACAGATTGCTTGCCTCTCCATCAATATGCTGCCGTATGTCGTACCCTTCTCTCAGGAACTGCACTGGATCTTACACATCCTGCTGGAAGTACTTCATGCCATCGTCTATATAAAAAACTACGTGATCCCTTTATAATTACTGCTCTTGAAAGCATGTATCTCTAGTAAAGCACTTAATTCCTCCTGTTTGGCCAGGGAACAAATGTCCATAGCAAATTTTTGTTTTCTGTACCTCCGGGGTACCCGGTGTATGTGCAGAGGGCCAGGGTGGTGAAAGAGAACAATGAATACCATCTCCTGAACGCACTGTTTTGTTCACATGTGTATTTATAGTGGGCTATAAAGACTCAGCTAAGTCACAAATTATCTGATGCATGCAGGACTTCATGACACAGAGCTGCAGTACTATCTCCTGAGATTAAGGGTGGGGCGCGGAGCTATTTCTCAGCACAAACACTGCAGTTGCTCTGAGAAGGAAAATATCATCTCCTTTTCCCAAGTTCTTGCATTTCAATGCTATCTTGTCCCAGTTACACTCAAACGTGTTAGGCAATAAGAAATATGGAGTTGTTGAAACTTTTATTTCGAGATGGGCAAGATGGCAATTCAAAGTCAGGCTCAAAATAGAAGGCATGTTTATTCCTTCAGCATGGAAGCATTCCTGTGACTGCAACAAAGACTGCTCTTACTTGAACAAACCTTATTGCTAAAGAGCCAGACATGCCCTTGGTTTACAGGAGACTCTGTGGTGAGATCAGTGGAGAAGGCTGCTTGAAAACCAGAGGTATGGCATGGCAAAGTTATTTATTACAATAATATCTAAATGTAGGAAATCCCCTAGTGGGGTGTTTCTGGAAAGATACGGTTTGAAATCAATGAAAGGGAGTGCCGAAGGAGAATGGGCTCAGGGAATGAGCTGTTTGTGAGCAGCTGTGCTGTGGCCTTCCAACTGTGCAGGGTGTGCTCCTAGTCCAAACTGCCTCACTTCTAGACAGAAGATAATTTGCAAGTGGTGCTTTCTGGTAGCTGTAGAATATAGACACAGCAGCAGTGGGTTAAATGGAAAGAAACAACACCATGCTGGACCTGCTTGTTATTTAGAAAACAAAATCAGGGATCTGAAGTGACTCCAAAGTCCTGAACACTCAAATTAGTGCTGGGGAAGATAAACTGGTAATTATGAAGAGATGAGGACATTTGATAAAAAAAATAGAATCACTTACATAGGTCTGTAATTCATCACCTAAATCAGCCTGAACTTCCAAGGCAAGTAGCTAGGAATAAGTGAAAGAAGGAGAGGAAGGAGAAAAAGGAGAGGAAGGAAGATCATGATATACAGTACACCCAGGCTTAAGGTGGCTGTTCTCTCTCAGCTGTCCACAGCCATCCACGGTTAATGGAGACAGATATTCTTCTTTGAAGGACTGTGCTGGCCACCTGGTTAGATTTCTGCTCTACATGATAATCCAGAAGCCCAGAGCTGTGCAATATAAGCAGTGTAAAATACCCTGTCCTAATTTTCTCTTGCTGCTAGAGAGGGGAAGGGAATGAGACACAGCCTTCCACATTTTCCTCAGAAGCTCTGTTCTATTTCAACAGGGTTGCTATGGAAAACAGTAACTAAAAAAAAAAAGCAATTTACTACTATGAATCCTCTACTTCTGATAAGACCTCTGGTTATTTTCCTGGACTATATGTCACCCCAGACTACTGCTATAACTACATAGCACAAGTAAACCAAAAAATAAGACAGGAATGCTCTGGACCTTCGTCTCTCTAGATACAGAGATGTTATTACTGTGATTCACACATTATTCACCTTGACACTACGTAATGCTTCCAACAGTAGCAAAAAGCCAAAGAAAAGAATATAATATTTTGAGCTGTAAAGACATTTTTACTTGCTAAAAACATCAAAATATCTAATAGATATCTATTATAATATCATAGATATATAGATACTTTGTGGTAATTAAAAATATATGCTCAGAATCATTAGGCAAAACATTTTTCTGTAACAGAAATGGATAGAAATGTGGTTCTTTTTATGAAGAAATCTGAAATTTAAACGGGTGTCAGAGAAAAAGTGGTGAAACATGGCAATACTATGTCACTTTAGAGTACTTAAACACCAGTGTTGTCAGTAGGAATGTGGGAGAACAAACTGAATGCAGTACCTTTACACAAGTTGCAGACAGGAAAAAGGTAATGCAGTGAGAATGAAGAAGAAAAAAATCAGCATATAACAGGCAAAATAAGCCATTTGGCATAGACCAAAAGTATTTAAAATATAGTTAGAGCTATTTTAATTAAACAGTTATTTTTGAAATTAAAATGAAATTATTTTTTTGTTCACATTATTTCAGTGGTGCGTTGAAAGAAAGGTGAGAAACAAAGCAATCTCTGGTTGGGCTGAGGTGATGTTTTGCCTTTGAAATTTTCTATTGGAAACAGAACTCAAAAGAAAATCTTTCTAGCTGATGGCTATGAATGAGAGCTCCAAAGTAGCTTCTCTTGACCCTGTTGTATTTCCTCACTTCTTTCTCTCTTACACTCTTCATTGCATACAACAGAATGTTTAGTATTCAGCCCTTACCCTGTTATAAAAGGTGCTTTTTTACTTCAGAACACAGAATTTAATCTACGTCATTTTTCTCAGTGGGTTTTTTACAAGATAATCTAATGATTCAGCAAGTGAATGAATCTGTCCCACTATATACCACAAAGAGTAATATTAACTATTATTGTTTGTGATACCCTAGGCATCACCTTGCTGGCTGTACCTAACTCAACGACAGTTGCTGCCCCTCAGGAATTCTGCACATCTCCTCTAAACATAACAAAGCAAGTAAGCATGTCTCCCAAATCTGCATCAATCAAGGGGTTTTTAAGATTATTCCAGAAATAAATATACTGCAGACTATTATGGAGGCACATGATGGAGGGCTAGTTGGAGTGTAGATAGGTAGATCTCTTTACTCTATGGTTCTGGAAAAAAACCAAACCAAAACCCCCAGAGAATCCCTCTCTACCCATAATATTAATGAAAATTTTAATCATATTTCCTGAGGTTATTGTGGTGATGACTTCTCAAATTTTGGAAAAATTGCTTTGAACTCTGAATGTCCTAAATTCTTTTCATAGATACCAACTCTGATGCAAAGTAACCCCACTCCTTTTTTTCATTCAGGACACGTACAATGACGGATGAAGAAAAATAACAATGGCAAGTTATTGGCAAGTAGTCATAGACATAAGTAGAGCACTGACTTGTGTTTTCTTTGTATGCATCTCTTTAGTAACTAGCAATATTGTGATTTTTAGTACTGGAAATATTATTATTTCTTCATATTTTCCTTGTTAGTTATGTAGATGATTTTGGATTGTGGCTCCACCATCCTGTCAGCATTTTTCACTAGGTATCCAATATGTGAATTCCATTTCGTACTAACATTTTTTTTTTTTTAACTTTTTAATAAAATAATTATCCTCTCTCTGTCACAATTTGTTCACACCTGCAGGGGTTGGAACTATCAAAAGAAGTAGGTTTTCAATATAAACCACTTCAGAATTTCAGTCCTCTTTCTGAATTCCTTGTTTGACTGAGGACCACAGTGTCTTTCTTACCAGTAACACAAGTAAAAGATATTTCATTCCCCTTCTGAGTTATAGGTTTAAGTGAAATTGCTGTAATCTTCTTGGACTATAGAAAGCATTTTTTATCTACCAACAATACTTGAAAGTTGGTTTATATCAACAAATTCTTTTTACTTCTGAGAAAGTAGTCAAAAACTGGGAATACAACATGGAATGCCATTGTGTTAAGACAGCTCCTGAGCAAGTGTTTATTTACTTCCAATATATGAATGAAAGGGAATAAATAGCAATGCTTCCAGGAAGATGGAGGGAAAAAGAAAAAAACATGGGTAAAATTCCAGAAAACTCCACAAAATTTTATTGGGGGAAGGAATAATTTAGAAACTGTAATCAACAAACAAATACAAGGCAAATAATCAAGGCATATCCAAGCCATAACACAACAACAACAACCAGATAAAATTATTTGCTGGATCTCATAGGATCTTTTAGCTGATGAAGAGACCAACTTTGTTGTGTTGCACCTAACACAACCAGTGGGCTCCTAACACTGGTAACTTGAGCATGCCCAACACAAAATTGCTTATTCAGTAGACACAACCAAGCAATGACTGGATAGATCAGTGACTAAAATATTTAGAGGTCACAGATGGGATATGCCAGAAGAACACGCTATGGAGGCCTGAATTACATTCATAATTTCCTGGCAACATGGTAGATAATCATCATGCAACAGGCAAGGATAATCCTTAAGGTCAGTAGTGCTAGATCAGTTCTATCAAGCTATAGAGATTCTAGTGACGAGAACATATGCAGACATTCATCAAATTCAGAAGTACTCACTCCTCTTTAATAACTGCAAATATGATAAAACTAACATAGGAAAAAATATTTTTAGCCCCTTGGAATTTTCCTTAAAAAATTGGCTGAAATTTTTCATAGATTTTGATTATCCATGTTGCCTTCAAGATAATGATGATGTTGATACTGGTAATAATAATAATAACAACAATCCCCACCAGGAACAGGGAAAATCTATCAATTTTTTTTTTAAAAAAATAAGATCGATAGTATTTATGGAGAATTTTTGTAAGAACTGGCATTATTAGCACGCTTTAAAGCCTATAGTTTAGTATGTAAAGTATTAAAAAGTCCTCAAGAATTACAGACTCTAAAGACCTTTTATTTCTCCCCTACTAGGACATCAGTTCCGCCCAGTAGCACCAGATCAAGCTTTTTACAAATGCCATAATCTTCACATTAGAACTATAGTCTATAGTCTAACTATAATCTATAGTCAGAACTTGCTAGAGATTTTTCTGCTCAGATTCAAAAGTTTTGCAGAAACCCATTTCTCTAATAGCTAAAAACCTTTTCATTTGTTTTGTGTTTGTGTCCACTTTTTCTTTGTGCTAATGCAGTCCCTTTGTTCGTTCGTTCGTCTCAAATGTTTGAGACATCTCAAACACTTACTTAGTGTTATAACAGAGAACAGAATAATACCCTGTTAAAATAAAAATGCTCTTAGAGTTTGTTTTGCTAGAATAAGAAGCCACAATCTTTTAAGTTGCTCCATAGAAAAAAAGCTCTTTCCTTCCACTTAGCCTAATATCTATTCAGGAAAAAATCAGAGCCTTTTATAAGGCCCTAAATGCATAACCTTCCAATTCTCACTGTAAAATTCCATTCTACTGATATTACTTCACCCTTTAAGGTGATGCCATTTTCCTCCTGTATTGAGACCTTTCCCTTTGTTCTTAATCTCTGCAAATTTAGAATATCAAGCAATTTTCTCTTTTTCTCTCTCACAGACATTTAGGACATTCCTTTGTTGTTTCTGGAATGATTTTAAGATGCATTTATTCCTGCCAAGATAAGCATGGAGGTACTTCCTAGAATTTTTAGCAGCACTTAGATACCTAACTTGGACTAAATTCTGTGGCTGTTGTACTTTTGGATTCTCATTACGAGCATTCCAGCTTCTCTAGGTACTTAACACATCCTTACAGTCTGACTGGTTGCAACTTGAAATTTCTCTACAAATAAATTTTTAGATATTGATCTTCCACAGACCTAGACTGTGAAAGCTCAGTGATCACCCACTTATCTGAGAAGTTGATCCTGAACATATGGAAAATCTTCTTTGAATACTTTCTGAAACACCTTTTTTTTTTTTTTTTTTTTTCCCATTTTTGTAATTATACATTCAAGAACAATATAGCAATTTTCCCTGTCTACTGTGACCAAGTTATGAAACACACTAGTTATGAAACTAGTGTGTTTCATAACTTGGTCATCCAAGATTCAACATATACTGTTTCCAAGTGATTAGGCTGTCGCATGCAGCTACCAAAAATACAGAAATTACTTCTCTCTCCAACAATGTATGTGTTCTGAAGGAAAGCCTATTCCTGAAGATGGCAGAATGCAAAAGTGAGTCCTACCACAGACACTGCTCAGAAGCAAGAGAAGCCCTGATACCAGAGGGACAGAACAGCAAAAACAGCAACTTTGCCACAACTCAATGAAAGACCCTCTTCTCCCCTCTACATGCTCAGGATTTTTCTGTGAGACTAGACATTAAGTCCCTTTGCTTTTAGGCTAGGTTTCCTTATCAACCATCAATCTCAGCCTTGCTAAATGGATTCTAGATTTAACATGAAATATGACTAATACCTTTTTATCCAGCAAACATGCAACTTCTGTTTTCTTAAGGAACAAGCTGTCTTAATGGCCTCTAAATAGAAATATGCTTACTTAGCCTGTTCAAAACCCAAAGGGAAAACAATCAAAGATTGTAATCGAACTTGCATTAGTATCACTACTTTTCTTGTAGTACTATTGTTACTCTGATAGTCATGTTTCTATGAAAGCTCAATTCTTCTTGAAGATTGGTAAAGTCTAAACTGCCACCAAAAATGCAACTCTCATATAATATTGGCTTTTCACCTACTTTGAATCTGCCACATGACAAATGATTAACACATTTTTGTTCATCATCTGTTCTTCACTTAAAGCCAAAGAGCCCTCTCAGGGATGCTGACAAATTGTAGTCTTGAAATCATGCCAAATTTGAGTTTACCATAGAGGTTTCTTTAGAGGCTCACTAACAGGTAGGTACACATGACGATGTCAGACTGATACTCTTCCTTTTGGAAAAGTGAATTTCTTTGGCTTTTCATCTGGCTGATAAACCGAAATGGTTTCAACATGGCTAGGTCTTGGCTGGGAAGAGATGTTACTAGCATGGTGCTTGTGCCTGTGTCAGAGTCATGGCATTTGTCTTCCACAACAAGCCCTCAGCACTCTTCAAAGTGGGAATGAACCCAATGTCTCTTCTATTTAATCCTATATCTGAGTTATTTTGTTGGCTGTGCTTTTGACTGGTAGGATTTTGAGAGGATGAGAGTGGTGGAGAGGGAGAAGCATAAAAGGGAAAGGTCTGTTTCTGGTCTCTATTAACTACATTTGGTCTGCCATCTCATTTTATATTTGTAAATTTTATTTTGTAAAAGACAAAGACACAAAATGCCTTAGTTAGAAAACAATAAGAGGGGGATAGAATTTGCAAAAATTCTCCCTTTTTGTGCAATTTCCACAGAAGTTTCACTAA
>VWYO01012060.1:510520-557150 GCA_013400275.1 Rhadina sibilatrix | reverse complement strand
TTTTTTTTTTTTTCTGGTAATCTAGGGCCAGCACTCTGGATTATCAGAAGTGCTATATACTTGACCTGGATTTTATTCCTCTTCGTATTGTGTGCTCTTAGCGTGTACTATTGTGTGCTTTTATTCCTCTTAGTATTGTCATGAACCCCTGAGGCTTCAAGTAAGAGAGTTAAAAACAAACAAACAAAAACCCAACCAAAACAAAGCACCAAAACAGAACACCCTCCAGTGCCAATCAAGCACACCAAACCAATCTAGGTTTTAATATTTTCATCTCACAAAGCAAGGGACAGTTCTGTCTGACCAGTGCCTAAACAGAGGCCTTCAATGGAAGAAAATTAAAGGAGATGCATGTACCCATCTTTATGCATCCCAAAGGAAATGTTCTTTGCTCTGAAGATTCTTCCTACAGTTTTGGCAAAGCTGCTTTTTCTCTGCCTCTCTATTTCCTCATCAAAAGAAAAAATTAACTTGGTTTGCAACTGCCTCCTTCAATTTTAGTGAAAAATGAATAGATCACATCAGTAGTGTACAGAAAACAGTAAGAAAACAGTATCTACAGTAACTCTGACAAACTAGAGAATTTCTGCATGAATGTCACATATTTAGTTTAGATTGACAAATGAGGTTCCCCCAGGGGCCAGTGGAAATACACAGTCACCTCCAAGCAATTCCGAACATTTTGTGTGGAGTTTCTCTCCCTCTTTTTTCCAAAGAGATAAACTAAATGTCAAGAGTAGCAATGCTCTCTTTGTGTATGTATCACACAGCCCTTTCCTTATCAACCAGGTGCCACTGATCATCACCAGTCTCGTGGCATAGCTTTCACAAAGGACACTGTGTCCTGGTGGCCAAGGAGCCTTCCTCCAGTAAGTCAGAAAGGCAAGCCTGGAAAGGCAACTTGTCTTTGATATCACTGAAAGGAAAAAGATACAGATGTGCCACTGGCCTGCCCCTACCATGTGATTTAAAACAGAAGCAAACTAAAAAGTCCTGGGCTCAATCAATCTGTTTATTCCTCTAGCTCAAAGGAGCCTGCAGCTCTGGGGAAGCTGGAAAGTTAAGAAAAAGTCTGATTACAGATGCAGATATCATGAGCTGGGGCCTAGTTTTAAGATCAGTATATCTCATGCAAATAAAGTGACTCCTGGGAGCCTAGCATTTTTTTTTTTTTAAATAGAGCCATTAATTTAGATGCTTAATTATGAATTTGGAGTCCACCATGGGCACATGTTTCCAAATCTACTGGGCTGTAAAATGCTTCAGCATCTCTAATTCCTTTTTTAGGGCTCCATAAGTGTGTGCAAAAGTGGATGACATAACAATTATGTTATTCAAACAAAATACTGCACACATGCAAATGAGTTTTGCCAAGACAGTAGGCAGATATTTGGAAAGCCAGAGCTTAAAATGCAACAGCACGACTCTGTCATTTATAAAAGGAATTTTCGTTTGCTATCATTATGCATGGTTACTTGCCAACAGTCACTTGATAAAAATCTGTGCTACTAATGTATATATAGCTTGATTTAGAAAATTCAGCAAGTCATTAACCCTAAGCAATATATGCTTATCTTTGTGGGTGATGCTGTCAATGTTTAATTTCCTGTAGATCATAAATTCAATAGAGAGTTGACAGTGTTGCCTGGAGTAAGAAGGGGAAAAATTCCCTTTTAATATCTCATCCTATTGATTATTTTCTTTCCTAGTGAAGCTCTCTTTAAGCCATTCGGACAGTAAGATCATTCCTGCAAGTCGCAAGAGATGTATGATTCATCGTGGCCCTCTGAACAAAATAAATGGGAGAAAGAAGGAAAGAGGGCTTTCTGTCCTTTCATCCCCTTTTTTATATTCCTTGAGCTTTCCAACACTTTTTTCTTGTAAGTCCTACATTCTTCTGCAGGATTTATCTGTTTAGGAAACACTTTTCTCTGACCAATCAGTTTACTGATTTGAAATTAATTAATGTTGCATTATTAATGCAACATGTTGCATTCTTTGTTTTACTCAGACTGTTATTCAAACAATTGCTTCTACTCCGTTCATTTCAACGGCCCCTTAAATATACAATAATATTATGTAAGACATGATTCTATTTTCAAATAATCAGATATCTACAACCAACATGGGGAAACATCCAACAGATGGTGCCTGAGCAAAAGTCTGTGGTGGTGAACAGAAGTCACTCCGTTTACTCAACCTCCAGGAGGCATGAGCTGCAGTGTCCCATCAACCATGTGCTCCACCAAAATATTAGGGAGTGGTGCATATGTCTGATGCTTCTGTGCTGGAGATCTTGAAATTGGCATATGGCTTAACTTTGACAGTGGATTCAAGTTTTGCACAAAGTTATTTATGGATATCCTGTAAAGTCTGGCAACTTCTGAACAAATAGATTTAGAGTAACTTATTTTAGACTTTTAGACTAAGCAATGTGCATCAGCTCTCTCAAATTCAAATTCAACTGGGAACCGTATGGCTAATTTTAAGTTGATATCTCTATCAACAGAAAAGAAACATCAAATAAAAAATGCTGTGTTCAGAAGTATTGTCACATTCCTACAGAGTCATGTTTATAAACCTGTGAGTAGTTTTTATTTAGCAACATATTTAGCTTTAACATCTATATAAAACAGCACTACTACTGCTGCAGTCTACTTCAGTATTCAGTACACAAAAGATGTCACAGATTTTGGAGAGGCTCTGTTATGCTACAGTTCAGCATCCCTGATGTTCAAAGGTTTGCTGTTAAAGTGAAACTTCCTGGACAGCTGCAGTCAGCTGCTCTCCATGGGCAAGGTCATACCATGTAGCCTTATTAGTTGACGTTCTTATATTCTTTTTTTTTTTTTGTTTGAAATGAAAATCTTAGTAGAAATTCATTGAGAAGAAATTTGGATCGCTTTGTAGTTTGCTACAAAAGCCTACAATCCAATTATACTCCTGGGGAGAAAAACGTGTATTGTCAGCTTCAGTGGCAGGACAGCAGTGTTTAACCAAGAGCAGCTCTTACTGCCTCATCCCAGTCTGATTAGTGGTTCCAAAACTTTTAGACAAGATCAAGATTTTCACTGTAGGAATTGAACTGCCATAATGACCCAGCCTGAAGATGAAATCCGGCAGGGAATCCCAGATCTACCTCTGGAAATAGGTTTACCATGTACTCTGCTTCTGACTAGAACCAGAGTCATCAAAACAACTCACTCGGGTGAACGAGCACCATGCCATGACTATGAACAAGTGGTTCTTAAAACATCAGAGCAATCACAGGATGCCTCTTGCAAATGAGCATCATCCAGGGTGGCTTTGAATGGGTTTGGCATGGATCTAGCCACTCCAGCTCTATGACTGGTATACACTAACCACATTGATTATAAAATGTTGAGCAATGACATCCACACGGGAAGCTAAAAGGAAATAAAAACTCTTAAAATATCATGTAATTTTGTTGCTTTTCTTTTTTTTTCCATCAGAACTTATAAAAAAATGTGCAACTGATCCACAGGAACCTAAAGACCAGAAAATCTGAACAAAAATAGTTAATTGACAGGTGAACATTCTGAGAGGTTTTGTCCCACAAAAAAATCCAACAAGACTTACACCTATTTTAAAGACTGGTAGGATTCTAGAGTTAGTCTAAAAAGGAAGAACAAAATTTCAGATTTCCAAAAAGCTCTTAAAGCAAGAAAGGGCAACTGTTATTTATGTTACCTAGCTGTTGGAGTCAGGAAATGAAAAACATAAATCCTACTGCTCTAATAGCCAGCCAGTGGGGAAACCATCTCACTTAGAAATGTTTATTGTAATCAAGAATATGCATGTTTAGGCACTGCAGATCTAGGGTCACTGCTTTCAAAGAAATTTTTGAGCAAAGGGACTGCACTGCACTCTGTGAGAACTCTCCAGCCTGGAAACAGCTACGAAGCTGCCTGGAAATGAAGAAGAGGCTATGTCAGCCAGAGAAATGCCTTTCTCTGTTACTGGTTCTTCAGTAAGAAAAAAACATCCATACAGGACTGGAAAAAAAAAATGTATTGTCTAATACCTGTTCACCATTTCTGCTATTCACCTGCCCATGATGACAGTGGATTGTGTGAACTGCCCTCCTCAGTGACTCACCACAGCTGGTGATGGTTGTGAAAGAGCTCTGTTTACTGTACAGCCCTCACTGCCCTCTGAGTCATGGGTGAAGACAATAATAAGTTTCAAAATCCCAGAAGCCAGAGAAGATAACCCTTAGCATGACAGATCACATGGACAAAGATTTATTGCCACAACAATAGAAACATGTGCAGAAAGAGTGATAAAAATTAATGTAGGAGTGATGTTGCCCCTTGATTTGTAAGAAAAGTCATATGCTTCATTTTTTTTTAAAGTGATAGGTTAGGATATATCTTGCTGCATGACAATCTGTTTTGCTTGAGAGTGTTTTTTTTTTTTTTTTTTTTCTCCTGCTGTTTTTAAGATAGTAAGGTATGAAAAATGGAAAGTTAGCTCAGGAAAAACATCATATCATGGCTCCTATAGCACTTCTGACAAGGGGATTTCAAAGTCTAAGACAGTTCTGCAAATCTAGAAGGGATGATCTACGTTAATACAGTAAAACTGAAGAGTTCTTGTCAAAACCCCCACAAATTCTACATGATCTGTAACAGAAGGATTTAGAACAAATAAACTCTAGCTGACCCTAACTGAAAATACCACCACTTGGCCACACTCACATAAAAGTGTAAAACAGGATTATTGTGTTCCAATATTATCTTGTCATTCCGTATTCCTCTTCACGAAGCCTATGCAAAAAATCTCCTTACAGACAGCTGTTTTGTAGATTGTGTGAATGATGCAAGCTGAAATAAATAAACATAATAACAAAATGAGGAATTTTGTAGTCAAGTGGAAACCACTGTATTTTAACAGAATATGTGTGTGATGCAATATGTTATGTACTTGGTGGCTCACTCATCCACTTTTTTTTTTTCTTTTGTATGGCTTCCAAAATTGACACTTCTGCATGTAAAAAGACAAGAATTCTCATCCTGTGAAGAATTGCCTCTTCATAAAACTAAAGCAAAATTATGGCTCTCACATATTTCAGCAAGTGATTTTATTAAATCAGGGAGTGTTTTTCATCACAAAATGAACTAATCAATTTATTTTTAATTTTATGATTTTTGTTAATACAATTTTACTTGCTTATGTTTTCTTTTGAAAGATTTTATTGCTAAAAGTGATTGTTTGAACTCCTTACTTATTTCATGTGTCTTCTTATTTTAGTATCAATAATTTATATTAGTAATGCACTCATTTACAAAAGAATTAATCCTCTAAGAAGAAAATTGTTCTGAACTAGTAGTTTAATAGCTAAAGGGTCTGTAAATTACAACAGACATGGGTCTTGTCAACAAACTTGATCTGATGCACACTGCTTTCAGCACTTCTGGAAAAACCTAGAACTCAACATGTCTAGGATTTTCTTTGATCCATAATCACCAAGAAGCAAGTGAAATACGAACTGAATTCCATCATATCCAAAAGATAGTAAGTTCCTCCTGCAATTAAATTAGTATTGTCATTAATAATTGAATTTAAAAAAAAAAACCAACCTGGTTACTGTTTCCATGAAGAATGCTGACTCTTCAGCCCATTAAAAATCTATGCTTTTTCATTTCTGAAAACTCTAGCCCTTTCAACCCGTTAACAAATTAGCATTGATTTGTGGACACCACTGAACATAAGCAAAAATTACTATATTTTGAACATATTAAAAAATCAGCAAGCTGTATTACTATTATTGAGATGTTCAAACTTTTAAATGTAGCAGAAGCTATTTAATTCCTCTCCCCGTCCCCTCGCCATAGCTCTGTCTTCACAACGTTCAAGGCCTGGAGTTTGCTCACAAACTGCAATAAAGACAACATTATGAGATATGTTCCCTGGGAGTAGAGACTTGTGCCACTCACATAGATTCCAGTAAATCTATATTTATACTTTCCTACTCTCCAAGATGGACCACTGAGTTGGAAATGTCCCTGACAGAAATACGTGTTTCTATCTGTATGATTAACTAAATAAACATATTAAAATGCAGTAAAATCTCTCCACATGTTTTGCAGGAAAAAAATAGAATCAATGAATTTTGAACACTCCTTTTGGATTTCTCTAGTACCAAAATAGCAGTGAAAATATAACATGACTTTGAAAAGGAATTTTGCTTACTCAGTGCAATGGCTCTAGCTTGTCTAGGGGTACAGAAAAGAGGCAAGATACTGCAGAAATCTTTGACTCAGGGGCAAGCCAAGGTTTTTAACAGAGCAGTTGGTATCTCTATAATTATAACCTCTCAGCATGCTCTCTCTGCTTATCCACGGACTTCAGGACTGCTGCACAGCTTTGACTTACTCTACAAAGGTTCCTGTGAAGCAGGAATTAAGTGACTCATGGAAAAGATTAGCACAACATACAGAAGATGCAGGTTTAAAAAGGAGAATCCTCAGCCACTGAGGGGACACCTTTTTTTTAATGTCACCTAGAAGGTCAAAATGTCATGAACTAATTGCTCTTTAAAAATTTTGAGAAGATATAAGTTAAGTACTTATCTTTATCCTCACATTCTACCTTGAAATGTAGGTATGTTTGTGACTGTGGTTGTTTACGAGACTACACCTGAACAAGCACAGCACTGAAAACCAGCCATCAGGATGTTCAGGAATGATACATCTGCAGAACATTCACAAAAAAAATGTGACCTCTGCCTACCTGAGGCTCATGTTGGATAGAGTTATCAAAATACATCTTGAGAAAAGGCTATGATCATTCAAGCACCACATTGATCTGAGTGTCTGAGTCACCATGGTCTGTTCTGTGAAAGGATTTTAGACCAGAACTGGGGAGTATTGGAAGACCAAGGGCTAGGACTTCTGTGTGTATTCCAGCAGCTCTGAGCCATGCTACCCTAAGACATCAGCACAGCCAGTTCCCAGGTCTGCAGTCAGATAGCAGTGGGCCTATCCAGCACTGACAAGAAACAGTCCTTCCCACCCCAGATGACCACCTCAGGGCAGCTAAATTCTGGTAAATTTGGCAATCAAACTGGCTGGGATAGTGGTGGTTTAGCCTCCTTGGCTTATGCAGGAGGCTGCAACCTGAGACCATGGGAGGCGGGATACTGAAAGGATGGAAGTTAGTATGCTAATAGAATAATTCCATAATAGCCCATGTTTCTGGTTCTGGTTCCCAGATGGTTCGGGGCCTGTCACATATGACATCATGTTCCTGTTCCACAATCAGGATTGGACCCCTGCCCTCAGATACCCCCATATATTGTTAAGTTTGCCATGCCCTTGGGTCTTTGGATGTTGCCCCTCAGATGGTGCAGTTTCCACAGTTTGTTATTTTCACTATTAAAGTTCTTTATTTTTTCATTGAGTCCATTGTTCCTGCCCCTCTCTTTCTGCCACGCTTGCCAGACTGGACTCAGGGTCACAATGATCCAGACTGTGATGGATAAACACTCTACTGGCCAGAAGGAAGCTGAGCCATGTGTCTACATCACTTTGAAGAGCCTCCTCTGTGACTGTGTTTGATGAACCACAATTGTTCTGCTTATCTGTTTCCAAAGGGCTCATCTGCACGTCCTTTAGATATTTCTACGAGCTAAGCATTGAACTGGAGCTCCTAGGATCTTATAGCTTTTCCACATATATTTTACAGATTCAGTATTTACATACTAAAAAAGAACATTTTTTCTTATGAATGGAAAAGCATCTCAACAGGAACACAAATTGCTTCCTGCTGCTGTATGAAATATAACCTTAAGTATTTTAATAATACATTTGGTCTAGCCATTTAATGGCTTTATGAGATCATCATAAAGGACTAATTTTCACAGGAGCAATTTGAAAGCAAACTAGCTCCAGATTTTACATCTTTCCTAAATAATACGTGTACTTTTTAAAGTATGGCTGATAACATCAGATAAATTTAACAAACCTTCATGGTCCTCCACTTGGTATTATACTGATCTCAGTCCTAAACGAAGCGAGTTCATAACCTGTTTTGTCGTTAGATAGGCACAGATTCCTGGCTACACCTTTGTATCTGCTATTAGAAAATCTCTGTCACGCACAAAAAGATAAACTTTGACACCAAAATACACCCAAACCATTCACTCGAAACATTATGTAAAGCTATTACATGCTTTTTGTACATACGATGCTTTTTACTTCATATCCAGCTTGGTCCTTTCCACTTACAAACCAAACACCAAACCAGAAGAACAAACCCAAAAATCTGAACTCCTTAATATGTTGTTTTGAAAAAGCTCCAGTTTTTGTACTATTTACAGTGGTAGCTCTAATCGTGATTTTGCAATGCAGCCTGTAACTTTCCATGTCATTTATGCTAATTATCTGTTAAAGACACAATAGCCCTTAAGTGCCTTCCCTGAATAGATATAGAAATGCTAAATCTTTCTTTTCCTTCTCCACCCTAAAGTAATTTATTCAAATTTAAAGCACTTTACAATTCCAAAATATTTAACCCTACTACTACCATAGAATATTCTCTTTATGGTTTATGACAAAAACCTTTTATTTGAAACTCAGTAAATGCCAGTTAAAGTGGTACAAAGCACAAACAGAAGTTTTTTCCTATCATAAAAAAGTGTTTCTGTTGAAAAACTCATCAGTTTCCATTTCACACATGGAATCCACAGACCTTGTGACTATCCTCCCCCACCTGTGAGGCAGACAGGAGTGGCATTACCTATTGGGCAGAGCAAAGCTGATTCCACAGAGAGCGAAACACAAGAACCAAAGTTTTAACAGGGCAAATTTACTTTCCTTTCTAGCGAGGAATCTGCTGAAAAGATAGCTGAGTGGAACACCTAGCTCCTCCATTCTCCAAAGCAATTTAGCCTCTGATCTTGAACCAACCAAACAGAGCTCTTGAATAGCGCTTGAAAATGCCAGATGACGTCTTTAAACCATAGAGCAATTTGTATTTGCTAGTATAAAGGGTGGCATGTCTAAAAGGACAAACTAATAAATTAGTTTTTAAAACCTCTGCTAAAGTAGCTATTTACTGAAGCTCTGCAGAGCAGCGTCTTTGCAAGCACTTTAGAAAAGTCTTCTTCCCATGCTATCCATACATAACCAATTATCCACAGTGGGAGCAACGTGCCTGCCTGAAAGGAAAAAAGCCCCTGAACATGGATTTCACAGTAATAATAGCACTGCATCAAAGTGGGCAGAAAAGTGCTGAATGGATTGTGGTAAATTTCTCACACCAGATGAATCCAAAGGTTGCTTTGCAGGACCAGAAACAGGATGAAAATTGCAGGTCTTTTCTTCCCCCCTCCCCCCCCCACCCCAGTTTTCATGCTCAATTGAGAAGCTCATTCAATTGTTTGACTTCTAAATGAGGTCCTATCTATATGTTTATTTAAAAATCCTACCTACAAGACATAACGAAAGACAAGGAAATTTGTCTCTCAAATACACCTCCCAAAAAACCCAAGAAACCAAACCAGCTTACTGTAATGCACTAGATTTTTAATAGACTGTTAAGTAGGCAGTGATAGCAAACACTTTTGTAAGACATTTCTTCCATGAATTCCCACAAGAACAATAACTTCTTCAGCACTAAACACTCAAAAACCAGATTGTATCACAGAGCCCTCCATGTACTAACACAAGAAGAATCTCTCAATGGCACACAAAAATCAGTTAATAGCCAATAGCAGAACTGAGTTGTTTCTTGCAAGACATACCAGTCAGCACTTATCTCAGTCACGCCGTACTAGATTTTATGGAAAAAGGAAGGCAGAGAAAGAAAAGATGTCTAAAATCTCTTATATAGTTCCCCAGAAAGTGTTAATAGGAAAATCTTCCGTTACAAAATTGTTTTGATCCTGAAAGAGATTTGGTGTTGCACATGGGGAAAAAAGCAAGGCTTCTACTTTTCAGAACCATGTGACAGGAGAAGTGGTACCACTGCAGCTGGACATCAGGCATAGCGGGATGCTGAAACCACTTGCACATTCAATTTCTTGCAATGCAGAGTGCAAAGCAAACGAGCTGTAGTACAGCTACTGGCAATTACTGGTGCTTCTGCATCTCAAGAGATACCAGCTGAAGTGTGATACAGAACAGAGTCCTTCTCAGGCCCCCTGGGAACTGAATGGATGACAGCAATTTCCAAGGATTTTATACTCTGGCTTTGCTCCAAATTACATCAAAACTGAAACACTTCAAGTCATCTTGAAAGGAAAATTCCATGTCTCCTTTGATTATTTGTTTATTGTTCACACTTATTTCTAAATAAATCAAAATAGATAAAAAAAAGAATCCAAAGGATCACTTCAAAACTAAGAATTCAAAAAGATGTATTCCAAAATATTAAAATGTGTTCTGTCTGACACAGAACATATTCTATTTTTTTTTTTTTTTGAAGCAAAAGTCTACTGCAGTTGACCTGTTTTATAAAGTATTTTGATTTCAACAGAGCTGCATTTTCCAGGAGAGCTTTCACACCCCCAAAATTTGTAGATTTCCTCCATCTGTCTCTCACTTAGCCAAGATACACATTTAAATTTTATTCATTTTTTATCTTCAGCTCATTATACAACCTCTGTCATTCCTCAACTGATTCTTATTTTTCCATTCCTCACCACCAATATGTTTATTTCTTGCTGTGTGAAAGTGCACACGTACAGGGTCTGCTGGAGTTTTCAGTGAGACTCCACACCTTGGCCCAACAAATACAGCAATACCTGTAGCACATTTACAGTTCTGCACATGTCTTTTCAATCAAATATCAAGGGTCTCGGTCAAATAACTACACTGCTTTGTCAACACAGCAGCTGGCATAGTACAGTAGAAACCCCAGTGAATTAAGTTCCATGTACTGTCTAGTGCTACATCCTGCTCTCCAGCTTTCCTTCTTCTCTGCTGTTTATCTATCTGATCAAACTCTGCCCTCAAAGATCTGGGCACAAAATGTGAAACTTTTCAGATAGTCACTAAAATAAATCTGAACACTCAGTTTCTGAGGTCTCCTCATCACTGCAAGTGTACAAGGATTCTTCCACGAGGGAAAGATCAGAGCCCGAGCTACAGAAGAACTCAGATTTTTACTAACAGCACATGACATCTGAATGTGGCATTGCCTGCCACTCACAGGAGTTTGTGTCTCTCTTGAGATCTCAGTCTGTTGTGGAACTGCAGGAAATGACCTCCTACTTCATCTCAAACTCATTAAGAAGTCACAGGAAGCATATAAAGTTAAGGACACCTGTGATAGACAGTAAAAAGAATGACTAATACATGATGAATCATAGAAATAATGGTTGGAAAAAAAAAAACCCTGGAGGTCAACTAGTTAAACCTCCAACTCATAGCAAGGACTATCACTAACAAAAGATAATGTCAATTGTGACTGTACTTGGCTAACTTTAGAAAAACTCCAGGGACTGGTTGAAAACAAATTTTAAAAAAGGAATTGCCTGAACAAAAGACATCAGATAATTCAAAGTTTAAAAAAGAATAAAATATAAAGCATAATAACATACATTCATGACAAATATACAATCACATTTGAAATAACACTGCCAACATTGAAAATTAGGCTACTTGATCATCAGTACACCTGAAATCTAGCTGTTCAAAAAACAGCATGCTTCTAAAATTTCTAAACCCAGGAAATGTCATGGAGGAGGAAGGTGGAATGTGTCCAAGAAAATAACAAAAGCTATGACAAGGAGACTGGGTGGCTTAGGTATGGTAAGATGACACATACCTCTTTTTATCTGGGTCACAGTTTAAAGCCATATGAGTATAAATGCAGTCCTCACTGCAGAATAAAGATGTGATAAAATAATCCTGAAATAGGGTGAGCAGACCTTCCTTTCTCTTCACCTACCTTCAGAAATAATCCACCTCATGGAATTCACTCCGGTATAGCTACACCAGTGCTTTGTGCATACAGCCAAGATAGCAAAAAGTTCAGTCTGGAGTTACATCTTCCTTAAATCTGCCTGGAAAATCCTTCTCCTGGAAATAAAAGGAACTCTCTACCACTGTATCTCAATCCACAGAAAGTGATCCAGATAGCAGAAGGAAAGACACCAAGAGGAGGATTTATAGGTTGTCATGTGTCTTCTCTTTGCTGTGAGATCCTGAATATGCAATTGTTCTTATGCCCAATTCTGCCTTCTGATTCTCATCGCATTTCAGAGATGTTTTATTTGTCCACAGATTTATCTGTAGGAGGGTAGTAAGTGCAAAAAAACCGAGAACATAGCTGTCCAGTGGCTACTCTTAGGAAATTTCTATAGGTAATTGTTGTATGTAGCTTTGACAGCCAACTGTAGATCCAGTGTAGCAAAATCTTTCCTGAAAAACTGCAGGTACGTTTAGAAGTTTCAAAGATAGAAAAAAAAAATACCTTATTTAAAAAATTAAAATGTACTGATGACTTTTTTCTTTTTTATATTTAGAGACGGATCTAAGTACTGCATCTTGCAAAAGATGTGAACTAGAGGTCTATGGACCTCTGTAGACTGAAGGTTCTTCAATAAACATTGCAATAGGCACTGTAGCTTGCAAGATCTGCTTTGTTCCAAAGCCTTCAAAATTCTGTTAGGTTCACGCTCCCGATGAGAAATACTCAAACCTTTACGTCAGACTTTGTCCCAGAATCCCGGCTCTTCAGCCATGTTAAAAAGAATTGGTGGGCAAACCATTTCTTAGCAGGCAGCAGTGTCTTGTCCTGGTTTGGAGTTGGACTTCAGGCTTATTTAGAGGATTAGCTGTGTGGACACATGCCCACGGGGCTGCAAGGACGATTTCTTTCACGTTGGGCCATGAGACACCAGCAAGACATGCCTGCATGAAAGCTTTTAAGGCAGCTGGTGATCCTACCTTACCAATAGACCAAAGATCATTGCTTTCATGGCAAAACATCCCCAACAAACCCAGCATGTTTTTAATAAAAATCAAGTCTTTTTAAGAGAGTAAATAGAATTAACTTTGAAATAACAAAACAGAATCTAATAATATCATGAGCAATTGTCTTGAATGTGTTAGCACATAGGGTGTTTTGTTATTTTTCACAGCATTTTTAAATGTATTCTATTTTCTTCTGGTTAGAATAGAAATCTAAATCACAGGACTGGGAAGTGTGGATTGTATTACATCTGCAAGAATGCAGCCATGCTCTTCTGAATCATCTAGCAGTTAAAAAAAAAAAAGCTTTCAAATATATGCATTAAATCACTCTTAAGAAATGCTAACAATAACCAATGTAAATTAAGAACTCTCCTGAAGACACTGAATTGTAATGATAATTCATTTACATCTACAAATGAAATGCCTTTCTCCTCTCTAAACTTAAGTGTTATTATGCCTGATTACATTTTCAGATTTGTCCCTCTTCTTTGTTCCCCTATTGGACTGTCTGTTTTACAAACAAGTTTAAGCAAAAACAGTTAACATTTCCATCACGTGGACTCTCATCTCATTTAATTGTGTGGGGGTCATACATTTCTGGGATGACTAAAATGTATATGGCTTTGCTTAGCAATGCAAAGTTGATCTGCTTGAGCACAGCACAAGACACAATAGTGGTTTTGTTCTGTATTTTTAACGAAGACAAAAAATTAGACGGATTTAGGTCAAAGAAAAAAGAGTGTGCTAAAATGCTGTACAGTTAGAATTCAGCTCCAAGAGTAACAACACATTCTAATTAATTATAAACTTCATGAATACTGATTCAAAGATAATGCCAGTTGCCACAGCATTTGCAACTTTTTTCTTCAAATAAGTACCTCAACGTTCTTTGTGCTTAATGCTGAAGTGAAATTTCCTGTTTATCTTACCTCCCTACAATTTTTCATTTTCTCTTTGTCACAGTAAGGAGGGAAATTTTCATAGCAGTGCTGTGAATATGACCCGTTTTCTACTAGTCACAACAAAGTTGAATTCAAACATCAGGGGCTATAAATTGAAAACGTTTATCAGTATCCTGTTCCATTACTACTACTACTAAATTCCAAAGTATTTTAACAACAGCCACTGCACATGTCAACTTTTATATCAGATGTTCTCCCACAGAACATTCTCCTGATCAAAACTAGTTTAGCCAACGACAAGTCTCCATATTGCATAGTATAAACTTCTGCTACACGTAACCAGACAAATGATGGTGACAAAAAGTAAACTGAACATATTTGCCTGACTTTTGGATCTGGGATTTGGTTGCGGGAGGAGAGAGAAGAATACATACTTATATGTATTTCTTACATATAAGAAAAACGTGGAAAACAAAAGAAGAGCAAAAGAATATTGATCGAGGAAAAGTGTTCATTCAGAAGTTTTTCACGGAAAATACCAGCAACATTGTTTTTGAAATGAAAAGCAAAAAGCCATTAGGGAAATGGAAAAGATCTTCTTGCTCTGTGTGATACCTGTGAATCATCCACCCTCCAGACATGCCTCTGGGCAGTCAGGTCTCCAGCAAGCAGCACATGGAACAGAACAGGAGGTCATAAGCTGCAAGACTTATCATCTTAGAAACTAGTAAGGAGCCAGTGCCCTACTATGGCCACAGGCAGGCAGCAGGAGAGGCAGGAGGGAATGCACACCAAAACAAGAGGAGCCAAGGGTAAGACTTCAGCTCTAGGGAAAATGAGGGAAGAGAGGAGCTATTGGTGAAATGTGCTGGGATGCCCGGCCTTCATCAAGGCAAGGATGACTGTGTTACAGAGGAGGAACTTTCTCTCTGCTCTTTGGGAAATGGTGAGTGCTGCAAATTCAAAACTCACTTCTTGTCCTCATTACCCAAATGCACTGATTGATGGGCCAGACTTAGTCCAACCAGCCAAGAAAACATCTCTCCTGCAATGTTCCAGCCATGGCATGGATTGTACCCAACTTATAAGTCCACGTTCTACAAATAGGAAATATATAAAAAATTGAAACATACTTTATTCAAATACACTGAATAATTAGAGTTAGAAGGGAAAAATGTCAATGTTGTCCTTCTCTCTCTCTCAAGGTACTCTTCAGATCTCCAAAGACACTATCTCATGTGACACATCAAGGACTGCTGCATGCTCTTAATCAATCCACCTGACAATGTTAATTTCTGGGCAAACCAAAAGAGAGATAGATTTTGTGTTATGCTGTACACCTAGCAAACTAAGTTATTAGTAGGTACAGCAAAAGTACTAAATCCATGAGATGGAAAGGCATTATTAACTACAGTGCACTGTGATGCTCCTGAGCTTCAAAAACACCACCAATGAGTTAAGAGTTTCTCAGAACAGCAGAAGTGCTCCAAATTAGTGTAGAAAAACATCAAGCAAAGAGACAGGAGATGAAGGATTAAAGGGGGACTATGGTTAACACTTGGTCATTCATTTCAGGAGAATGTTAAGGTTTCAGAAAAAGGATGGTATTGAAACTCCTAAATCAGTCAACATCTCTATCCAATAATAAATCTCACAGAGGCTTCCTTCAAGAAAATACCATGCTTTCTATATCATTTAAAGCACAGGACATATATAATAACTTGAGCACAGCAGGCAGGAAAAATGAGTTTGATAAAGCTTGTGTCAGAACTTCCAACACCTGTTTTAATAGTTAACTTTTGTACTCTTGACAAACAGGATACCAACTTTCTCATACAAGTCCTAGCTCCAGTATAAAATATTCAGTACTCCTCACAAGAAGGTGAAAAAAAAAAAAAAAGAAGAAGAAAAATCAAAGCAAAACCACATGAAAACAATAACCCTATCTGGCTGCATTTGTTAGGAGAGCCAAATGCAGGCCAACACAGAGGTATTATTAGCTAGTCACATAATAAATGTTAGCACATCAGCTCATTGATCATCACTGTTCTACCCTCTGGTTCATCTAAAATACTGTTTCCAGGATGAATCATTCAACCTGAAGTACTGCCTCATAGTACTTGGATCATAATTAGCAAAATCTGATTCTTAACCTACAAACCCACCTTAGGTAACTGATACTGTCACTATATCCAATAAAACAGTAAAAGCATCATTACACATAAAAATAATTAATAAAAATCTTTTAGGTTGAAGACACTCTAGGTCTCTACACTCCATCTCAAATATCATACTTAGCTGGACCTGATATTCTATTATATTGACTTGCTGTACAGGTTCAAAAGGTGGAAAAATTCTTTGGAGTCACTGGAACGGTATTTTGTAGCACAAGACTAACACAACAGGGAGACAGGTTGTGAAAAGTCAGATGTGGCATCTGACCAGAAGTTAAATAAAACTGAATGTTCTTAAGTACCCTAAAATCCATATCCAATAGCTCTTCTTGAGCTATCAGTAAAATCTAGTCTTAGCATCCCTATTACTGTATTTTCTACGGAGTCAAAAGTAAATTAAAAGAAAGCATGCTGGTATGAATTACTCATGGTCAAAGTGGTGTCCTAATATACTCTGTAACTAAAGATTTGGGAAATGTTATTATGAAGAACAACTAATTCTCCGTTGAACAGAAAAGGGACATAAATTCAGGACAGAATAATACCTAGCTGGACTACAAGGAGAAAGCCAGTATTTTTAAGAAATAGTGGTACAGAAGATGGAAGTGAAAGCCCTTGATGCAGAATTGCAGAAGGGTTAGCTTGGGAAGAGAAAATCTAACTTATATTTGCATTCAGTCAAACTTGACTATTCTTGGATGCTAAAAATTAGAAGTTTATGAACAGGAAAATTGTTATTCAAGCCAACGACATTTTTAACTATACTTAATGAAAAAAAAAATCATGATTTCCATCTCTACCTTTCTTTTCACAGAAGCAGTCAACAGAACACATACTTATCAAGTTGACTGACAGTCCAAGACTGCACATGCAGCTTTGGCACCCCACAAACCTGAGCTATTTCAATTATACAGGATTGAGCATGAGAGCTTAATGTGTTGATGTAAAGCAAAAAAAAAAAAAAAAAAAAAAAAAAAAAAAACAAAAAAAAAAAAAAAGAAAACAAACAAAACAAAAACAACAACAACAAAAAACAAAAACAAAAAAAAAAACCCAAAAAACAAACCCCCAAAACAAAACAAAAACCCAAAACAAACAAATAAAAACCAACCAACCAACCAAACCCCCAAAAGGAAACCCAAAAAACCCTACCCAAACAAACAAAGCATCAAAATGTATGTCTTCTACTCTTGTTACTTGAAAACATATTTAACCAGATATCTGCTTAGCTGTGTTCTACTTTGTGATCCATATTACCCTTCAAAGATTTCAGGACAAAAGGTTTAACCCTTCTCTTGAAAAAAGTTTCAAAAGATCTAATATTATGTACGTACACTGTCTCAAAAGTATCTACCAGATTTGAATTTACAATAAATCTTCTTTTTACAAAATACTATGAAAGAACAAACTTTTACAATACTATGAAAGAAGCTTTTACAGGTAAGTACTTGATGTAGGTGTTATTTTTTCTTATGTGTTTGTTTTACTGGGTAAAATAAATTCATGGTTCCTATGACCCAAAATGAAAATAATGTGGGAAAGCACCAAATGAGAACCAACATGAATTTGAATAATATTGAATAATAATGATTGCAATGCCATGAATGCAATTTACTATTTTAAAAGATTGTGCTGAATGTGTTGGAAGATAAACTACAAAATGTTAATGTAGAACTAAGGACTGAAATACTGTTTTTTCTTCAATAATTTCCCCAATCAGTTTCTTAAACTTACTTTAAATACATACATAGATTTTGATAACTACTTTAGATCATGTAATTTAAGCTACTTCCCCTGAAAATACATCATAGAATAATAGAAACATTTAGGTTGGAAAAGTCCCTTAAGATGATACAATCCAACCCTTAAACTAATACTGCCAAGTCCATCCCCAAGTAACATTAGTGTCCCCTTAGTGTCACATTAACATGACTTTTAAACACCTCTAGAGATGGTGATGCATGAACTTCCCTGGGCAGCCTGTTCCCAAGTGCTTGATAACCCTTTCAAGTCAAGAAAATGCCAATTACTGTTTTATTGTTAGAAAACTAAGATATGGTGCCCATACAAAAAAAAAAAACAAACAACATGTAACAAGGGTAGAGCTCAGACCAGTAATAACATCTGCCAAATTTCAGGGTGTGAACCACGAAACCATCCCTGGTTATTTATGACATATCCCTGATGCACATTCCCTCCACTAAAGCAGCAGAAGCACTGCCGCTATCATAATTCACTTCCAAAGATTTCTAACGTTGAAACATAATTCATGAAGAACTTTTCTACAGGTGGAAAGATTTAATGCTCTAATGTTAATTAGCATTGTCAATGACCTTAACTCAGTGAATCTTAGAACTGCTGACTGAAGTGCCTCACTTGATTGAAATAGTTGTATTAGATGTTTGGTCTATAGTGAGCCTTATCTTTGGGTGAAACCAATTCCAAAAAGGGAAGAAAAATCTCATCCCTTGAGATGCTCATTGACTTTGTTCATACTTACATACAAAACACACATTGGTTTCAGAGGAGACTCAAGATCCCAAATCAGAGTAGGATTTGCTCAAGATCAGGGAGTTTTGAATAACGGATGAACAGGTGAGTTCATTATTCAAGATGTCAGCATACTGCTGATGTCACGCAAAAGCTTGCAATTGCTGCCATAAATGCTGAAGACCAGCAATCCAGTTTCAGTCCTGAACCTGAGTGTGGAACTCCTTCCTAAGTAAGGATCGACATGTGGCAGAGATCGCTATATTTTTTTTTACCTATCAGCACTTTAGTGTAGCAGCACAGCCATCCAAACATTTTTGTAGGATAGAGACCTAAAGAATTATCTCTCAAGTATGGATATTTCAGAAAATTTCAGGGGAAATAACAAATTACTTCAAAGAGATACCATTTTATAATCTGTAAACATTGGGATAGAGAAGAAGTGAGCCACAGGAACTCTTACTTCACTGTTTCCTTTTTATTCTAGCATTATATATTGATGCTCCAGAGAGGCTTCTGAGAACTGAGAAGGGATATTGGCCAAGAAGAGTTCACTGATTCAATAGCTAACAGAAATCACTTTCATGAAAATCTAATGGGTTGTTAAAGGACTATCCTGGAGGGAAGTATCTGCCTCCTAAAGGCTTCCCTGGGTTTGGTTCTGCAGAATCAATCTATGGAACATGATTTCATGTGAGACACAAGTTTGACTCCTTACTTTTATGTGTGCAGCTTTTTATAAAAGCTCACCAGAGTGAGCCCTGAACAGAAAGGGGTTTTAGGTCTTAAGCTCCTTTGAAAAACTGACCAAATGCTCTTAAAATCTCTGACACAGATCCCTTGTCTCATTAACAATTTGCTCAAAATTCAAGCCTACCTGATGGCAAAAAATTGCATGGCAAAAGGAGAGGTGAAAAAAGTCACCACCAAAGTGACAAATCTCTGTCTCACTCTCTATGTTAAAAAAATTCAAAGATTTGCATCATTCTCCTTACCTCCATCAAGTCATACTGCTAACACATAATGCAGGTTTACTCTCAGAAGTGATTTCACTGAGGAACTCAAAGTAGCTGATCAACATTTAAGGGAAGAGATTAATAACCTGAAGAGAAGCTGTTCCAAATGAGCAATCTCATCTTTTCCCATATAATTTACTCACATAAATAGTAAGATTTCATAAAAAATAACAAGACTACTCCATGGGGTTTGATTATTATCAGATTACCATGCCCTAAGAACATTTCATGGACAAGGCAGTATGGTCTTTTTTGCATAATTTGAATGGAATTTTCATGTCTTAATAAGACAAGATATGAATTTGAAGTCTGTATTTATATCTGTACAGCTAAACAGCCATTCACAAAGCCTGACTCAAACATATCAAACATTTCCTATTTTCCAGTTACTAGACATTTGATCTCTTAAGACAATGACAATCAGATCAGAAATGTTTTCATGTTCCTGAAGAAAAAATTAGGAAAAGAAAAATCACAGTCCTTTTCAAAATTAGCACTTGCTATACTCAAACAGTGCAGATATTAGGTCTGGGCATGTCACCCTCCAGAGCACCTAGAAAAAGAACCTTTGGGCCTGCCCTGGCAAAATTCACCACAAGTGAATAAATTCAGTAAAAAAGACTGGGGTTTTTTGGTCTGTATTTGAAAAAAGAAAAAAAAATGTAGGCAGCCATAAATTGAGCATTAGAATGTTTGCTTCTGAGTAAAACTAGCTGCGTTTCTAATGAAATGTTTAAACACCCAATGTTGCACAATCATAATTTTCACTCCAGGTTATACTACCTATTGGTGTGGTGATATATTTTCCTTTGCAGATTTTAATTTTCTGAACAAAATCCTTTTGTGTGATCTCTTCTTATTCAACTGCCTGCATCACTCTACCTACAGAGTTCTCTATAAAGTTGCTAATGTAAATTGTCCCTCTTGGTTAGTCATGAGAACCTCAGGCAGGGTAATTTGCACAGATCTGAATGAACACAAGTAGGAGAAAGGGAAATATTCTCCAAATGCTGCTGGGCAGTAAATAAAGGTGAATCACTGATCCCCTCTTCACCAGTAGGCCCTCAACACAAAACCTCCTCTAATATCTGCGTAAATATCCTTGTTGCTTTCACTGGCTGTGGTCTTCAGAGGTGAACTGCCTCTGTCTTTTTACACGGTTTTCTACTTGTGTTCTTTGCCATCAGTGTGAACAGAACGAGCTCAAAAAAATTGGACTATTGCAAGGTCTCACTCTTTACCTAATGGGCAAGCAGACACTAAATACAGGGCAACTGCAGCACCACACTTAGAACATCCCCTTTGTCACTCAAATATAACACTGGAAGAACTGACTCAGAAACACAGACCTGTTTTAGGATGATTGGTTTTAGGAGAAATGAAGCTTCAGTGAGTCCTGTGAAAATACAGTAACATGCAAAATGGAGCTCCCAGGAGGAAGTGGTGTAAGATAACTATTGTCTCTAGATGTATCAACAAAAACCTTTATGATTTTTGGATATTTAAGGAGTGTCTTGATTGTATCATAATCTGGCATGCTAAAATCATTTGGCTGTGACGAAGCAGCTCTCTGTGTTGTTCAGGTTTTTTTTTCCATTTATACTCCCCAATAATTTTATGATGAATGCATGAATGCCTAGATAACAAAATTAAAATTTTTAACAGTGAGTTGTTATTGTTAATTACCTTTCACTGATCCCTAAGGAGGGATGCCTGGGGGTCTGCAAGATCATAGCTGAAAACCACTACAATCCTTGCAGCAATTATTATTTATGTTCCCACAGAAATATTTCTTAAGTATTTCAGGACAAATTAAAACACTTCATTTACCAGGGGGCTATTGTCCTCTTAAAACTGAGGGTACCTTGATCCATCCAGTAACTGAATGGCCCTTTGGAAATTCCCAGCTCTCTACATTGACTAACAGGTGTGCTTCAGGGAGCTGCTGAAGAGCTACAAGGGAAATGCATGGTATTTATAGTCAATGGGTCTCCAAAGAGGCGTCTCATCCTAAAATGCATATCTGACTGAGACTAAAAGAAGCCTTATTGTGATAGATGTTGATTCACAAAATAATATTTCAGTGCAGTAGTTGCTTCAAGGCTCAGGGTACATCAGTTCAGGTTGAGCTATCAAAAGGGTAAGACTGACATCCTCAAAGATGAATCTTCATCCTGAAGATTCACAGAAAATATTGTGGAAGTTTGGTGCCTTTGGGAGACTGGGTCCTGTGCATATCCCTTTTAGGTCACTCTAAAGGGGCAAATATAAGAATTTCCCACATGGGTTATGTACAACACAGATTCACAGAGACTCCTGTAGACATTAGGTTAATCAAAGCTGGGTTAGTTTGTATCAGAAAATTCAAACCTAGCCAAGAACATTGCTGCTTGGACACCAGTTTCAGAATGGCAGCTTGACTGCTCATGGCACATCCTTGTGAAAACACTGCTAGGAACAACTCTGCCTTCACCTGGGAGGAGCACAGGGCAAGAGCAAGGGTATGGAAGGCTATAGCATTTGTCAGTGCCCCATGTCCCAAACTAATTTTTAAGCCTAAAGTTTGGGTTGAGTTTTTTAACATTTGCTTCTTTTTTAAAAAAGGAGAAAAGTGCTCTCTTTCCTGAAGTCTTTCCCCCCATAATTCCCTGAGATGCTGAGCACCAATACATGGCAGGAAATGAGTGCTGAGCAGTACAAAGCAAAGACTCTGGAAAGAAGGAGACTGGGGTGCATTCATGCTTAAGTAAATAGTTATCAGTAAATCACCTTTATTTATATATATTTATTGATTAGACAGCTAATTGCAAATATTGTTTTAAAATAGGCATGAGAAGCTGTACTCTATCTGCAGCAAAGAAAATCTTTTCCAGTGTTTGTCAGCTCAGTATCTTTCTGTGGAACTAACAGTATAATACTTTGCAGGGCTAATGTGCTCTCTCAAATGTTTTTCTTGCTCCTGGTTCTATTGACAAGATTTCTGTAGTACTGGCATACCCCAACCATGATTATGCAAACAATTTTTAAGCAGTCCCTGCCTTAAAAATAGAAAGTTATCTCAAATAATACATGCAGATGCAGCTTCTTTGCTAGCTACTGTGCCACTCATAAAAGACAATTACATTTTTTTAAAAATTAATATGTAACAAATGGAGTTTTAGCTGTAATTTTTTTTCTGTCTACATCCAGGCAAGGATTCACAATGAAAACAAGCATCAAAACATGGTTATGTAAGCTATCAGCAGTTCTCACTTATGAACCCCCTGGCTTCTTGAAGGATTAGTTGCCAGAAATAATGCAAATAGAAATATAGAGTCCTAACTTCAATATTTATACAACTATTGCATTATTCAAACAGAGACTGATCTTGGTAATTGTTTTAAGTTGTTGTCCTAGATTCCATGCATTCCTATGAATTTGACAGGAATTTGGGCTGGGAAAGGCTTAAAGGATTAGGAAGACAGTTATGGAGAGGCAATATCTTCATTGAGACAGCTTGCAAGGTGTTTTTTCCTTATAGTAAAGTTGAAACTTTCAGTGACCAAAGAAACTGCAGTACATTAAACTGTAAAAGAGCTATGAAAAGTTGAACCTTCTTTATGTTCAGGTACAATTCAAAGGGAAAGATGTAATACTCAGATTCTAACTAAATAAATAGCACAGCAAGAACATTTGGGCCTACCTATGCACTGAGGCAAATAAAATTGCCACCACTGCACCTGTGAAGACAGGCTTGCACAACTAGAATCAGATTGCTGACCCAAACCAAATCTGCAGTTGTGCCATTCAGATAAGTAAGAAATACCTCCTTCATGATGATGATGAAACAGGAAGGAATGAAAGGCTGGCAGAGGAGGGAGAGAGCTAGGAGTGGCTGCCCTGCTGAATAGCTTCAAAATCAAATATTAAAGGAGCAACACTTATAAAGTAGTGATTCTGAGAAGGGAGTGCCTTCTTGTAAGACTGAAATTCTGATTCACTATTGAACAAAAAGTCTTCTGACAAAAAGCCTTGAGCTGTGATTCTCCATGTAGGCAAGACTGTGGGAGTTACTGGGAAACCCTAAAGGTGAGCTGCCAGGGCTCAGAGGGTGAAAAACCTTGCTTGGTGTGGAGCACTTTGTGAAGCTCTCTGGAAGACTGCAGGATGGGGACAAGTGCAAACACAAGAGTACTTGTTACCCTTTCATATCCCATTCCCTCTTGCTCTTGTTTGTGTTTGCCAAACTTGTGGAATTTTTGCAAAAGCAAGGTGTTACTGAGTTATGTCAACTGCTGTGTTCACTCTCCCTCAATTTTTTCCACAATCTCCTTAATGTAATGAAGATCTGTTTCTTGTACTTGCTGGGGAACACCACCAAGTCTTCAATTCATCAAGTCTGAGGCAGAGACTACCTGCACAGGGTAATTGAAATGTTGCCACCTGTTTATATTGCACAACTGCTTCTCCTCATCAAATGTCATCTGAAGGTACTTGAAAGAAGAAATCCTGGTAGGTCAGAGGTGGCTTTACACATCTCACTAATCAATGGAGGAGGAATGAGACAAAAGCTTATGGGGAAAAATAAAAAAAAATGCACTCTGAAAAGAAAAAAAATAAAGGAACTTCCTAATTTATGCATCAACCCCCCTGCCCCCAAATCTATTTGATCAGAAAGCTTTCCTAGTACCAAAAAGCAATGGGTTAAACTGAAGACTTAAAATATACAGACCTGAAAATTCAGACTGTCTTCAGGTTTGATGCGACTTTTTTGTGTAGTAATTAAGTATCTCTTTGAGAAAGCAGTAGTTTCCCTGATTTATGAAACTAGGGGTTTGGTCCACTGGTTTCAGAAGGAATTGATGGTAACTTAGAAATGCACAACAACATGCAAAACTGAGCTTTCAGAAAAGTGTTGAAATGTACACCAATATACACCAGTGAGGATGATTTTTCACATTGCCAAGTATCCTCTATCTGTAATCTTTGCAAGCCTGAGGCTGTTCTCATTCTGGTTACAGAAGTGCTTTCCAACTGGCTAGAGTTCTGAAGTCAGGTTCACAGGAAGGGGAGCAAGGGTTGGTCACTGAGCCACAGATATGACTTCTAGGAATCAAATCCCACAGCATGAGCTTGAGGTTCAAAGTGCAGTTTTTCCATGGATAACTAGCTATAAAGGCTTTTTATGAAGAGCACTTTCACTGGATCAAAGCATAGGACCATTCCCAGTTCTAACTTAACCTCTGTGCTTAACTTCTTGAAGTACTGAAAAAAGAAATGTGAAATCAAGAGGGTCCTGCAAAATCTAGTGTTTTATAATGAGGAATAATACTTACGTTTAATCTAAAGATATGTTGAAAGAATTAAGCAAACTGCTATAGGAAATGCATCAAAAATAGCTATATACATCTAACAAGAAGCAAGAGCTTTGATGCCTTTAACGTGAATCTATACGTAAATTTTTCATGGCTTGCACATAAGAGCCATCTGTGGTCATTTTTGACAAGGGCTTTCTTAAGCAACAAAACCCATCAGATCCAAGAGAGAATACCCCAAACAGACCATAGTTAGCTGCTGGGATTAAATGGTCGCTTTCTGAAACAAGCCCTTAGTCTTCAGGAAGGTGTTTTATTTCCTTAAAGATATTCATTCAACAACAACAACAAAAATGCTATAACCTCTGAATTAACTAACAAAACCGGTGAGGTACAAAAATCAATATTTATACACTGAAACTGAAAACTCAAGGTTTTCTACTGCGCTGAACAGCAGAATATAGGTCCTTTTTATAAACAATCCTTACTGAAAAAATGACAGCTCTGGCACAACTCACAGTAGGAAGGGGGAGAGGTAAGACACTTTTTTTTTGTTGCGGAGAAATGTAGTCTTGCTTTGAAGAATGCATGTCAGAGAGATCATCCTTTGAACTCGCTCTAACAGAGCTATTTAAAATATTTTTGTGCAGCGAGAGACCTTGTGGTGGAATATGTTAAAGTGTTTAAAATGGTGAAATAAATAAGAGGGATTTCAACACTGAGCTTACCCAGAGTGTCAGAAACCTCAGTGATTCTGAATGTTAGCTACTGGGGTGGATTTCGAAGGAAATATAACTGCTAGACTGAATCACATTGAATGGCAATATCTTAGTAATGTTTTATATTTTATCCCACAGGTTAAACCTTCAGTAAAAAGGAAACCCAATATTACTTTAAAATTTTCAGATGAGATTAGGCAGAAACAGATGAGACTAGCAGACTACCATGACTCATAATAAAACACCAGTAAAGCTATCTGTGAGAAGTTCAACAGTGAAAATCAAAACCTCAAAAGACTGTAACTAAACTAGGCCTTGAATAAGGAAATTCAAACCTGATTTTCTACATAGAATACACAAGTGCCTTCCATGCAATATCACTGCAGAGAAATAAAGCACACAGTAACTACACACATACATGCATTTCTCCAGGCTGAGTTTTGTGAAAACTGTGAATATCTAGGCAGATAGCAGATTGAAAACATCTCAGTTGTAACTAAGCACTCAGCAAATACTGGCCTGGAATAGTTTTTAGTCTTCCTCATAATAAATCTCACAACAGCAAGCTCAGGAGGAAAAATCTCTTTAGAGCATCTGTATGAGGCAGTCATATTACTAAAGTCCCCAGTTCCTGTGAATGTGACTACTCAACCTACTCCCCAACTAGCAGAAAACATGTTTCAAGTATTGGAAGACTCTGTAGAAACCCAGGCAGGATAGTAGCTCTCCTTGAAAGAAATGATAATGAAAATATATCAAAGTGTCTCCTACACTCTTCCATACACAACTGTATTCTTATACCAAAGAATAGGAGGTACACTGCAGATAATGATGTTTATTACACAACAAATAGTTGAGACCAGGGCAGGTCTCAAATTATACTGACTCAGTTTACGTATAATTTGCAGCAGCATGTATAAATGACAATAACAATGAAGTAGAATAAGGCAACTAGGTTTTCTGAGTGGCCTCTCTGCATCTCCTTCTACTATTTCTGTTTGAAAGCTATTGTACTGAGATGTTAGCCTTTTTCTTAGAGATTATTCTAGTCTGCAGTCCAGCTCTGTAGCCTGCAATAAGTTGCACTGCAAAAAAGTGACAGAGCTTTAACGGACGACTGTTCACTTAGCACTTCTAAAGGATTATCAAAAATCAGTAACTTCAAAATTGGTACTGATTTAGACAGTATGCCTAATAAATAAGTATTGTAGGATCCCCTTCAGAGTCACCTGACAGCCCTTTTTAGTTTTCTTCATCCAACCTTAATGACATAAAAAATAATTACCTTGTTTTTTAAACAAGCACTGTTTTCTGCTTATAATGTCACATAAAATCTAAGTTATTGTATTTTTTCCATATATTTCTCTGTATGAATACATATATAACAACTTAATGAGGCTCTCATTCTGTTAGTCCCCGCTGTTTGCTGGCATATTGTTCTATTACACTCAAAATAGTTTTTTTTTTGTTTTTTTTTTTTGTTTTTTTTTTTTTTTTTTTCCCCTTATTGCTTTCAAATCTTGTATTTCATTCAGCTCTCTGTTACAGCTACAGATAAGAACCAAGGAACTTTTGGTGTCTACTAACAGGTGCTCAAAAATATGCGTAGCTGGGGTTTTGGCTGCTCATCCTTCTTATACTGATCATGCGGTGCTATGACAACATTCTGCCACATCCTGCTCGTGTGGTGCTGTGGCACAAGATTGAATACTTCGTTTCAGAAACTCATTTCAACAGAAAAATACGTCGGAGATCAACACTCCATACCCACCTCCACCTGCTTTTTTCACCCTGTGCGGGCAGAAAAACTTGATTCCCCTGAAAAAGCCTGACCAAAAGGCTTTTCCAGTGCTAGTCAAAGCTTTCAAACTTGTACTTTGAAGTAACAGTTTTTCCCACATGAGATTTGAAATGTATTAGCTCCCATTAATTTCTCTGGCATGACTAGCTTTTCCATGGTGCTGTTTGCCATGATCCCCTAAATAAGGAAAAAGGCCTCTTCTTATACCAGGTTGGTCAGGAAGTCAAGTTCATAGAAAGATATAAGCCCCCTGAACTTCCAGCCATGGAAATGAGATGCCATGGAAATACCTCTAAGCTGTCACACTTTATGTTTTAGCCTCCTTTGCACTTTTTGAACCTCAGCTTCTGATTTTTTTTTTTTTTTTTTTTTTTGATTTTAGATTTGAAGAGTGATTATTTCTGAAACAAGGAAGTAATTTGAGCATAAAAATTGCCTCTTGTTATGCTTTTGGCCTTGTACCAAGGCCAGTGGCAATGGCCTGGGGATTTGAAAAGAATAGAATAAAGTTGCCTGCATATACGGTGTTTTATGCTGATGAGGGAAGCAGGACAAATGAGAATGGAAATGCATCTTTGCTACTGAAATACTATTCTGTATTTAATTCAACTTTGCTTGTGTATCAAGAGTGATTGAGAAAGGATATGTAAAAAGTCTTGGTGTATGCCCAACATGAGCAAGTCTGTAGAGTTCCAGTGCATTTAAAATGTTCCTCATTCTTCCTAATGTTCTTTGGGAGACTGAAATCACTGATAAAACTTGTACCAGTCCCAACATGAATAATCTGTATGCCAAAAGTTAGTCTACAATGAACATGGCATACTGCATAAAAGCAAACAACCCACTGAAAAGGCAGAATCAGCTAGAAGGATAAGAAAGGAATTTTATATAGTTCTCCCTTATGAGAGCCCCCCTAGAACCATATATTTTTAGTTCAGCAGAAATTAAACTTTAAAACCCCCTCAAATACCCATAAATAGAACTCCATAAGCATACCTGTTAGGGAAAATAAACTTAACTTCAGCTCCAAGTGATCTAAAGTCTTTCATCATTTCAATCAGATTTCTCTGATTTTTAAGTGTTTTGCTGCTGGGTGAACAAATAAATGACAACAACATCTTCTCCTTCTTTCCTTTCTAATAGTTTCTTCTCCTTCTTTCCTTTCTAATTCTTGCCTACATCCTGGAACAAAGCCACTATCATTTCATTATTTTGAAAATTCCTAATATTTCCTGAAAATAATACAAAGACTTTATGTTCTTTATCCAAAAATTTGTGGATATGGATACATATTCTATATACTATCCTACCATCATCATTTGTAGCCTTGAAAACAAGATAAATACTTCTGTAGCCACCCTGACCATTGAGTTAACAACCTACTTAAATAATTGGATTAGGTAGAACATAAAAGTGACAGAGGAGGTACGACTGACACCAAAGAGGACTTCAAGCATCAGTACCCTGTTACCTAAAATACCTTGTTACCTACATACCTTTTCTATGTAGCCTCCCATTAGCAGGTCCATGCAGCTCTAGCTCTTTCTGTCCTGCCTTCCTTCTGGCTCTTTCCTTCCTGTCCCTAGCATGGCTACCTAACCCTGTCTGTCCCTTGCATACAACATCTTACCCTTTCTGTCCCTCCCATGTCTTTTCCTCCTCACAGCACAGCCAGAACACTCCAACCAACTCCCTACCAGCTAACTCACTCTCTTATCACACCCATAGCTGTGAGGGCAAGGCTGTTCCCACTCTTTGGTAATTAACACAACTGCAATATATTGGGGACAAGATTGTCTTCAGCACTGTCTATCTGCCCTCCCACATAAAAGTGGAGAAGAAATAAATTCAAACCCAGTTGTACGTCAGGCTGTGTGTCTATAAATATAGGTCAGCATCGTACTGCTTCATCATTCCTTTGTAAAGATTTGGATAAGAAAACTTCAAAATAACAACAGTGTTGTCTGGGTTTTTGCTGCTCTCCTCTGTCGCTTTAAGGAGTTTTCTAAAGTCTTATTTTTAGCCTTCTGTTTTTACCTTTTGTAATGGAGTCAGATACAATTTTATATAAATAACCTTTTTGTTATTGTAAAATCTAACAATGTTTACATTCTTCTCATAAGGAGGAGACTGTTGATGGACTGTTGGGTTGCCCAGTGTGGTTGAGGAGGAAGATTTTCTTCCTCTAATCCATGGTCACTGCTGGAATTCAATAAATGTTGAAGCTGTAAATAAATCTCCTCTTTTCTGCCTTGGACACCGCAACGTGTGAGTGTTGGTTCTTTGTGTCGTGTGCAATATTTGGAAAAGAAAATCTAAAAGAAAATATAAAATTGTATCTGACTCCATTACAAAAGGTAAAAACAGAAGGCTAAAAATAAGACTTTAGAAAACTCCTTAAAGCGACAGAGGAGAGCAGCAAAAACCCAGACAACACAACAGATATTCCAAAGTACACCTTCATCTCAGATTGCTACATTTCTCCAATTTCTGATATTGGATTTTGCTTTCATAAACATTTTATTAGCATATCTGAAGAGCTGCTCTGCCTCTTTGCTGTTCAACAATAGCATAATATGAACAGGTAATTTGACATGTAAAATAGAGTTTCATCTCCCACAACACTTTTACCTGCCTTTAAGACATTTATCTATTCTCTGAAACATTCGAATTGATCACATTTCACTTTCTCCAAACCATAAACATTTTGGGCATGATTTCTTTCCTTTTCTTTAAATTAAATTCCACTTTGCATTATTTTCAGTGCCCTTAAAGTTCCTTGTACTGGAATTATTTATTAACTTAAATGAGGTCTAAGGAGAACAAGATCTAGGTCTCTACACTCTCCACCAAACCTACTAATATCAGAAAGCTGCAATAAATTATAGCTCCATGATGCCAAACCCCTGCTGTGTGTTGTCATGGAACACACATGATATTTGTTGAAACTAATAGTTTTCCAGGAAATAATCGGTGAATAGATAAATTAAAGTCAGCAACAAGAAATGCTAATCTTACTTGTACACTTCCAGTTAATTTTTCCTGTAACAACAGCTATTCCTTTTGAGCAGAATGCTATTCAACTGCATGTTTTCCAATCATTTCAGTAAGAAGGGGCTTGGTTTCCAGTGCTGTATTTTCCCTGGTTAAACGAGATATCCTTGATTATTGTCTCACAGCACCTGCTTTTAGTCCCAGCTTAACAAGTTTCCCTCCAAAAATATACAACCATCACTGGGCTACCAAAACTCATTTTAAGCTGTTAGTCATGATTTTCACTATCTGTGTTAAAAACTCATTAATTGAGAGCCTACAAGGAATAATGGGACTCAGCACTAAGGTTACTGGCTATTCTCTGTGGTTGGAGCAACTCAATACCTCTTAGCAGACTTCTCTAGGACAGAGCAGCAATGGTCTCAATTGTCTGTTCTACAGAAGACAACAAAATGCTCTTTTGCACCATGGAACACTGCATTTGCAGGCCCTAAATCTGGCACACAAAAGTGGCATTTCCAAGCAGGTAGCCCATTCAGGGCTGTCCTGCCTGTACAAAATTTGCTAAAATGGTATTAGAGTGTTCCAGCAGAAGTGAAAGAGTTAAACAGAAATCTTGTATAAATCACATTTTGCAGGAATCACTCTGTTACAACAGATTGTGGAGCACTATTTTTTCCCACTCTTTCTGATACAAGCACCCTAGGCAAACTTTCTAATTAGAGCAGCAGATGTATGCAGTGCCATGTCTCTGTGAAGTTATTATCCCCAAACCAAATTTTGTCACCAGCAGCCAATAATTCGTTTGTCTACTAAGGGCTTGAAGTGGCCATATCAATTATTTAAAAACATACTAAGAAGAGGAATCCATTTAAAATCTTCTGGGAAGCCCAGTTATAAAAGAGTGCATGTTCAGGTTTCATTCACAATATTGTCTTTTTAAAAATACAATATTACTAATTAAGGCTTAGTGCATTAGGCCATTAGTGTTTGAGTGATTCATGACAGCATAACGATCTTGCTTATAATTTGAGCCTTAATTTATGGGATACTAAGAAAAAATAAAGGAAAAAACCTAAGCAATTTGCAACCCTGAAACTCATCCAAAAACTGCTTGCAGTAATTTCTCCTGAAAAGTGATTTCACTGTGTGTAAGTGCTATGCTGGTAAGAAAATGCTTCCTATCAATGATTAAAGGATAATGAAAGTTTCATGTGTCAGAAGACATCCTCAGAACAGCACTAGAAAGAAGAACATTCCTTTTCATTCAGACCATCCACATTTTAAACCTCAAAATAACACCCTCCTCAAAGAAGAATTTTAAATAAACTGTTTAGTGAAATATATGACTATTCAAAACTCACCAGAAGCTGTAATAACGATGCAAATTAGCACAATTCTAAGAAAAGTTGCAGCAGAAAACAAAGGTCTGCACAGTGCCAAGCATCCCTGAATGCCATGGTTAGCCATAAAAGATGTGGGTGGTTATCCTGTCAGGGTTATGAACAAAAGCATTACAGAGAGGATCTACAAACTTTTGTTGATTGCAAGTCTCTTAGCTGTCTAAGAAGGCCCAGCCATTGTCTGACTCCTCTAGCTGGAGTATGCTGTGGGTCTGGAGCTGTCAAGGCTTGGAACCCATCACAGACAGTCTGCAGCTCTCCTCATCTGTACAGGCACATATCCGAAAGAATTTCTAGGGACTGGGTTGTATTTTGAGCTAATCATTCTCTGGGCAGATGTGGCTGATACCAGCGAATGAACACAAGAGTTACAGGAGATGAGAAGAAGGCAAGAAGCACATTGCCAACAGCATTTCAGAAAAACTGTCTAAAAATAATAGTAATTCTCCTCTCTGATTTGAAATAGCCACACCTAAGACTGACAAAGACAGAAGCATAGCAGGATTTTCAAAGAGGCCTTTGGTGTAAAATCCTCTTTAATACTGATGAAAATTAGTGATTGATGCTAAAGTGGAATTTTCCAAGAAGTCTAAGATTTTGGACAGCTTATCCTCCTGCCTCCTCAACTCTAGTTGTTATTGAACTCTACTGTTGTCACACTACGTGAGAGCATTTATGCTTACAGGCAGGAGGACCAAACAAGCAGCAGCAATCCTTGGGAGAAAAACAGCTCCTCTGCTGCCAAGGAGGCACCTTCACCAAGACTTTGCTGCTCGACAAGTCTGCAAACCATCCTGCAAGTGAGATCTGGTATGTTGGACCAAAACACCAGCTAAACAGCAGAAAGCTAACCCTTGGAACACATGGGTGGCTCTGAATGAGGTTATTGTGAGCAAATTGCAGCCAGGACATTTGGAGGTAAGCCTGTCACATTGCTAGAACACTACTGAAGTGCAAACTCTGCATGATTCCGAATGGATACTTGGTTTGGCAAGAAGCCACTGACTCCGATTGAGGAGGTGTCTGCTTAAAAAACAACTGAAGTCATTGTAGTCTGAAGAATTAACTGAACCTCTAACTAAACATATTTTTATACTTTCCATTTAAATGCTTTAATATTACAGAGCTACTCTTCTAACGTAGCATTTAGGTGGCAGTTTAGAGCAATGTCTGGATTGATGGAACCATTTATATTAAAAAAAACCCCATTTTGTGGTGAAAAAACATTAAATTTGGATTAAACCCTCTTGATCAGTCTCCCTATTTCTGACTATCAAATGGGCAGGTTAGGTTGGAGTCTACGATATCCAAAGGCCATAACTCTGGAGGGAACCAGAAGCCCTCTCACAGATTTTTCTTCAGTTGTAGGAATTGAAGTTAGACATGTTGTATGGCAAACCCACTCTCTTCTAACACTGAATATAAGGACTCCCTTTGATCTCCTGACCTTCCAGTAGAGCCACTGCCTATCATCCCATGTCTTCTGCTACTCAGAGAACCTGGAGTCTCTAATCCCCTCTCTACCTCTTCTCATGCATATAATTAATCTGTAACTATTCTCGGGGGGTCTCTCTGTTCCCCCGAGATTCTGGTGGTCTTCGCCCTTTGCCCTCGGGAAGCCCCGAGCTGCCCGCAGAAAAGACGAGGAGCCTTTAGATGTTCTTTTTCAAGGCTACTCTTCTTGTTTATTTTTTCTTATCACAAACTNTAACTATTACAGTTATTATTTTAAAAGTACAGCCTCATCTCATGATAAGCTTATTTCATCACATTTTGAAACATAGGTAACCTCTGTTCAGTAAATTCAAAAGTCTTTTCAACAGGCTCTCTGTTTAGCAGGCTGTGGTACATAAATACTCTTGGTAATGGAGTTGCAGCAATTAGGTCTGGAAGTGTCTGAAGATGCCACCTCTTTTTCAATACTCAACTACTTTGATCAATCTTTACTACATAGGAGCTTGGCATGCCATTACAGGCCACAGATGGTATTTCCAAGTTCTTGTACTTTTGTACAAGTACTTGTAATTTTATCAAGACTTGATTACTAAAAGTCAGGTTGAAAAAATCCCTTGGTTTACATCATCCCTCTCTGCTCCTCCTCCCCCCATACTCCCCACAAAAGCTGAAAATCTCTGATTTTGTTTTTCTTAGCTTCTTCTCTATTGCTATAATATTTCCTTTTGGCTTTTTTTTTTTTTTTTTTTTTTTAATTTTATTTTTTTATTTTTTTTATTTTTTATTTTCCCCTCTTGATTTATGGGAGACCCAATATTTTCTAAAGGAGGTAAGAATTAATTTGTAGTTAATGTAATCTTATTGATAAAAAGGTTGACTTCCTTGATTTGTTTTGGTCGTGTAAAAAAATCCCTGAATAATGAGATGCCATCCACAGTTTGAAAACTCTTTCAACAGGGCTTCAGTAATAACTCCAGACTATGGGCCCTATGCTGCCCCATGAAATAAAAAGCTCTTATAGTTTTATATTATGACATTATATATGACATATATATATTATATATATGACATTATTTGCTATGATACCTCTTCCTCATGTGCTAATTCTTACCATGGCAACAGCACGCAGAAAAAGAAATTCAAAATCAAAAAGCATCTGAAGCATCCCAAGAAAACAGATCAGACACTGCAATGACATATAATTATTATATTTTTTCCAGATCTATAATTATTTTTTTAATTTAAAAAAAATATCTGGTGGGGTTTTTTCTGAGTTTTTTTTTCTTTAATAACAGCAATGTAAACAACACTTCCATGTGCACTGCTGCATTCTTTTAAGCCAGCATAAACATTCCGGATTGATGAACAGAGTTAGTGCTAAGGACTCTAGGCTCCTTCCCAGCCCCAGCCTTTTTGCACACTGACAATCTACTCCCCTACATGGATTTTGAATCCCTTCCATGCCCAGGTCCGCAAGACAAATATGACTCAGAGCTGACTCCTGCAAACACTCAAATGTGAAACCGCAGTCCCGCTAGGTTAAGTGGGACAAATTCAATGAGGGAAGTTATTTGCCCACATAGCTATACAGAAATCTTGATGCTGTAACACACATCAGTTATCCTTCTTTTCCAGGAAGAGGATATCTACACCAGGATTAAAGGTAGCTCATTACTAATGGATTAATGCCTTGCAGATAACATGCATAGTCATTCTGCAGGCAAGGCAAATGTCAATGGCCCCAGGAGAAAGCTGAAAGGAGTGTTTGGAGTTGGGCAGCTGATATGAGTTACAGTTCCAGCTGCTTCATTCACTGTGGAATTTTACTGTTTCAGATACTGCTTCTTGTGGTAGTATTGTAGCATTGTCATAGTAGATACTACTTATTTAAAAAATATCTTATGAAGAGAACTCTTATCAATCCATGTAAAATTCCCAACAGAAAAATAATGATGAATAATATGCAAAGAAGTATTTTTTTATAAATGAAAGATGCAATAATTCCACTTTAGGTAAATACTAACTACCTATATAACATATTAATGTAAAAAATGTCTTAAAATGTTTCATACATGGAGGCTATGACTTTAAAGTTACAAATGATGTAAAGTTTCGATATCATGACTTCACTCCTTGGTTTTTGAAAAAGAACACAAATAGAAAACTGAAAACATTGTGAATGGATAGAATATTTGACTTGGAAGAAACCTAAAATGATCATCTAGCCCAAATCCTTGACCAGTTCAGGGCTGATCAAAAGTTAAAGCACATTATTGTCAAAACACCTCTTAAACACTGACAGGCTTGGGACATCAATCACCTCCACAAGGAGCCTGTTCCAATGTTTCACCATCCTCTCAGTAAAGAAATGTTTCTTCATATCTAGTCTGAACCTTTGCTGGTTCAGTTTTAAACCATTCCCATGTGTTCTGTCACCGGGTACCCAGGAGAAGCGCTGATCACCTCCCTCCTCATTCTCCTTAGGAAGCTGTAGAAAGGTCACCCTTCAACCTCCTCTTCTCCAAACTAGACAAGCCCTAAGTCTTCAGATGCTCCTCACAGGACATATGTTCCAGCTTTGTTGCCCTCCTCTGGACACATTCAAGAACCTTCACATTTTTCTTAAATTACAGGGCCCAGAACTGCACACAGTATTCAGGGTGAGGGTATGCCAGCATTGGTACCCACAGCTTTTTGAAAGCTATTTGAAATAAATTCTTGAAGCATATAAATTCCAGCCACTTGAATTTCCTGTCCTCTATTTACATTATACTTCAAGGATCACAAATAAAAAAATACATGTTCCCTATACCAGTGATTTTAAAAACCAGAAAACGGGCTTAGAATCAAAAGTTAATAATTTCTGGCTTCCCAAACGAAGGACTTATGCGTAACAGAGTGCCAAAGCTACATGAAATCCAGTGCATTCTTCATTAAGAGTATTAAACAGTCCAATATGAAAATACCTTTGCTTAGAGCATAATGGCTACCTCCTATTTGAAAGACTAATGGTAAGAATATTGCATCTGTACAAATGTTAAGAACTCAATTCTCACCAACTGAAATTTAATCCAAAAGGGAAACAGGACTTTTTTTTCAAACTATAAACAAAGATTCTTTCTGTCTTACTTGAACTATTTATAGTGAGAAACCAGAACTAAGCCAAATGAAAATGAGTCTGCAAAAATCCTGTGGAGCACAGTGCACTGGAAGATCAAACCTCCCAAAAGAGAAATGTGGGTAAGGCTCTTGACATATCATTTACACTCTGAAGGTCAATAGTGAAGTCTGGTTTAAGGTTAGTCATCCATAAATGTGGGGCATGACCAGAAACTTATTGTGCCTAACTCTACACCATCGTCTATCCTCCACAAGAACTCAGGAGTCATCCCTAGAGCTGGCCTCTGTCCAGCAAAAACTTTGCTTTTTAAGTCTAGCAGTGAGCAGGACTGCTCCACACTGAATAAGTAAACATCTTACATTGAAGCTCAAGTACAACAGCTCAAGTAGTCCAAAAACAAACTAATAAAAGCAGGCCATGAACATATTTAAGGGGAAAAGAAACCAGAAAACTGGAACAGCCTCCAAATGGAGTATGGGAAGTAAAAAAAAAATAAAAAAAATCCCTAAATAGTTGTAAGAAGGAGTTTGATCAGTACATGAAAGGAATTGTGTGACATCTTGGCTGCAAAAGCAAAGGACTGAACTGGATAACCCAGAAGAATCAGTCATATCTTCTTATGAGCATGCAATTCTCTATAGGTATGTTTAAAGGGAGAAAAGAAAGTTTTTAAAAAATGTTTGAAAAAGACACCAGAACCCATAAAACATGATCAAAGCAAAATCTAAGATCATCAGCTAGCACTTACGATTTCTTAGACTTTCAAAATATTTTATTTAAATAAGTTAGCTAAGATTTTTTTTAAATACATATTTTATTCCAGTCTAGACAGCATGACATCATCTCCCTGCATCTTATTTCTCACAGGGCTGGGTAAAGCCCTTTTTTTCAACCCTATCTTTTAAAGAATGAAATCCATAATGTGGTTTAGCATGTGTCTGTGCATTTCTGCGTAATCTAATTTCACCATTTAATATTTTAAAACAAATCATTATAAAGATAACCAATAAGACCTGGGAGCTTTATATTTCATTCATTACAAGGTATATTCTGATCTTTGCCTCCTTTTCTCTGAAGGCATTTTATTCTGAATTCATCTTTATCCTTCTACATAGTTTCTTCTTGTTCCAAGAGAAATTCGAATCATGTATTATCGTTTAAAAGTAAGCTTAACACATTCTGCACATGTATGGCACACTACAGGTGCAGGTCTGAGACAAAAGGGGAAGAAAAGTGTTTTGTTTGGGAGCCATAAACACTGGGTTAATGAAACAGTGGGTGTAACACTGGGTTCATAAAAAGTCAGTATGGAATATGCTGGGGGCCCATGATGGAGATGTACATGAAGGATGTGAGATGGAAGCCTGAAGCTTCCAGCAGGACTGCCGAGCACTGGACTTTGTCATGCATGATACAAGGAGGTGAAGTAAGCCCCAGGTCACAGGCACTGCTCTGCTCAGCTGGGGTCATGAGGGACAGGGTAGTCACTTGTGAGTAGGAAAAATGCCCAACTTGATCATGTAATTAAAGACTGCATCAGCAGGTGTGTCCATGGATACTGAATTAAACACAAACACAACATAAATACTCTTTTTGTGACTTTCAAATGCTTGATTTTGCCTCTTGGACATTTTTAGCCTCTTTTCTCCTTTGCATGCAGCCATTTTAGCTGCTCACTCTAAGTACTGTCCCAGGTGGCTTCTTCCTTCCATTGTGTTACCACTCCATGTCTTCCTAGCCAGTCTCTCTTCTAAATAATTTATAACTCAGAATCTCACCAGGACTTTCAGACCAAAAGCACAGATCCATCGTCAGCCTAAGTCAATTTTATGCTGCCTTTTTCTACACCTACCCTTTGCTTTGCCTTGAGGCAGCTGTAGTGTTAATATGAGCAGTTAGTCAGATGGATCAAGGATCTGATTGGGATAAATTTTTATTTTTTTACATTAAGAGTTGCAGCAAACTATTCAGAGGAAAGAAGGAGGAATGTGCAGGACTCCCTCTGCAGAAGCAGCTGTAATTTAGACCAACTTAAGCTGATCTTGAAGCTATACTTTAAACTGACAGTGTACAGCTCCCTTTCAGCCTACCATTTCGCCTTCTAACATTAGTTGTGCTTTTTTCTCAACCAGCCTCCAATCTCTAATATTTGTTATGTGCCTTTTATCTAACATTCTGCTAAATCTTGTTAATCCCATCCCAGAGCAATGCTTTTCCCTCTTCCATCTTTTCTTAAGGGCTCCCTCACACTTACTTTTTTTTTTTTTTTTTTTTTTTAAATTTTTGTTTATGCTGGTACTCTGTTACTCTTTTGTTGAATTGTTTCTCTGAATCCATATATTCTACTATCCCTGATTCTGCCTTACATTGCTTATACCTCTATGCTGCACTTGTAGGTGTCACAAACAAGCAAAATCTGTGTGAGAGTGCAAATTTAGAAGATGCTTTTAAGATTTCAGCCTTGAAGATCAAGCATGAGTTTGTCTTTGCAATACATACTGGAAAGATCTCACAGGAGTGAAGGATCTGATAGCATCCATATGGCACTGCAGATTTCACCTTCAGATTTGAAAGAATCAAAATCCTCCTCTTCCCAGATTCTTCCATATTGCCAGGCAGGAGAATTCTGCCAATCCCAAATGCTAACACAGCCACCTATCCCCACTCAAAACACAGTTTTAAAACTAAGCTGGTGGCTAGGAACAGTCACATTTACAATTCTTTTCTAGTCTGTACCCCACATTACCACTGAAATCTAACTATAAAAAAGAGAAGGAAAATAAATTCCTGGTCTTTTATTTTACTATTACTGCTGCTTAAAATTTTGTCTGTGCACTACAAAATGCAAGGGTTGGAGTTGCTGAGATGACTATTAGTTGATGTCTGTGACACAGAAACATAGAATGGGTTAGAAGGCACCTTTAAGATTATCTAGTTCTAATCCTCTGCCATGGGCAGGGATGCCTTCTAGTAGATCAGGTTGTTTAAAGCCCCATCCAACCTGGCTTCAAACACTTCCAAGGATGGGGCATCCACAACTTGTATGCATAGCCCATTCCAGTGCCTCACCAGTTTCTTATCTCTGACATGTAAAGAGTAACCAATGAAGTATCCACCTGCTTCTAGAATTCATAAAAAAAAAAAATATATATTAGGTGAAAATCCAAATACAGACAAAATAATTTCTTGCATGTAGATGGAGATCCAGAAACATACAGCTAAAAGACTACATTTTTGTATCATATAGAATTAATATATTTAAAATATTCCTATACTTAGCATATACTTTATTTAGACCTCAGATTTTAGAAAGAACTCTCAATTTATTTCATCCTGTGATGGAATCAAGCAGTGTCGTGTCGCAGAAATCAAATGAAAGTGCCAAGAAATTTTGGTTTAGTTATGCAGACTGCCTGAAACACGAGCCATCTCAAAGAAGATAAGATTCTCTGAAGTAATAATAATAGATACTTCACACCTTCCGTGTTGTCAGTGTTCTTCGAGCCTGTTTGGAGTCTCTCACTTAGGCAAGAAATCCTACTGAAGTCAAGAAATTATTTAACACGAATAAGAATTGCTGAATTTAGCCATATCTCTGCTATCCCATTTTACAAGTAGGAACAGCATTGCACAAACCCCACATTCAGGGTCACTTTAGGAGATGTTTCTAAAGCCTGCAACAAGAACTCCTGAGATACAGACCCTGCCTCTGTAATGGTTAAGTGAAAGCTAAGTCTTAACATTGGATTTCCATACTTTTATAGCCTAAGTCATTCCCCATTCAACACTATTAGGCAAAATGTATAAACCTTTTCAAAAGGCACACAAATGAAACAGAACACACTTCTCCATTGATATCACAACAGAAGAAAGAACCAATCACATTCTTATTTAAATACAAGTATTTACATTTGCTAAGTTCTACCTTCCTGTTCCTGTTACAGCCTCGGCTGGGTTATACAAATTTGAAACCTGATCTACTCTAAGGTGTCCCTGGAAGGTGGCCATCACAGGGTTTGGAACCAGATGATCTTTAGCATCTTTTTCAATCCCAAGTTATTCCATGGTTCTATGATTCTACAAAATTTCATTAAGTTTCCGCACTGCTGATAAACACTCAGATTTTGTCCGACAAGGAAGTCCGAAGAAGCTTGGAAGTACATCAAGTACATCATGGCCAGGTACTTGTCTTCTCCTTCAGAAAGACAAGCCTTTTTTGTTTACCCTGAGGGGTTTCCTAAGCCCACATCAAGATCCTATTTCCTTCCCAGTTCATGTTCCCTGGGTTTCACTATGTTGTCTTTGAATATTGGTGTACTCGAGGTTACTGAGGCAGCCACCATGACCTAAAGATATTGCCTGAAAATGCTGAGGTTGACTTGTAGATGTTTTATACTGAATTCACAAGTGAAAGAATGGCAATGGTATGACTGGTAAGAGAAGCATACAGTCGTGGTGCTTTATTCTACTAGAGCTCAAAGAACTCTACCACTTTGATTTGCATAAAATTTTCAAACTTTGACTGCAGATTAAAAAATCTTTATGGAAGCTCCAAATGCCTCATTATAAAAGATACTCTTGTATGCAAAGTGCCAGTAGGTTTGAAACAGACCATGCCACTATATACATGTGCTGGTTTTAACTGGGATAGAACTAATTTTCTTCACAGGAGTCAGTATGGGGCTAAGGTTTGGATTTTTCCTGGAAACAGTGTTGATAACACAGGGATATTTTTGTTACTGCTGATCAGTCCCACAGTGTCAAGGCCTTTCCTGCTTCCCCATCGAGGAGGCTGGGGGTGCACAAGAAGCTGGGAGAGAACACAGCAGGGATAGCTGACCCTAGCTGATCCAAGAGATATTCCTTAGCATATGGCATCATGTGCAGCGTATAGAGCTGGGGGAAGAAGGAAGGGGAGGCATGCTCAGAATGATGGTGACTGTCTTCCCAAATCACTGTCAGAGGAGACAGAGCCAGGCTTTCCTGGGGATGAGTGAACACCTGCCTGCCCAGAGGAAATGATGAAATAATTCCTCATTTTGCTTTTCTTGTGTGAGCGACTTCTGCTTTACCTGTTAAACTGTTTTTGTCTCAACCCATGAGGTTGGTTTTTTTTTTCCTCTTTTTCCTTTGGATTTGGATTCTCTGCCCCATCCTGCTGGTGGGGCAGTGTGCAAGTGGCTGTGTGGGGCTTAGTTGCCAGCTGCGGTTAAATCACAACAACATGTCACTTATATTAATGAAATTTTATGTTAACTTCTAGTTATTAAGAGGACTAAGTTCTCATCAGACTTCTGGGTTTGGCCCTAAAACCTTGCTATAAAACTATTTTTTAAAACGCATAAAAAAGAGCCTATCCAAAATTATTAATAATAAATCCTTCTGCAACTATTTTTAAGTATACCAAGAGCCAAATTTTAGTCAAGAAAGGTATAGTCCTGAAACATCTGCACCTTGAAAAGCCAAATGTATGAACAAATTAAGGATTTTATCTGTCATTTACAGAAGACAAGCATTTTGCTTCCTTGGATTAAGTGTCCAGATCATCTAAATATATCTAATGCATAGATGACAAAGTCAGATGTTGCAGGATCCATAATCAAAATTATTGGATTCATATTCCTTGTTAAAAGCCTTGCCCGCTAGCAGAAATCAATAGGGCAAGATGTATATCGCCCTACAAACAAAATTTAAGTTTTGTTACTGATACAATGGCAGTGCTGGAACAGGTACCCATCTACCAGCATGGAGTTGCAGCAGTGGATTGAGTAGGAGACACTGCCTCGCCTCAATTTAACCTGTAATTTCTTGGGCTGCTCCTAGCAGATTCCGTGGGACATGAGTGATCACTGGGACTTACAGTAAAACTCATTCTAAAAAACGCATTCCCTTTGAATTATATTTAAAAATGTGTCTCTCCTCACGAGACATAAATTCTCATATTTGAATCAAGCAAATTCTGAACATTTTAGCTCCAATGCCACAGCTCTTCTTGCATTTGGTTGGAATTGGTGGAGCAGTTACACTGTGTTGTCCAAAGTTAATGATAACATTCTTTTCCCTTTCCTACAAACACTTTCTGCACACAAAACAACCTCCAGCCTAGTCTGGCAAGTAGGGTATAATAGCTGGATGCAAATCCAGGGAAAACTGGAGTAAATAAAAACACAGTGCAAAGAAAAAACACTGCAGCTAGAGACCCCTCTCCAGAATTACTCTCCACTTGACCTTCTACAAACAGTTGTCATCAGAGTGCTGTGTTAGCACTACCAGACTGTAATTAAGCCTTCCCTATCTAATAAAGAGAAAACTAAGTAGACTGATGAATGCAAACCACAAGATAGAGGAGTTTAATACTGTTAAGGGTGAGAGAGCCCTTTGCTCTCTTAGCCCTGAATAACTCAGCCTCTACAGCACCAGATCATTAGACCCCCTGCTTTTCAGAGAGGCATCCTCTTCCTTTCCCTGCCGTGCCTCAGCACTTGTTACCTCTGACACTCATCCACATGCATCAAGACTGTGAAGGGAACTGCTTGTAGATCTGTTCAGCATCTGGCTCTTCAGAGTAACACATTTCCCAGGAGGAAAATACTATTTTTTTTCTATGCATAAGCAAGCACAGCAGAAGAAAAATACCTATTTTATTTTAAAAGCTATATTTCCAGCAGATGAAATGCAAATAAATAGTCATCTTTCCATAAGGTAACATCATTCATCTAAACATCTTAAAATTACAAATATACACTCAGATGGAAACACATACACATACAGTACCTTTTTAAACTAGTAAGAAAAGAGGTATCTAAAGAGAAAAATGGATTATTTTTTTCAGATGCTACTGATTTTTAATGTATATTGTAATTGCATTCTACGTAGATACAGATAAAACCACTGCAGCCCATCCCCAAAACTACTAGGCAGCCCTGTGATAGTTTTCATTTACTTTGTTAAAAATCTAAGAAAATCCATCCTCAATAGAGTTTCTTTGATAAGTATATTCAAATGAAATACCAACTTTGTCCTGCAACAAAATGTCACTGAAACTGATGGGTAGTTGTAATTTAGGACAAGACAAAAGATATATGTTCCTCTTTTGTGGAACCACCACATCCACAGAATAAAAACTCCTTTGACTAAGCATTTTAGACTGATATTGCCAAATAACAAGGTCAAATAATACAAGAAAATAATTTCAGTTGGTAGGCAGTAGAGAGAAATCCCACCTTACTTTAATAGCAATAAGGTCCATAAAGTTGAAGTGACTTCTGAACACTCCATTACTTTGTTTATAGCAGTTCACAGCTTTAAAAGGCTTGTTTCAAAGACAAAACAAACAAAAAAGGCTTTAGAAGTTAATAAATCCAAGGTTTGATGTCACCTCCAAGTCTCAAAATATAAGTTATAAATGTTATAGATCTAGGTTAGTACATACAGAATAAGCTAAGTGTAGGTGTGCTGTCACTCATGCCAGTGGGAACAACCCCCAGACCAAACTCGACATTAACCTTACTTCAACACTTTCATATCCAGCTGAAAGCACTCCTGTCTTTCAGCTGTCATAAAAAAACCCCAAACACATGACTTGCTCTTTTTGTGTATAAACATTCTATCCTTTTTTTTTTTTTTTCCACCAACAGCTAAGCAACCAACTTAAGGTTCTTAGAATGTAGAACTGTGAAGTGAGCATGGTTTTTCCAGAAACAGTTAAAGGACACTGGGAGAATTCCCTTTAAAAGCTCATGAGAAAAACAATGTTAAGAGTTTTCCATTTCCTGACTCATTTTAGTGTCGCTGTGGTAAAAGACAATATCTACCTGTAAACATACAACAGGCTCTCAAACTAAAATCTAAACAAAAAGAGATCTGCTGTCAATAGCATCCTTTGGAAATATCCTAAATCCTGACATGTTGAGATAAAAAATCAGAAGAGTGCTGATCACAAGTAACGTCTGGTGACTTCAGGAGGAGTAGTGGATATTTCAGCCTTCTGTGGATTAAAACAAGGTGGTACGATTTTTATCTACAGAACAAGTGCTGTTCTATGTGCCACATGTGATTTTAACAGCAAACTCTATCAAATCAGAAAAATTGTATCACATCATCCCGCTTATCAAGAAAATATGTTTAGCCAGCAGTCAGGGTTCAGCAGAACAGCAGCTGACAAGCTAACATGCATCACCCATATTTATTTATCTAAACTGCCAGTGCACTGTGCTCATTTTCCAACCCTTTTTCTTACCCTGCATCCCTTCAAGGATGATGTACACAGCACATCAGGTGTCTCTCCCCTCACAGCTATCAAGCATTAGGAATGTCACACCTCACTCAAAGCATGCTTCCCACTTTCACAATCAGCCAGCCATAGCAGGAAGAAAAAAAAAAAAAAAATCCCAAGGCAAACTTGTGTAAAATATTTTAATTTAGGCTAACAAGAAATGATGAAATGACCCTTGATAGCATAAGACTACTTCCATGACTGCTCATTTTTGCTGAGTGTTATCTATGCAGCATGTGGAAAGACAGGGTATTTTGGAATTGCATTAACAAGACAGGAAACATTAATGTTCCTGCGTTCATGAGGGCCTCCAAACACAGATTACAACAACCATTTTAGCTCATTTGTAAACTTTTAGATACAAAAATGATTCAACCTGTTAGAAAACCACGTATATTAAGCGCTCTTTCGTGCACCTTGTATTAACTAGATTTTATAAGTAATTTCAAGTCTCACAGCCAGACAAGTATAATACTTTTGAGCTAATATCTGAAACTGTGTACCATTGTGAAGCCAATTTTCCTTACAAGTTCTTAAGCAAAATCACCGCTTGTTTTGAAACAAACAAGGGAGACGTGAAAAATCCATGAAAAAGAGCTAGAGGCTGTTATTTTGCTTCATATTAAGTGACACTTTGCAAATGGCACCCTGCAAGTTATGCCCTAACACCTTGTTAAAATGCAACTAAAATCTATATTACCCCGCTTCATACACATAGGTAAAATACATAATGGAAGGCACACTAAAAGACTGGGGGGAAATCCATGAAACATACAAATTACTTGATTGCCTCTGAATAATAAATCGTTCCCCAGCAGATTTATAATAGACTGTTTTACCGTAAAAACACATTTCTGCCAGGCACAGTTTTCCAAAGAATGAAGAATGCTCTAAAACAACTTTGGAACTGGGGAGTAAGCTGGACTCCAATGCTTCTGCTGGCTGGTCAAACTAATAATGTTTCATGTCTCTTTTTTCTTACTGAACACTAACATGTAACAGCAAATGATCCATTTTCTCTGGATCACAGCTCTGTTTTCCCCACTCATGCCTGGAATAACACTGTCTCAGGCTGCTGGAGGAACAGAAATGCTATCCCTTCACATTAGCTGTAAAGTTTTCCTTTTCTGCACTCCTGAGAAGCCAGGAGAGGAATGGGAGCCATCACCTTGAAGGTGCCAGTAATGATCTATGGAAAGATGGTCTGGAGCACAAGGGACTGAACTCTGTGGAGAGCTCTGTAGCTTTCCTGCATCCCTGACTGGTCTCTCCCCCAGCAGCCTCTGCTGTGCTCCTGGCTCTATGTACAAGGACCGTTTGGAAGCTTTAACTCTCATCATTCCAGGAACACGAAATACAAGTGCACTTTGCACACGCACATACGCGCACACACACTCACTCACTCTCTCTCAAAACACACATGCACGCACATACACAGCTCCCCTGGCACTACATGCAATTCATTCCAAGTCCCCTGTGTATTGCTTACAAACAGAAACCAAGTATACACACAGAAAAAAAAAACAACCAAAAAACAACAACAACAAAAAACAAAACAACAAACCAAAACAACAAACCAAAAAAAAACCACCTACCCACCACCAAATCTCAACCAAACATCCCACCAAAAACTAAAAAAAAAAAAAAAAAAAAAAAAAAAAAAAAAAAAAAAAAAAAAAAAAAAAAAAAAAANAAAAAACAAACCAACAAAACAAAACAATAAAACCAAAACAAAAACCAAAACAAAAGACACAGAAAAGAGGAGGGAATGAGGAAGGGAGTGGAGGGTAGGACGAAGGGAAAAAGAGAAGCTTGGTTTTTTTCCTGCTGTTGCTGTGGCTCCCAAGCATGCAGCGCTAAGGAAGAGTAGTTCCCCACTTTCATCAGCTAGCTACATCCTTGGGATAAAAGGGAGCAGTCCGGAATGATGCTGAGGCTGCAGAAGGCAAAATACAGCTTTGCCTGACTCCCCATGAATTTCTCTCCTCCACATCCCCTCCTCCCTAAAACCTGCCCTAAATGGGGAAAAAAAAAAAAAA
>VWYO01012060.1:472092-505779 GCA_013400275.1 Rhadina sibilatrix | reverse complement strand
AATATTCTCTCTTTTCTCTTCTCTTCTCTTCTCTTCTCTTCTCTTCTCTTCTCTTCTCTTCTCAATCACCAAGCATCAATTGAATAATGTATGTTAGTCATATGTCTGAAAGAGGCATGATGCCAGTCTATCTGTCCTTGCTATTGGTAGTGCAGATGCTTGCTTTATCACTGTAAGTTCAAAAGTAAATTTCAGGTCAATAACCAGATTTTTAAAATAATATTATCACACATAAATATATATATTTATTTTTTCAGTCAGTGATTCTCTGGCTGTCCATGATGTCTAGGCTTTTGTCTGCTTCACCTGAGCATGGTAAGATCTTTCAGTCATGCCTGGATGTGATAACATTCTTGGGAACTTTTCACAAAGTATGTCAAAACCTTCATTTAATGTACACTCTCAAATTTAGTGTGTATGTGCAAGCAGTAGTACTTGAAATGTTTGGAAAGCCCCCAGAGATCATAGATTTACCAATTACTTTAAACTATGCCCTTTAAGATTTCACCTCCCCATTGCCTGTTACTGTGTAAGGGGTGTAGACTTGCAACTTTATTTTCTCTTGTACAACATGATAGAAGCATGAGTTCCTTGGGTTTTAATAATAAGATTTACTGCATTTGTGAAAGAAGGTATTTCACAAGCAAGCAATGTTAGAATTCTAAAAATGGGACAAGGAAATAAAAGATAAAACAGGCTTTTGAATTAAAAAAAAAAATAGAAAACAACACTGAAATGAAACTAGTCTAGTCTTCAGACTAGATCACCAGCCTGAAATATTATGATTTTTATAGCTTATCAATTGTTTTGTTAAATTTTTATGCACTCTGCCAGTTGTCATCAAAGGCTTCTTTTAAAATGCTATTATTCTAGCCTACATGTCTTTAAAATGATAAACATTCCTAATACTATGTAGTGTTGAGTGAGTTGTTTGCTATTTGATTGCAGTTTGATTCAAATGACAGCAATTTTAAATATCTAACTACATATTAATAGAAATGTGACATTCGTTGTCATATTATTGCTCTAAAATTATTAGCATTGTGATAGATCTGGATACAATTTTACATAATTTGAATTAACATAAACCGGCTAGTAATGTGCACTTGTGTGCACTCTTTTGTTCCTGACTGAGGCAGAGCAGTTGAGCTGGAACTTGAGTAGAGAAATGATGGAGTTATGGAGGGAAATCCCTTCTCCTTCAGCAGAGAGGGAGCTGTTATCTTAAGTTCCCTTTTAATATGAAAGATTCTACCCTCTATCAGAGAAAATGCCTGTTGTGATCACTAGTTCAGAGTCACAGCTGTATTTAAGTGTCTGCTTCCTGTCAAAACTGCTTAAATTTTCAAGGATTACTTGTGATACTTTGGCTTGTATGGGATTTTGTGTAGGGTTGTCATACCTAAACTTTCAATATTCATTTATACTGCTGTCCCGTCAGTCCTTTTTAGGACAAATTGGTAAATATGTGTCTCTAGATGATGGTGATGAGCATTTCCAGCCCCTATACTCCCACTAATTAATTGCTTTTTGTTATTTAGTAACAATCTATTTCCTGCATCCTTCCAAGGATGTCACACAGACCAGGACTATTGGACTTTTGTAAAAGTTTTATTACTTCCATTCACTTTTTCTGTTTCAACAAGTATGTCACAAACTCACCAGAAGTGACATAAAGGGATTTGTCTCCCACTACCAAACATATTTCTTCCAGAAAACAATCAACAAGTTCTCAAAATTACATTCCATTTCAACAATTTCTGAAATTACAATTGCATTTTATAAAATGAGTAATAGAATCAAGAATGACTTGTTTGGGGGTGACCTTAAAGGTCATGTAGTTCCAACCCTCCTACCATGGGCAGGGACAACTTTCACTAGACCATGTTGCTCAGAGCCCCATCCAACCTGGCCTTGCTAGCACGTTGCCCTTCTAACATCTGCATGCCATCCCAGGGCTTGCTAGGGACAAGCCTGGTACAGTTCTTCTCTCCCATCACATCTAGTTTAAAGCCCTGCCAATGAACCCCACTAGTTGTGGAGCAAAGACTCTGCTCCCTCACTGAGAAGGGTGGGTTTCCTCTGATGCCAGCATGCACAGTGCTGAATAGGCCATTCCATTTTCAAAACCCACAACATTTTGGTGCTCACAACAGCTGTGGAGCTGTGTGTTAATAGACTCATGCCATTTGTTGCTTCCAATGTCACTGCCTTCAACTGAAAGTACAGAGGAGAAAATAGCTTGTGTCCCAGATTCCCTTCACAACGGTCCTGAGGCCCTGAAGTCCTTTTTGATCATACTTTGACTATATGTTGCCACTTCATCATCATCAACATGGCAGAGCAGAATTTGAGTAGTAATCTGAGGGCTGCATCAGGCTAGGAAGCTTCCTGGTGATGTCCCAGTCCCAGGGAGGCAGCAGACCTCCCTGTGGGTTTGGTCTGGTCAGTATATTCCCTCTGTTCCCCTTAGGATGGAATCGCCTACAACTATTACCCACCTTTTCTTACCTTGGAAGTGGTTGTAATGAGGTGGGTTAACCTTTCTGATTGTGGTGGCCCCTCTGGTGTGACTGGACCTTCATCCTCTTCATCCTTTGGCTGGCCTTCTATGCACAAAGCCTCATGTATTCTGTGCCAAGGCACCTGGGGAGTGAAGTGGGCAAAGGAGAATTTCACTTGCTACCCACAGTGAACATGGACTACCCTCTACGCACTCCTTTCTTTACAACTTCTACCTTCTCCTTGCTGGGGGATGAATAGAGGATCCCCTTGATCTTGAATTATTTCTGATGTCTGCTTCCATCTCAAGGAGGCCAGAGCTTAATTACACCAGTCTATCTCCATTTTTGATTCTCTAATATTCCTTAACTTTTCTACCTCATACTGTAACTGATACCAGCTTGACCAAGTTGCCTGGGCACATTTGACACAGCAACTATGTCTGCTACAGTCCAGTGAAAGGCTCTGGTAGGCCTCCTCCCTACAGCCTGAACGTCTCCATATTTTTTGGGGGAGCTGTGCCTGGGTTGCTACATCCTTTTTGGGGAGTGTAAATGACTTGACTTCCCTTCAAGTGAACACCATACCTGAGCTCTCTTGGCAAGAGCAATGGCCACCACTTAAGCTGGCTGCATTGCCCCAGTGCCCTTCCTGCTTGCCCTGCCTGTGGGAAGTGCTGTGCCATGCCCTGGATAACGCACCACACTGTTTGCCCATGAGCATGAGGGCATGCTTCTCATTTTGGCACCTGGCACCATACACACAAGGCTGACCTCTACAAGCTCTTTCCAATGGATCAGAATGACCAGCTCTTCCCCCATATTATTAGCTTATTTATTAAACTTTGGTAGGCTATCTGTTTAGACTTACTGGTAATTCTTATCTGACCAAGAAGGTTACTGGCAGATTCATTCATTTTAAGAGGAGACTAGAATGGATTTCTCATTTGGCTGTCAGTCCATGTTCTTCATTTGTCAGAGAAAAAGTCAAAGCTCTCTCTTCATTTGTCAAGTCTGTCTTTCCCATCATATACAGTGAGTCAGAGATTACAACTCATCTCAAGTACTTATAGCAAATATGTTGTGAACTGTAGGAATGAGATTGCTTGACTTTACAGTGTGTGCACATAGCCCATAGCATGTGCTACAAGACACCGTTGGGAAGATCAAGCCAATAAAATAGAACAGCGACATATAGAAGAGTCCTACTCCACTCACAGCTATACAATCTTTTTCTGTTTGGTCTTCTTTTCTTTGTCTCTGATGCTCGTGACAGAAAGACATGACATTGCCCTCTTCTGTCACTGTACATGTAAAAAAGTGTCTGCAGAATTCTCTTAAGGAAACAGCTGAATTCTTTTAAATTTCAGTGAGCTTTTCAAATTTTTGCATCCCAAGGATATTAATCACTTAGAATCACAGAATCAATTACAACATGGTTGGTGTTAAAAGAGGCCTCTGGAGATCACCTGGTCCAACCCCTGCAGATTCACCTAGAACTGGTTACACAGGATCGCATCCAGGTTTTGAGTATATCCAGAAAATGAGACTTCACAACTTCCCTGGACAGCCTGTTCCAGTGCTCTGTCACCATCACAATAGTTTTTCTTCATACTCAGATGGAACTTCCTGTATTTAAGTTTATTGCCATTGCCCCATGTTCCCATTATCCTGTCATTGGGCATCATGGAAAGAAAGTCTGGCCCCATCCTCTTTATACTTGCCCTTAAGATATTTGTTCGTATTGACAAGATGTCTTCTCAGTCATCTCTTCTTCAGATTAAACAGGCCCAGCTCTTCAGCCTTTCCTCCTCATCAAAGAGATTCTCCAGTCCTGTAATTTTCTCCATCACACCTACTCAGGATCTCATCTCACAACAGCCAAGTAAGATGAACAAAGCAAGACTAAAATTCATTGTCAGTTTCAAGCAAAAATCCAGATCATCAGACAAGTTTTTGTGAAATCAATCCACAAGTCAGGGACCAGATCAAGTCCAGTGATTTCTGGGCACATCCATCGTGACAGAGGAGATGTGAGATTAAGCTGGAAATTCAGACTGCAAATCAGAAACGTACCTGGCCAGGCATAAATTTGGCTGATCCCAAGACAAGCACTCGCAAAGCAGAGCCAAGAAAGAGGCTAAGAGCTTAAAAAAGCCTATGTGTCCATGGGCAGTGGTGTGAGTCAAGGCTCCAGTAAGGCTGGTTAGTGCCAGTAAGGCTTATTAGTGCATTCAGAGCCAAGAGCTGTTGGTGAAGTCGTGGTGAAAGGAACAAGGGAATTATCTCTGCTCACTTCATGTGTTTTTATGCTGACTGGAAGGACCACAGAAAAAGAGAGGAGATGCAAACTAGGTGTATAGCAATAGGCCAGTTTAGAAAAAAGACAAAGAGGAGGATGGAGGGGATGGGTGATTGCAAACTAGAGGAAAAGGAAACAAAACCAATCTGTGTGAGAACTAGAAAGAGAAAAGAAAGGATGGAACAAAAAAGTAAGGAGGAAAATTGTAGCTCTCATAAGCATAATGCAGTTATAAAATAACAACACTTCTATGGAAGTAAGGGAAAAAGCTTAATTATATGTGTTTACCTATTTTGGTGGCAGCTGGAGCTTTGCCCTTATGACTGTGCCAAATAGGGAAAATATCTTACTAAGTCATTGTATTTCACCTCTTTGTTCTCTCCTTCAAGTTCCCTTCATTTTTACTGTTACATCTTACTCTGCTCTGATGAAAGTATCTCTATTTGCCATGGGTGTCTGTAGGATTTCCTATGAAGATGTCTTTTTTCCCCTTTGTTTCTACTTTCTATTGCCCAACTTCTGTCTGTGCCCTGACCTGTGTCATGAATTTCCTATCACCAAAGTAGCATCTGGTCCATAGCTGACCACATTTTGCTCTCTATCCTTAGGTAAGTATTTGGTTCACTGTTTACTTTTTTAGGAAGAGACTACTGACTGACAGCAAATCAGAATTTGAATTTGCAGCAACGGGAGTGTAGTTTTACACCTGGAGAGCTTAAATCAGATTATTAGATCATCAGCTGTGTCTAGCATTTTTTTCAACCCATGTCAAAAATGCTTCTTTCACCTTAATGATAACACTTCCAATTTCATGTATCTTCAGCCCTTCCATTATCAGTTCTTCTGATATTTCTCTGTCAACTCAGATTTTCTCACTGTCATTTTCCTCTTGCTTCCTAATCACAGATTCAGGCACAGTTCTCATTGTCCTTGTCAACCTTGGACTGATGAGCAATTTCACAAAATGAGAATCAAATGCAATATCATTTTATACTTTCACAATCAGAAGTATATTTTAAGATAAATATAAATTCCTATTACTTTGTTGTGTTAAAATATCTGATAGCCCTATAATATTTCACAGTTTTACCTTTTTCATGTTTCATGGTCTAAATTGAATTAATAACCAGAATATAGGGGAAAAAAAAGAAAACTTCTCAAGTCTTTTACAGCAGTTGTAGCTCTGATTCTCTTTGCACTGGCTTTCACATTCTACTTTCAAAATAGCTGAACCACAGCATGAATGAAAATGTTACTCACTGGGACAAGTGAAGTGAAAATACAAAAGAGAATAAAAAATGTTTCAATAGAACATACATATTACTTAATGGCTGCATAGTTATATCCTGGACAGTAACTTCTGACTGTATGTGGAAAGAGATAGCTATCTGTGAATTAATCAGAGCAATTCAACTGTATTAAGTGTAGTTTACCCTTATGCTTATAAATCTGACCCATAATCCAATTTACTCTCACTTTTATATTTAAATTCATGCATGAACTGACAGATTTGATAAACTCAGTTACCACAATTAATTTCTCCTTTCTGAAGCATCAGATTTATGGAACTGACCTAAATAGTTTGAATCAAGTCTAATGTAAATGTTGTCAGGAAAAAGCACACCTTTTTATTTTTCCACTGGCATGTAGAAGGTGTGTTACTATTTCTGGTATGTGATAACAAGATCAGACAAGACGTAGTCCTTTAGTATGGAAACAGGAGGCACATACTCAAGTTACTTTAATTTTAATAAGAGGAAATTATATTTATTATTTGAAATTGTTAAATATTGAATGTTGAACAGAGAATTTGCCAAATTAATTGAATTAGTGCATGTATTCATTTGTATGATTTGATTATGTCAACTATGAAGAAGCAGACTCCTTCTGTGAATAAATTGATTTTTCTGTATTTTTGCTTCAACCAACAACAGAAATAGTTTATGTTTCCCATTTGACATATCAAACCCCATTGATATTTCAAGAATCTTTTCATCCTGAGCCCCATTTTACAAGAACCTTTGTTCATCAATCTGACCCTCTTCAGAAGGTTCTTTACAGACACTCAATACCAATTGTTTGGGGGCTCCTAAGCACAAACATGCCTCAGGGAGATGAATCTAAAGTCCAATGTCCCTTGAGACAGGGACCATCCTGGATCATTTAGGAATGCTTTCAAGAGTCTTAATTGCATAAATAGTCTTCCAAACATGTCCCAGATTTATTTCACCCTGGCCCTGAGCCTGGGGCATCTCCAGTTCGGGGTGCCAGAGGATGGGGTGGGAGCCACAGTCGCCAGCAACAGTGGTGAGTGCTCCCAGTTTGCTGCAGGCAAAATCAGCTGGGTAAACAGTTTAAATACATTTTCTCTTCACAGGTAGAGCCTGTGAACTTTTCCACCTGTAGAGTACTGGCTGTAGCAACCTCTGACAGGGAGGCATTTCCTCACAGTGAGGGTTAGTGAGGGGCAGATCCATCCTTTTCTGCCAAAGCGGGGTCTAAAGTTTAAGTTTGATAGTGAGCAAGTGAATTCAGGTTGGTGCGGTATGGTTGTGCAAACTGCTCTTTCTTACTACTCCCCTTACCTTAAATTGTACTAGGGTTACTGAGTCTGCCCTGTGGGATTTTGACATACAGATTCAGAGACTATGAGAGGAAGGAAGCTCAACACAGTCTAAAAATTACTGCAGATAAACATAAACTGTAATCAGCATTTAATCTACCAAATTTGATAAAACTTTGAAAATGGAATCACCATTCTAGCTTGCCTTTACTCCTTTCTCAACAAGTGGTGGGCATATTCTTTCCCCTTGCTCTGTGTGGGGTAATAAAAGATAGATGTTAGCCATCTCCTTTCTTTGGAAAAGTCAATGGTGGGAAAACATCAAAAGCTTCTAAAAACATGCAACACCTCAGACTTGAATTGCAGTGTGACAATTTCATATCCGGAAAAACCAATTTGGATTTTCTGAATATATTCATGAAAGCTATTACAGGACGGGGTGGGGGGGAGGAAGCTATGAGGAAGCAATAGAGACAAACTGATTTGAAGGTTTTCTTAAGACACAATTTTTCTGTGAAGTCTCCATGCTTTTCCTTTACCATAGGAAATGTATTAGTGGTATCAATGGAGAGAGTCGTATTTGAGGTGAAGCTGTTTTACTACTTTAAAAACACCACCACCACCAAACAGCATAGAAATCAATTCAGAATAGTTTCAGGGAAGAAAAAAAGGGAGTAAAAATGCAGGAGCTATACTACTACAGATCTTGTAGGGACCCTTTAGAAGTTTTTGCTGTTAATCGGTCAAAGTGCTGTTGTTTTATGCTAAAACCTATAAAAATAATATAATGTGCTGATTTGTTGGAGTTTGGATGTGATAGGAAAAACTTGTTTGTTAAAATCCTTGGCTCAGCTTTGACAGCACATGGTTATCAGAGAGGATAAAAGAGGGTTTAAAAAAGTGCCCCCCAGCAGTAGGAGGCAGGTAGACAGGTGGAGGTACTCTGTTTCTTATAAAAGCAGATTCTGAAGCAGCAATTTTTTTTTCATTTTTAGCTATCCCAGAAAGAGGAGGCTGACAAACTATATTACAGAAATCTGAGGAGTATTGTGTTCCATCTGAAAATATATGAATATATACAGAAAAACATGCATTTTGGAAGAGATTGTGTGAATGGGAGAAAAAACATTGAGGAGTTTCTGACTGATACAAGATTGGAGAGCTAGGCTTGCAATTTTCAGTACCTGTGTCTTGGATAAGAGAACAGATCTTGAAAAGAGGAGACACAGAATTAAGCTATGATTAAAGCAAGTAGAATTTACCAATCAAAACAAACAATGTAATACAAGCCTTTAATTTGTGGATGGTTTGCAGTTTGGACATGACAGAAAATCCAAAACATTAAAGGAAACAGAGGGTGTAGCTAGAAAGGCATGAAAACCTCAAAGAGAAACTTCACAAATAAATACCACAAGAGCAGCACAAGCTGAAAGCAAATGGGACATTTCTTATTCCTAGCTGCAATACAGCAGACCAATTAATGAGCTGTAAGAAATAGTTACTTGCCAACTGAAGGAAAAGCCATAGGTAGCAGAAGGTGAGGAAGTGAAATTAAAAACTTAGGGAAGGGGGATTACACCACTAAGTGATTTTTTTTTATTTCTTGATGCATGGGTAAAGGAATTCTCAAAGATACAGATTTTAATAGTACAAGGGAAACTTCATATGCCTTCCTGTAATAAAAAGGGATGATGCTGTAGCCTATGTCTGAGTTTGTTATGAGCAAGATATCACACAAGACCTCTAATGTTTCTGTACAGCAGCATTTTTTTTCTTCTCTTGTTTGTTTTTGTGGGGGTTTTTTTTGGTTTTGGTTTGTTGTTTTTTTTTTTTTTTTTGGTTTGTTTTGTTTGGGATTTTTTTGGCAATAAAGCAGCTCGAGGCCTTTGACCCTAAGTTGGTTTGATACAGACTGGTATCATTTTGCCATAAGCTTGGGAGTCACCAGATAATTGCTGAAGTTGGGGTAGGAGTGTTCCTGCTTTGGCAAGTACAAAGCCCAAGGAGGTGGCATGGGGCTGGGCAATAGGAAATAATCAAGTAGATGAGCAAGGTCATTACTAGGGAAACTCTCACAGCTTCTGTCACCTTTAGATCAGTAGCTTTACCTGAATGCCTTTCTTGGGTGCATGGACACAACCAGGGCTGCTTCTCTCCTCCTACACATCATGCCATATTTCCTTCTAAGGATGGGGGATCTAGGAAAAGGGAACATTTATAGCTACTTCAGCGTGTAAGGCATAAGGTCTTTGTCAAGACAGACATTTTTAGTACGAGTCATTTTCTTTGCAAAATTTGTGGTATATGCCATTTTGCTGCTTTCCAGGTGTTTGGCAAACCAATGCTTTAATCAGGAATAGGGTTTTATAAATAGTGGGACAGCAAAATCTCTGAATAAATTCAAAACAGGATAAAATATTTCTTCCTGCAATCTGAAATCAAGCTTCAAATCTATGGCCACCACAGAAGGAGTCAATACCAGGACAATACCAAGATGGGAGTGAAGGTACATATGACTATCAGCTACCTGGTGCTAGCCTAAATCTTCCATCCTGTATTGCTGTTACAAGATGGAGATTATATCTTAACAAACATGGGAGTACCACACTGGTTTGGAGAACTTGCAGTAGACTCAGGTCAGGAGAGAGCTGACATTCCTTGGGCAATGGCCTGTACACAGGAGGGATGCAAGCCACATGCCTTCCAGTTATAAATGGGTTGTTGGAAACTCAGCAGGCTTCTACTGCAACCTGTCTGTGCTCAGATGTGAGCTAGTCTTGTGGTCAATCTTTTAGTAAGTCAGTGGACGACACAGTCATGGAGCTGAGGAGCCCAGAGGTGGCACATCTGGGACAGATCACTTCTGAGCAGTTATTGGTAGCAAACAAAAACAATCAGACACATGTTGTGGGGAGCACAGTTTGCAAGGATAGGGCCATACATCAAGTTATTAATGCCAAGGATGGCATTAATAACTTGGCATTTATTAATTCAGTGCTGATTTAATTTAAAAAATGCCAGAAGTGCCCAGCAAACTTGAAAAAAAGCCTGAAGTTGTGTTAGGTTGCTAGAGGAGAATGCACAGATCCAGGCAAGAAGCAAGTCTCTCGTTGCACAGAGCAGTACATAACTATTATTTTAACCTAAAATGAGAAACTGACTACCTGCATCATAAAGGCAATCCAAACTCCAGTTCTAACTCACTGATCTTACTTCATATTTAGCATAATTGCTAAATATGCATAATGTGAGGCATTTTCAAGGGCTTTTTTTCTCATTTGGTTTTTCACTTTTGAATAGAGAGTGAGGTCTCACTATTCTACTATTCTCAAGGTCCCCTTGCCTTGAGGATGTGAAGGAATGGGCACAAACTGAAACATATGAAAATCCTCCCGGACATCAGAAATTTTTTTTTTTTTGAACCATTGTTTTTTCCAGCATTTCAGTCAGTTCTTCAGAGCTCCACTANTACACTGTGCAGTGCTCAGCAGAGAAGCCGTGAAGTCTCCGTCCTTTGAGATGTTGCAAAGCCATCTGGACACAGTCCTGGACAACCAGCTCCCTGCTCTAAATGGCTTTTCTTGAGTTGTGACATGAATCAAAAAGCTTGAGGTCAAATTAGAAATGAAGCACCTATCTCCAGTCCATCACTTGATGGATGTAAGCTGGGAGTTGTATTTCTTACACCACTGCTGTGCCACTGCTATGGATCATGAGTTTTCTTAAGAAAATTCTGTTCAGACTCCAGATAATTATGTTATTGCTGCAAATAGTTTTGGGGTTTTTTTGTCAAAATGATGATTCAAACACTTTTTTTTAACACACATATGTATTTTCCTGAAATTGCCTCAGCTCCTTCAGTTTATACACCTCAGTCAAGTGTAAAATTAAACAAAACCAGGGAGAAAATTTTGCTTAAAGAAAGAAAAACACATCTGGAAAAATAAGTCACTGTATTTTCTTAATGCATTGTAGTCAAAGGCTGAGAAGTGGAAAATAGAAATCCCATTCCATTTTGTAAAAGCTCGTCTGCTGGCAGAGGTGAAACTAATAAGGCTGGTAAATCTTTATGATAAATATTTAATAAAACTTCATAGGTGTGTGATTTACTGCATTATCATTCCTCAAAGAAAGGAAATAAGTAAGACCCTATACTTGCAAAGACTATGCATTTCCTTTAATAATTGCAAACCACAAACCTCCCCACTGGTCACAATTGTGTGGGTGGGAAATGGAATTTTCCTCTATTTTTCAGTTGCCTGTAACCCATGCCTGGCCAGTACTTCCTAACCCAAAGTGCTGAAAAATGATGATAATTTCCCCAGTTTGGAAGGGAATGAGAGGCAGTTTCTTGGTGGAGAAGACAGCACGCTTGTAAGTCATAAATCATGCTGTTCCTCTCAAAGCAGTCAAAGTTCATGGACTCAGCACGGGTCCTCATTCCCATTTTAATAGATATTCTCCATGCATGAGAACATCATTTGTCTAGATAACATCATTTTATTCATTCGATGTGTATATAAACCCGCACACTTTATTGCATGTAATTAAAGAAATCAGTGAGCATATTTGTTAAAAAAACCTACAAGGTTCTATATCTATAAGTAAAGATGTTAGAAGTTGCTGTTTTAAGCTTCATTAAGATTTTTATGAAACAGAAAAGTGCTTCTGGCATTGTACAGTTCTGTAGAAAATCTTTGATATGCATATTAGCATCAATTTATGGGTAGGTTTAGGTGCCTGTTTAATTAAAGGGATATTTCATATGCTCTTTTGGAGGGGAGAGTCTATTTAAAAGACTAACAGGGAATTTTGAATGGAGTGAAAGATCATTTGGTACCTTTGCAAGACAGTGTACCTAAAAGAGACAGCTCTCCATAATGATTAAGCACATGAAATTGCCAAAATTCATGGTGATTCATGGAAATAGCTTGTATTCCTTTTTTACCCTACCATGAATTTCCATGGATTGATTTAATTATGGTTTTAAGCCTGTTAATTAAGATGTTTGAAAACTAATGTATTCTGTGTATTCACATAGTATGTCTTAAGTAGGACTGAACTCCCACAAAAAAATCATTCTCTAGGTATTTCCCAGCAGGATAAGGTTTATCACATTCCTAAACAGAATGCTGTGGGGAAAGTAAAAAGTACTTTAGAAGTACTATATGAACAATATAAAATACTATATAAAATACTATAGAAAAAACAAAACAAAACAACCAAACAAAACCAAACCAACAGCCACTTATTGTTTTTTTGTGTCACAATGTTGGTGAGGAACAAGATTCAAGATACAGTGAGAGAAAAACATGGGAACTATAAAAATAATGCCAAGTGACATATTCTCCCAAATTCCACAATAAACATACTGGTTGTGCAGTATATACACAGTTTTTGGAATAGCTGGGTAGGACAAGGATATGTACAGTAGTAGTCTGCTGTTAAAGAAAAGTCTAATTTTGTCCTATGGAATGGAGAAACTCTTCAAGAGTAGATCATCTATGTGAAAATATAACACAGGAAAGCCTAAAAGGCAAGGTCTGTACATTCTAAAATGATTCATTAAAAAAATTCAACCCTAGGGAGGGCACAGCACAGAATGGCACAGGGCATGAGTAAGCAGTAAATAATTTCCCCGTATTTAACTGGCAGTGACACTACCCCTATATTGTTCCAGACAATTTTGCACATCATATTGGCACAAAGAAGGAAACAGAAAAGGTGTAAAAAATCTTCCAAAAACTTCTCTTGGTTTAAGGTGTTGAAGACCAGGCCTAGGTTTTTATGAGAATAACAGATTAACTGGACTCTTGACTGCTCTTTTCCCCTTTTCCTGAGGTGTGTTAGAAAATGTGTTCTCTTTGCTAATGCATAGATTTTGTTTCAGCTGTTAAAACTCACATTCTAATCTATAAATATCAGTCTATGTTGGCATTTGTGACAAGGCAGCAGTTTTGGAACAAAGATACACAGAGTTTCTTTTAGCATTGAAGGAAACCTTCCCCAAGAATTATGATGGAGGGCTGCACTCAGCAGCAGGGAGTCACTAATGACCATTTCTGTCCTCACCAGTAAATAGCACAGCAGTTAATGGAAATTACTTTTGAGTGTTTCTCAAGATAGTTGAATGAAGAGAAACCAGCCAAAGACACATTTAAATCTCCTCTTGCTTAATTAACATGCATCTGGCAAACACACAACACTGTAAATACCATATTATCTTGGATACTGTAAAAGAAGAACAGTGAGTGGATTGATACTGATACAGATAGGGAGATAAATTAGCCTGATAGATGGTCTCCTGGTGTTTGTCACTCCCAACCACTGTAATTACAACTACATTTAAATACTCGGCAGTATGCAAATCACAATGTAAAGTAAATAGTTTAAAATACATGTGTCTGAAGAATTGGTTCAAACCATATTTCAAGAGAGAGAGAGAAAGGAAAAGCGGGATTTGATGCATTCTCCAAAAATCAATCTGTTTTAAAAATGAGGGAAAATATTACTGTAGGGAAAGTAAGCCAATAATGCCTCTTTTTTCTTTTTTCTTTTTTCTTTTTTTTTTTTTTAATAGTTTCTTCTTTTTGTAAGAGTTGATTTTTAAGTCAAATCCTCAGTAGTTTCAGAGCAAATTAATTCTTTAAAGCCTTTTTGATAAAACACCTGTAAAACTGAAATTTCCAAAAGAATATTGCTTTTGGAAACACAGGTCTATGATTGCTTAACATAAAACCCCTTCAGATGTGACCTTCAATGCAATGTAGAACTGCACTGATTTTCCAGTTCAACATTGCTGAAATGCCCTGGGCTTAAGAGAATTAAGTATGCCACAGCAAAGCTGGGATGGTGCCGTTTTTGGAAGACTGTCCTGTGAGTTTAGTCCAGGCATGTTGTGAGGAACTGAGCTGAAAACTTTGGTATGGGGCTCGCAGTGGAGTGACAATTAACTTTGTGTGGTTAGAAGAAGTCCTGAGAAAAGGAGAGACTTGACTTGAAAAGGTGCTGAGCATTACCAAATCACATAAAGCATTGCCTACGGATGGGTGTAGGTGCACTGACCGAGGGACTAAAACTATGAGATGGGACTAAGCAAAACCACAGGAACAATATCATTCAGGAGAAGAAACAGACAGCTTCCATAAAAGTCATTTTAAAAAGTTGTGGACCAGAAAGAACATACAAAATAGTTGGCTTCTATTCAGTGATTTTCTTTGTGTCTACCACACTGCTTTGGATGGAGAATTCCTTCTACCATTTATTTATGTGTAATGTCCATCAAAATGGCAAGATCTTTTATTATTGGATACAGGGTATGTCTGAAGAGTATGTTGGTAGGTATAGTAAAATGACTATGATGGCTTTTGAGACCTGCTCCCAAGTCCCTGTCCAGAAATTCCAGTCAATGCCTTCCTCTGTGTCTTGAGTTATGTAACCCAAAAAAAAGTGTATTCTATTTCATTTGTTGAAAGCAGTTGGGGAGATGTTTTTCTTTATCTCTTGTATAAAGATAAAGCGAGGAGGGAGGCGGATGCCTTCTGATAATGGGCCAGCTGTTAAAACCAGGTGTGGCAGTGTTTCTTATCTTTTTCACCACCCATCCTCNGCAGTGTTCTTTATCTCTTCCACCACCCATCCTCCCTCCAGGGGCATATCTTCTGTTAATGGGCCATTAAGGCTCACCAATGACATGACACATTCGATCATCCCAGTGGGGGAGGAGCCAACCATTCCTACCTAGATAAAAACTGGGACGTAAGAACATGAAGTATCTGGTTCCACTGGATTCCTGGGGGAAGACTGAACCCTTCCTACCATCACTGGACTCTCTTCTCTCAGGATCATCTCTACTCCAACAGAACCACATCTGCCACTCCAGGAGGACTTACTTTGGACTGCTTCCAACACCCTGACCGACAGGGTGTCAGGTTGTATCTCTGACTCTGTCAGGGTTTCTAGGATTTTTGTTTGTTTGCTTGGGGTTTTTTTGTACTACTGCATTTGTATTGTTAATATTCCTAGTAAAGAACTGTTATTCCTATTCCCAAATCTTTGCCTGAAAGCCCTTAATTGCAAAATTATAATAATTTAGAGGGAATGAGGGGTTTACATTCTCTATTCCAAGGGAACCTCCAGCTTTCCCTGGCGGATACCTGTCTTTCCAAACCAAGAGACTCTGGCTACAGATCCTGCAGAAACCCCTCTGACTTCCCCTTATTCCTATTCCTCTGTAAACGCCTTGCTATTCTCAAACAATGCTGCCATATTGGTTGATGATCCAATGGGTGACCCCCAAGCTCCAGCCTGACTAAATATTGTTTGGGGCATAGTGACATTGGATGAACGCATCAACTCACGTTCCTGCCTGTGTCTGTGGGACTAGGAATACCACTCCCACTGTATTTTCCCATCTGCAATAACACACTTCTGATATGCTGTTCTCTTCCACCTCACACTTCCACCTCACACTACCTAAAACTCCTTTGTGTCCTGTGCTGGGATGTTTTCCCCCCTCCTCTTCCCCAATAGAGAAGCTAGAGCTTAAGTCATCTCCATTAATTTAAAACTCTCCAATATACAACCTCTTCCTGTAGCTCATATCAGGACCTGTGTAGAGAGGTTTTTTTTTGCACAGGATTTGCAATACATTCACTTTTAGAGTCTGCAGTCAAAGCCCTGACATGTAGAACTCCTGTTGGAAAAGGAAAGGCCAAGAATCATGACTCTGGGGCAGTTCATGTAACTCTCTGACTCTTAACTGGAGACCCTGCGGCCCTTGCTTCTCCTAGCTCATTAATAGACTTTTAGATTCCCATGAGAGTTTGCACTGCAAAAGAGCCAGGTGCTGGGAAGTTTGTCGGCCAGTAATCTTTGAGCTTCCAGGATTCTGGCCCTCTATCCTTTTGTTGGAAGGTGATTAAGGCTCTTTGACAGCTGCCTGACCAGCATGCTATAGGTGAGGTGGGAATGCAAGATCTTACAGAGGTCCTCTTCACACAGCCTTCCAGGGAGTCTTCAGAGCTAACAAACAAATTAACAAAGGGTAAATATTTAGCTCCCACTAGGAAGATCAAGACAACTGTACAGGGTTCACCCTGGCTGGATTCCAGGCACCAAAGCCTCTCTCTCACTCCCCTCTACAGCTGAACAGAGGAGAGTAAATATGACAAAGGTTTCATGAATTGATAAAAGAAGTGTGAGAAATCACTCACCAAATACCATCATCACAGGCAAAACAGGCTCAAAGTAGAGATATTAACTGAATTTATCACTAACAAAATCAGAGCAGGCTAATGAGAAGTAAAATAAAACTTTAAAAACACCTTCTCCTCACCTCTGTCTCCCTCCTTCCCAGCTATACCTCCTCCTCCAGGGATGCAGGGGAACAGGCAGTGGGGATTATGGTCAGTTCATTAAACATTATTCTCCCTCTGCTCAGGGAGAGGAGTCCTTCTGCTCCAACATGGAATCCCTCCCGCAGGAGGCAGTTCATCATTAACTTCTCCAGCATGAGTCAATCCCACAGGCAACAGCTCTCTGTGAACTGCTGCAACCTGGGTCACTCTTTCATGGACTGTGGGTGGTGGTTCTCTGCACCCCTATGGATCTCTATGGGCTGCAGGAGCACAGCTTCACCTTGGCCTTCACCATAGGTCTCAGAGGAATCCCAGCTCCAGTGCCTGGAATACCTCCTCCTCCTCCACTGACCTTGGTTCCTGCAGACTTGTTCTCACATGTTCTCACTCTGCTGTTCTCTTGCCAAAATTACAATTGTGCAATATCTTCATTTTTCTTTCTTCTTAAATATGTTATCATAGAGGCGTTACCATTTGTAGCTGGCCCAGCCTTGACCAGCAGCATGTCCAGCTTTGGGACTACCAGGGATTGGCTCTGCTGGACATGGAGGAAGCTTCTGGCATCTTCTCACAGAAGCCACCCCTATAAGTGCCCTCGCTACCAAAGCTTGCCTGTGCAAACCCAATGCAGCAACAAAAACCAGCTCCTGTCTAAAATACAGTCACATGGATGTGCTCCTTTAGAACACCCCACTTAAGGAAGCAGTGAAGCAGAAGTGACCACTGTTGGTAGCATGGGAACTATCCCAGTGCCCTCATCACCACTGGGTTTAGCTGCATCATCCCACTGCTGGAAAAGCACATTTCTGACAGACCACTTTGCCTTTCCTCAATTGAGTGGAAAAAGTCTACCACCTCCTCCTGCACTGAGACTGCATTATTGTTGCAGTAGAATTCTGAGTTGAGCCAAAACAGAGACCAGAATTTCTATCTATAAACAATGGACTGACACTGTTTTCAGGGTTTCTTTTGTTCCTAGTTTACCTCAAAGTCTAATTTGCATTGTTTTTAACTCTGTTGACTAGTGGTTTTTCATCATGTTTCTGTTTCTTCATTTTATATATTTCCTATAACTCTTACTTTCTAACTTACTTATATTCATTTCGTTCTGGTCACAGAGAAATGTGCCTCACTTAAAGGCTTACTTTCACTAAGTAAATACTTATTTCATAAATATTAAACAAGGAATGAAAAGTATTCTCATCAAAAGCTTATTATGAGCACTATGCTGAGAGTTTACCCCGTGTTTATACACATTTTGAAATAATGAACCACAGTCAGAACACTTTGAACATTTATGGATAAACTCACCATTTCATTTTAAAAATACATATACATACATGTATAAATTAAATATAATTTTGCTCCTGCTTTTTTTTCCCTTATTAAGTTGCTTTTTAAGCAGTGGGGATATTTTTCCACTTCTTTGGACTGTGGATTTTGAATATAATGTGAAATAGTTCCAGTGACCTCTCAGATGCTTCCATTTATATTTTTTTCTTGACTGATTTTTGACTCATAGCTTTTTTCAGTATTTCTAAGTTGGCCCTATTAAAACATCAAGTCTAGAACACACTGGTTACGCAGTTATATACTCTGTTTCCACATAAGAAATTTAAATCAGACTGCATTGCTCTCCCTGAATTGGGCATCACTAGCCTGATAATCAAGGAATTTCTGTAGTCTACAATGTCCTCAGGGTCAAACACAGTTACAGGTCAGGAAATAATTCACCTATAGTTTCACAAGTTCCAGGGGCAGAAGTGTAGCTTTTGCTGAAACATCTGTCAGATGGAGAGAAAAAACCCACAGTAATTAACATTCCTCCATGCATGTTATTAAAGAATACTCTTGGAGCTCATTCTACACTCAGATTTGACAGAAGGAAGAAAATAATCACTTTATCCATATTGTGATTTTTTCCTTTGGAATATTGGTACATAATGATTGAAAACCTTTTGGGAGTGCTGGATGAACAAGAAGATCCCTCCTCTGTTGCTTTTGCTGTTTCATTCCTTAGAAGAAATATATTAGGACATATCGAGTTTTTAAAATTTTGGTTAACATGCTCCCTTCCCACTTCAGTAAATAAATGAAATATGTGTTAATAAAGAAGCAGTCTGAATATCTGTCACCTGTTGCCCATACATCAGCATATAAAGAATCTTCATGTCTTCTGATCTTTTGATTTATTTTTTCCTCAGCATTTAGATTTTGAACTAAATAGGAGCTGATTTTATTTCTGTCTCCTTTTGCTGCCCACGTACTACCAGTGGCTGTAGCTAGACTATTCTCCTGAAGATAGTTTCCTGTGCCAAGTAGACAATCCTGACTGCTTGGTTGCCTGTGCACATAGAAGGGGAAACAATGTTCCACAAACCCCAAACTTTCTCCTTTCCTATATATTGGAATATGTGCAAGACAGTGCTAGTTTGCCCAAAAATCATAAATGTAAAGAATGGTGACATATATATGTATGCTATTTGTACCAATCTGCATAAATTTGTGACTTTAGATCTGTACTTCTTGTGCTTCCCAAATTTGTATTACAGAATCAGAGAATTATAGAATGGCCTGGGTTGGAAAGAGCCTTAAAGGGCATCCAGTTCCAACCCCCTACCATGGACAGGGACATTTTTCACTAGATTAGGTTGCTCCAAGCCCCATCCAACCTGGCCTTGAACACTTCCAGGGATGAGGCATCCACAGCTTCTCTGGGCAACTTGTTCCCAGAGTTAAGATTTTTTTCCTAATATCTAAAATAAAACTACTCTCTTTCAGTTTCAAGCCATTGCCCCATGTCCTGTTACTACATGCCCTTGTAAAAAGTCCTTCCCCATCTTTCTTGAAGGCTCCCTTTAGGTACTGGAGTCTTTCCTTATAGTTTACGTGTCCAAGAAAGAAGGGGATATTTGTATTCAAAAAGTGCAAATTGAGCTTCTAGAACTCAGTGAACTGAGCAAAAGGGGCACACATTTAAGACAGTAAACACTACATGGAGAACACATTTAGGATACTAAGCTCTTGTATTTCTTAGAAACCAGAATGTTTTATACTAGGATTTTTTAATTAAAATATCTTTCAAACAGTATACGAGATGCCTTCCTAAAAGCAATGAAGTCAGTGAGAATGGATAATGAAGATCAGAGGCACACAGAGCATTTCTCTATGTTGACAAAATGTTGAGCTAAAACTAATTTAATTCACAAGAGCATATTGTCTCTGTTCATGAAAACACCTTAATCATTTGGCATTTTGGTATTTCTTCATAAAATAAAGATCCTTGCAAAATTCCAATTAGTTGCACCTGAAAGATTTTTATAGCTCAGCTCAGATAGATTAATGTTGATTTATAAAATATTAAGCATTTATAGTGAAATTATGTAACATCTTGCAGCCTGGGAGCTTTCTTGTGGGGCATTATTTTAATGTGTATAAGCAGAGTAAACTCTTAACAGTACTTAAAATAAGGTTTGGTGACAATTTTGCAATATATATCAATCTCAGCATTTATGAAATATGTATTTACTCCATAAAAATAAGTCTCTAGGAAAAGCAGCGTGGTGCAGTGGCTAGGATGCAGACCTATGAGTCAGAAGTTTGCATTCTATTTCTGGAGGTGCCAGAAGGCTTTTTCTATAATTATCAGCATCTATATTTGTCTCCTTTTTTCTTGTTCTCTTTTGTCATATATTTGGAAACTCACAAGAAAGACAAGAAATTATTTTAGAGAGAGGGTTTCACCATGGATTTTGCGCTGTATGCTGACACTTGGAGAAAGTAGCACAAGTTGCCTCAGTGCCTTCAAATCTTGAAATATTATTCATTTATGAATTCTGTTCATTCAATGATATCCACACAGAATAACAATATCAGTGAAGACACCCAACACACTGGCTAGAGATAAATATTTACAAAGATATTTAGCCAAAATATAGAGAATTCCCAAATTTAACCATGCAGTTCTTCTACTCCATCACTGTTCTGGAAAAAAAATCAATCAATTAACAAAGCAACCAGATTTCAGATGAAATTTTTCTTAAACCTGAGAGGCGAATACTGAGATTTGGGGTTTCTTGCAAACTCTACTCCAGCCTTAAAAAATTTTATGCCAGGAAGATTCCAGGAACCAATGGTGTAGTCTTTCAAATGGGAATCTAAGAAAATATTCTATTCCTAAGCCTCATGTTATAAAAGAATGTTTTCACCACTAGTTTAGAGAGTGAGAAATTTGTGTCTATTCTTATTTGGGAGTGAACTGCTGAAAACTCCAATGAATTCAATTAAATTCTATTAGGGATTTGTACAAGGTAGAATTCATTCACCATAAAGGAAGCCATATGATTATGATTTTTAAAGGGCATATCTGGTGGCACAGGAATAAAAATCGAAATATCATCTAAAAGCAATAAACTGCATGGTGCTAAACTGAATAAAAAAATAGAAATCTCCATGACATTACAACAATGAAATATCTTTCCAATGATGCCAACACAACATGAACAACATTATAACCGGTGTTGCATCAAATAACACAATTTATTGAGGCAATTTGTCTTCAATCTGTATTGTATGAATAATATATCCATAAAAAGATGGGCATAGGCAGCATAGCTTTAGCTATATTTTGGAAATTTGTAACATCTATATTAGGACAGAAGAACCAGAAAATAATAATTTACAGTAAAGCATTTGAATAGCTTGGCTTACCTTTGGTACCCTAACCATCACAAGCAGCACAGTTTTTAAGATATTAGTACTAAAACCAAATTTAGTTACATAGATTCAAGCATGGAAAGGAAGACCAGAACCAATTTACATAATCTGTCAGGATTTTATTTCACTTAATTATCAGTTCTCAAGTATTCACACTAGAAGTAGGCTTTCCAACATAAAATGTTAAGTTTACCACCTGTGTTCCACATGACTAGGTTTTCTTTTCAGTTTTTAATTGTAATTTTGATGTGCAAATGGACTTGATGTCTGCCATCCAATCTGAAATTAATACATGCTCCATTTATATTCAAGGTACTATTCAAGTTCTTGGACGTAATTCTTCCACTGAAAATCCTTAGTGATGCTATTATAATGATCTTGATTGTTCCTGAATACTTTTCTTTTTTTGAAAACACATACACAGATGTTCTTTTCAGCCCATTTTATTCTTTAGTCTCTTTTGGAAAATTATTTTGTTTCTCACTAATATAGCAACACTGTTTGAAAGCAGATTTCTGTTTCATCTGTGTTTTCTTCCACACTCTGAGTCTACTCTATTTTCATTTTTCATATTAAAACAAGATATCATTCTTTTCTTTTGCTCTACTCACCTCCACAAAGATTCCAAATTCTTTTTTGGACCTTTCCCTTTTTACTCCTGCAGATGTAAATGCTCTAAACACCCTGTATTCCTTAGTTGCTCCACTATTTTATCACCTTTACTTCTGTTTTTGTGTCTCCAGGCACCAAGTGCAGTTCTGCTGCGGTAGATACTGAAAATTTTCTTTGGAAGCACATGGAAAGAGCAAGAGTCAGACTTCTAGTAGGATTCTCCCCGGATGCCAAGCCCCAGCTCTAAATGAGGCTTTGTTAAGTATGTCCATCTTCCTGACTGAAGATGCACAGTACTTACAACACAAGGGTCGGAGTCAGTCTCTTCAGTCTTGTATTTCTTCACAGTAGGACCCAGGTTTTAATTTCTGGACATATTTACACAGTTCACTCCATTGAGGCATCTGATCCACTGCATCCTTTTTGGCCCATTCTGACTTACTATTTGTAGCTTTGGAGTGCAGCCTCTTTTTTTCATTCCTTTGGAGATGTCTGAGAAGACCTCCTGTTTCTCTACCTCTGCTTAGCAATTTCTGCAGTGAACAGGCAACATCTTCCAGAGAGACACTTGCCTTCTGCACCCATGTTTTGCTGTTCTTTTTATATTTAGTGTTTTATGGATTACGGAGCTTTAACTACCTTTACCTTAGTCTGCTTCATTTTCTCACAGTTAATAAGAAATATCTATACTTTCATTAGCAGTAGTGATGGCATAAGAGATTGTCAGCTTCCTACTGAACCATATGAAAACATTTCTATGAAATTATTACAACCATTCCCTGAAACTCTGTGTCACCAAGCAGGGATCTGAATTTCTTTCTAAGGCTTTTGAAGTTCTGTTTTTAAAAATATTCAGCAGAGCTTTTATAAGGGCAATTCGCTGTAGGTGTGTTTTAAACCATATTCTTTAGCAGAACATCTGAAGAACTCCTAACAAATCATATTGTGGTCCATTATTTGTCACTACCTCACTTGGTATGCCATATTTAGCAGACATTGATTTTACTAGTGAGACACTATTGCAACAGCACAGCAGTAGCACTCACAGTGCTGTTTCAGGATAAAAAAATAATTTCAAAACAATGTGTAATATTTTCCAGTGTAAGCAAATAAATTAATGCTAGCCCTTTACACAGATATGGTTTCCTTTAATATGCTTGAATTACAAGCAGAATTTCCATCTTCAGCATCCTCCTCTCTTGAGTCATTTATTGCTACATACTGTCAAGTTTTTTAACTGTTCCACAGCACTTCAACTTGTTTACTTAATGGCATTTTTATTGTTTTCTGGGGAATTTAGTTTTTCCTGTGTATGTGTCATATTTCTTCCCTTCTCTTTTTTCTTTCTCTTTAACTTTTGGCTGCCTTTTTTCTCAGCCTCTTACAGTGTAAATTCTTTCAGGAACACATAGTATATGTGAATGAAAATTGTTGGGTTTCAGTGTAGACATGCTCATTCTCTGAAAATAACCCATGCTTGGCAGTGCAAGAGTTAAGTCCATTTCTCTGTTTACAGCAGCATTTAAAATTTGTATTTAAAAGAAAAAATATTTGTATCAAGGGATGAATTAACATTTAAAGGTAATTACTTAGTTGTATTTTAGAGTAACCTTGATAATGAATAGATGCCACAATAAATTACATTTATTTTTAAAAAGAGTCAAACTACTCTTCATAGGGCAATAATGGATGCCTTTAATGACAAGTCATATAACGTGCATTCACAAATGAATATTCATGCTGCAAGTGTTCACAGATACTGCTAATATTTCATTTATTCTATGAGGGAGCAAAGTAATAATGTACCACATCTAGTGAATAATCAAAAAGCAAGTAGATCAGAGACAACTCAGGGGATGAAACTTTTTCAGATAAATAATTTGTTAAACAATTACAGCTAATGAGCATATTCATAAAAATCAGTCTATTCATTGATAATACATCAAGTGACTAAAAGTCTCTGTTTGATGGCTACATTATTTGCTATGAATAGTTCATCCAACTTCAACTGTAAAGCTTTAATTTTTCTTTTAAAGTGTGAACAAATATGGCTGAAATTATCTCTGAAATTTGGAAAAACTGAGCTTTTTTTTTTCCTTTTCTGTGCCAACAGGTTTCCTACTTGACTTTGAACAAATCATTTATGGTCAGAGCCTGCTGTACTGCTTCACAATGACCAAGATATCGGCACTATTTTGATGCTATTTGTTGTTTTAAAGGAGTCCAGAGATGTGAGATGTCTCTCTGTTGGCTGTGCAAGAAGGTGAGCTTGAGCTTCTTTCAGAAGAAACCTCTTTTTGAGCATGGCCAGTGCCAACTGCTTACCAGTGCAGCTGTCAGACTTACAGCATATCCTAGCCCTGCACCTTTCTTGGAGAGCCAGCTGACATGGGCCAGATTAAAAATCAATTAATGCAGAGGGTGCTCTGCAGGTTGTGGCTCCAGTGTGCCTCCTGGCCCTAAATTAGGATGGTAGCATTGGTGTGTCCTTAAATCCCAGCATCAGCTGGAAGATGCATCCTGCTGCCTTGAACTCACTTTTCAAAAGCATGTTCTTGTCCTCAGCTTCATCTGGTTTCTCTTAAGTGCCAGATGGAGAACCATCCTAAGGGCCAGAGCTGAAAGCCACATCCTTCCCAGCTGCAGTGCTGCTAGCCTGTCTGCCACTTGCATTGAAATATCCCTGCAAGCCATTCCTCTGCACAGTGAATTGGTGGTGCACTGGGTGTACCTAACTTCTTTGGAGCCCTGGAGCCAGTGTGCATGAGGAAATAACAATGGGCAAGGCTAGCAGGAGAGCAGGGCCATCTGGAGCACCCAGAACCTTGGACTGAGAGTCTTGGGTTGAGGAGAAATTAAATAATATAATTATATGCCCTTGGGAGCGGAATTCTCTCTCCTCCTGTGTGGAAATGACTGTCAGCTGGGTGTCACTCCCATCTTCAGGTCTTCTTGTAGTCTTGTTTGCAGATGTGCTGAGTATTTGGTATGGCAGGTTGTTGATTTTGAACATCTGCAGAGATAGCTATTAGATATCAGCCTCTGTAAGAAGGATGGTCTCTTTAGCACAGGGTTGAAGTCAGGAATTGTAAAAGATGTGAGAGTTTAGAACTCCAAATAAGCTCATCTGACCTGGAAACAGCATACAAAGAACACAGGGTGCTTGAGCCATTGTGGTTGGATACACCATGGGTTGTAGAATACAAAAAGATCTGACACACGTCTTTGAAAGGTTCATAGCAAGGAGTTTGAACATAATTATTGTGAGTTTGGACCATATGACAAAATGGCAAGAAGCACAATACAAATATTTGAGAGGCGTGTGGTGGGGGGATGGGCATTATAACGGAGTCCATGTGTTTGGCTTCCTAGGCATGGCATGTCTTTGTGAGGAAAATAATTAAAAACATAAAGTGAAAATGTGATAAAATATGACTTGATTCTGCTGAAAATGTCTCACACTGTACTGGCTTCACACCCTTCTTTGTTAAGGAATTGATTTTACAGATAAGAGATGCTGCATTTTCTTTGTCTTTTGTTCACTCTGATGTCATGTAAGAAGCTATTAGTTTAACTGTAGAAGATGCAATTTTTATAGAAGAATTATAAGATTAGTAAGGAATAAAATAGAGAGGGAGCTCTAGAATGTGCTGAAAGAGCATCTATCTGGCTGTAAAGTGATTACTCTTCAAAGATCAGTCTTGAGACAGAACTCATTAAATATTTTTATTAATGACCTTGACACCAAAAATGGCATTGTGCTAAATGTGATAACAAGCAGTTGTATGGCACTTACCTCATTCAAGAAGAATTAGGATATAATTCAGGGTGCACTTCAGAATATCGCTGACAACTGGAGTGGCAGAAGTAGAGTTCAGTACTGTAGCTGGAAGTGGGTTTAGCAATGAATAACACAAATTTCATTGATGAATTTGGAACTTGTCAACACTTAAAAACTGATGAGGCTAGAGCAACAGAAAGTCTAAGTCTATTATTGGAATATATGAGACATCAGTCTGACATGCATAGCCTTAAAATGTATGTGAAAGCTTAAGATGTAGCGTGTCTAGTACAGAAAGGAAAGCATTACTGCTGATCTGTAAGGCCAAGTCTGCAATATTTTGCTTTATTCTGGGTGGTTCTGTTTAATGAAGATGAATCTAGACTCAAACAGGTGCAGAGCAGGAGAATTAAAATGAGTGTGTAATGGAAAAGTTTACCTGGAGGAAGGGGATTAGAAGAGCAGAATTTATTTAGTTTAAAGCATTTCTTATTTAGTTTAGTAAAAATAAAAAAAGCAATGCTTGCAATTTTCAATAAAATGCTTGCAATTTGTAAAGAATTTTTTTTTTCCAAAGTTTCTTCTGGTTTAGGAAGCAGTTTCCTACACTAAAAAAAGAACATCATCTGGGAAGAAAGAACCTATTCCTTTGTTCCTGTGGGAAGACTCTAGATATAAAATCCTGCAGAACACCTAGTTTGGAACTGCAGAACATCAAAATTTAGTCTGGGAAGGCAAGGACTCCTCACAAGGCTTTGGGAGGGATATTTCTATGAGATGCTGGCAAAGCTATATAATGAAATAACTGTATAGACATAACAACCCATGGAAGATCAGATCCTGGAGGTGTGGAGAAAAACTAACATGAGGTTGAAGAACCTGGTTGTGTGGAATGAAGATGTCAATGAGTAACCTAAAGAAAGAAAAGAAACAAAGAACAAGAGAGGGGAAAGAAGGGACCAAGAGATAATAGACTGTGGCCAATATAGATCAGTTCTCCTCAGAGCCAGAAAAGAACCAGTGATTCCTGAATCCTGCCATTCTTCTGTTGATGCAAAATATCCATGAAATCTTGTGTTGCTTTATTCTGAACTGCAGGTCTATATCTAATACTCCCTTAAACCCAGAGATCTGGGCAGCAGTCCTCATTAACCGGTCCCAAGTGGTGACCACAGCTGTCACTACAATGCTTATGATTCAAAAGATTTATATGGGTGATACAAAACCCCAACAAAAGCTAACAGGAGACTCACATCAGAAACTGACACTAGGAAGACTGTAGTGACACAGTGAATAGTTATTCCAGGTGCTCTGAATTCAGGAACCTCTGAAAAAATCCTAGAGGTTGGGGAAAATCAGATATAAGAAAAATAACTTTCAATTAATCTTGATTTAAATAATGAACTGTGGAAAATATCAGTTTATTCTTAATTGTAATTATATTAGTTTAGGGTATTTCCTTCAAGACTAAGAGATCTGGACATTCTGTTCCTATTTTGTTTTCAAAGCAAAAGCCCCACTAAATTTATCTAGGTTTTAGTCACACTATTTAATGTTTAGATTTCTTGAGCCCTACATTGTGTCCTTAGTTTGGGGCTCTGAAACCAACTTTAATTAAAACCCACACAATTTTCATGGGGCAGTTAAGTTCTGTAGGTGACCCTAAATGAATGAAGTCTGGCAAAGACCTGCAACTTTATTCAGAATTGTGTACAAACCTGCTGCAACATAAAATGTCCATGATTAAATATAAAAACCAGATAATTGGAGAGACAAAAATATGCTGTAAAAATTCTGAACATTCAGTTTTTACTGCATTTTTATTCACTGCTTTGTAAAAATTTTGAGAGTGTAAGGAAGTTGGGTTTTTTCCCCACAGGGAAGATAATACCAGCAGGTTGGTAAGTCTTCCTAAATTTCAGCATGACTATAAATAGCCACAGGAGAATTACTGAATATCTCCAGTAAAATGATGACAGTTTATCATGTCATCATCTCTCTTCCTTATATTATCTGTCTTGTAAAGAAACACAGAGTTTTAGCCAGGTAAAACTGACAAATTACTTGATGGTCCTTTGTCCATGGGCACTTCACCCAGCAAGGCAATTTGTGCTGTTAGAGGGCAGAAAGAAATTAACATTTTTGAGATCTAAAGGAATTCTAACATTTGTGCTCAGGCAAACCAGGTTCTGATATTAAGAGTCAACTCTATGTATTAATTTTCCTTTGAAGTTATTTAATCCCTTTTATAATCTGACTAGGACTTGACATCTTGCATAGAGGACGTATTTTAAAATAATTTTATTTTACTTCTATTTCTATCTCCACTATTGCCTTCCGTTTTAGTAATCTTCACATACTTATGTGAGACGGTTTTAATTTTTCTAAATGATTACCTGGAACAGAATGAGACTATCTAGTTGCCATAGGTATCCACATTACCCTTCTGTGATTAGAGAAGCATTGTGGATGTCCCTGTTTTACATAAAAAGGGCCTATCTGTTATGCCTTTTTTTTTTTTTTTTATCCCCTTCAAACTTATCTTTATGTAGAGAGACACTATTTTGATACTGCTGAGCACAGACACCACACTCTACTCTCATGCAGTCTTGCTAGAATGGTTTTTTTGGTTAAAGCAAAGTAGAACTCAAAGGGTCGAAGGGCAAATCAAAACTGCTGCTGCTTTTATGCACACTAAATGGAGAGACAACAGACATCTGTCATCAGGGGTAGCTCAGAAAAGAATAAAGTGTGCTTCTAAGTGTGGTACTAAAAGGTGACAAAATACCATAGGGTGCCCAGGGTGGTGTTATTCCTGAAGATTGTTACCAAAGGTGGGGTATCAGTGTTATCTTCTGAGTGGCACAAACATAACTTGCAGCAAAATCCTGCAGAAATGTCAATGAATTTATTAAATAATGTCTTAAATATAGAGAGGAGGGAAGAGACAGGCTTAGGAAAACAATAGACATCAGATCTGCTTTTCTTTCAGAATTAAAATTTCATGCTTCATGTTCAAAATAAGTGTAGGAAATAGAGGTGCAATGGCACAGCAAGTAGACATGCACATGTGAGCTCTGGTTCAGGGGATGCAGGTAATTGTAACAATATACTGTAAGGGGTTGCTCTATGGCTTGGCAAGCAAAATATAAACTTCTTCCAAAACTTAGACTTTGCTTGCTAGCCTGTATCTTCTTTAGTGTGGCCTGTGCCAAGAAAATAGGATCTGTTTAGTTGCCTTCAGCCTGAAAGCTGAATGAGAAATTGAAGAAGATTTTTTTTTTGAAGTAGCTTTCTCTTCTCTGCCCTCTCTTGCTCTGAGTATTTATGCCTGTGTACTAAATCCATATAGCTTGGAAACACCATATAATACAGAGTTGCTTGGGTTCCTTTCTCTTTTTTTTTTTTTTTCCTTATGGCTACAATATTCAGTGGTTTAAGATCAGGACATTAATTGTGTCATTGACATCACCAAGAGGCAAGACAGTTCCTAAAATTTCTTATTATTGGCACTGAATTGTGCTGTTTTAAGCCACATCTTTCTTTAGATGATTGAAAAGATACCCCTTCTGCATTTAGGTCATGAGATTCAGCGTAAGTACTTACAGACAGTGCCAAAGGCAGAGAAAATTGGATGGGATGGGCATCTGGGGAATTGTCTTCTGCTCACTGTCTGTAGCTGTGGTGCTTAGTGATTTGCTGCAGCCATGATTCCTATTTTCCGTGTTTCTTGTTGTGCATAATTCAGGGCAAAAAACTACCATGCCAGTACTGTTCCCAAGGAAGGCCTAGGACATCTGATTACCTCTGAAAGAGGTGGTATTCCCTGTTCCCTGGTATGGAATTCTATTGCTTATTGCACAAAATTCTAGTTATGCAATGTTACAAAAACAATTAAAAAGAAAATTTTATCAGAAATTTTAGATTTTAATTTAAAAAGAAAAAGCATTTAAAAACTGCTGTATATGATGACTAACCAGTATAAAAATTTATATCCTAACAAGGTCATCATTGGCAAAAGCTTCAATTCCAGTAATATTTATTCCTCAGTTTAAAAGAAAATCCAATGTTCAGCTCAACAGGTGTCCATTTCAATGTAGTATTGAGACACATCAATTGGTGAAATCAAGTACTTCATAAGAGAAACCATTATAGAGACAACAGCAACAATCATGTTTTGTGTTATCATTCCTGCTGCCTAATTTTTCAACAGTGAAGGCTTTAATAAATCCTTTCAAAGAATTAATCACCACTTCTATTCTGCACATAGAATGAGTTTGGGAAACTTAAACCCTGTGAGTGTCCAGTTGTTCAAAGAATGATTATTGAAAAGAATGGGATGGAATAGGTAGTCATGTCAAGGGAATACCCTTATCACTACTATTCTCTTGTAATCACATGTGATATGGAAATGCAATTAGCCATTGTGAAGTTCTGCTTTTTTTTTTGGCAAAATTATTCTTGTTTTCCAAGAAAATAGTACACATGAACCCCATTCTTGGATTCAAAATATAAATTTCAGTGCAGTGGAGGACGTTTGAGGGTAGTGGTATTGAATGAGTATTTTTACTTCCATTTCTTTTTAATGGTGTCATTTTCTTGCTTTTAATATTGATCTACATTTTTATGTTATTTAACTTGAATCTAATTTCTTAATATTATATAAGAAAAAAATAACTTTAATAACTTTGGAAATGTTGGGGCCTGTATTATGTTGGAGATTAGACTACAAATTTAGAAGAGATGACTTTGCTTTTTTATGGGAATAAACAGGGATGTGTTAAATAAACAGAGCATCACAGGCATCTGGCTGTTTAGCACAGTGATGTTGTAAAAAGACAAAAACTTTCAATAACTCAGTTGCTTTCAATGCTTCTTATTCCTATGAGCAAATTCTTTAGTGCATGCCATGAACCATAAAAACCTGGAGACAGTAAGATTAATATACCTAGAGAAACTAAGCGTTTAAAAATGTTTTATATATAAATTGCAGATTCACATGCATTTGTTCTGCAATACACATCGCCAGACACCCACTGGAGTAGGACAGACTCTCAGTGTGGCTATCAGTAAAATGCCATCAGGGGCTGTTTTTTAAGCAGTCAAGGATGTGTTTCACTGTTCATCCAACACACATGGCCAGGTCTGACTGGAGGAAGCAGTAGCAATTCAGGAAGTTAGTGACAGAGATGGAAGGACTCTCTCCATCCTCCTTCAGTATTTAGAGAATGTCTTCCTGAAGTCCTGAACAAACAGAGCAAGGAGCGACAGGCGTGCTAATAGACACACATCTTATAGAATCCAACTTCATCTGCAAGGGCTGGATCCTCAGCATCTGCCTCAAGACATGCCTCAAGCATTTGAAAGCCTTAACAGCATTTAGCTTGACCCATGGCTGGCTAAGAGACATACTTGAGAAAAAAAAAAAAAAAAAAAAAAAAAAAAAAAAAAAAATCTCATTTCCATCTATGCCCTCTAAGAAAGGAACTCACAAAACTAATTTCTGCTGTTTCAGGCTTGAAAATAGCTTTTCAGCCCTAAAACTGTCCACAAAACAGACAGCAGGTATTTTAAAACCTGAGGCTCCCTAGGAGATTGCACCTTTTTTCAGTGTATCTGGTAAACTTTGTTGGATGTTTATAAACTAAATTACTGAGATTCATGCAAGTAACTTAGTAACTTAAAGAGCTGGTTGAATGCATGTATGAATGAATGAATATAGATGCAGAGGTAGCATAGCTTGGTAAATTCACCTCAACACTTCCACTCTACTTATTTTTTGTTAGGCTAAATGCTTTTGACAAAACTATGTGACAAGCCAGTGTTGGATTAGGCATCTTCAGCTGAAGAACCCTGCACCTTGGGAAGGCCATGACTCTAAGGTAAAAAGAGAAAGAAAATAATTTCTATAGGAAAAAAGAAATACGGATCCAGAGTGAGTCAGACAGTATAGTTGCAGCACCAAGAAGTACTTTGCAGTTTCATCTGTCCACACTAAACAGTAGTGTCCTGTGTTTGCACAGTACAAGTTGCCATGTTCAACTCATTCTCTGATAAAACATGTTGCCACATCTCCGTGAAAAGCCATAAAGGAGCAAGTTATGGTCTGAGCAGAATCTGAAGACTTTCTTCCAGCTGTCACTTCTGAAAAGGTGATGATTCATACCCAATTAATTCAAAAGGAATGACCGTTCATTTATTTTTTAATCATCCATTTTGCCACAATTTCAATTTAAGTTGTGCTCCAGGCCAGAGCTTACAAAGTTCTACCTTGGTTTGATGGGAGTTTAGCAAAGAGCTTTTTAAGACTGCTGGAGCAATGCTTGGTTTTGGATCAGAATCTAATTTGTTGCTGAGTCACAGGTGAGTAAGGATGTCCAATTCTGTCTCACATATTTAGATTTTACCCACTTGCTCTAATTTATGCAAAATTTGAAAAAAGCAGCAGACAGGCAGCTCAGGCATGCTGGCATACTTGGGTTGTGTCTCACCACAAAATCTGGAATGATGCTTTTAACCACATGAAGTTATTTTTCTGACTATCTATCTTTCTACAAAAGAACATAGCACAGAGTTCAGGAGGACAATGTGCTGCAGTTTATTGCTGAAGTGGAAATAACACTGGATGTTCAACAGCTAATTTAGCTTGCTGCTAGTTAGGAGTACTATAAAGTTATTGACCCCCTTTTTTTAGTAGTTGATGTAGCATCAAGAAGGTGTTTGGGCAAAATTATGGCCATCCCTACTGGAGAAAACCTATAAATGACAGATGTTACTTAGATACATCATCTTTTATCTGGACAAGACGAGCTGTTAGATGAAAGACATGCCATGCTTAGGCTTTGCACTGTGCTGGGCATGAGGGGCAGTTCTGAGCTCCACATTGCAGTGCAATATGAACAGCAGCAGTAATACACTTCCTTTTGGCATTAGAATTTCAGGTCTAGAATGTGGAAAAAGTCCAGTTATTTTCCAGGTCTGATCCTAAAGCTTTCAAAAGTCCCAATAAAGGAAGGCTTTCAAAAGTCCCAATAAACTTAAGCCAATAGGGAGCATAGCTAAAAAAATCTCATTCCTTATTTATATATTTATAGCTTTATATGTCTTATGAATAAAGTAAAAGGCCCTTTAAGTGTAAGCAATCACATTCAGTATTAGTGAAATACAGAATCAACACACTGGTAACATACCTTCAAAGTAAATTCTAATAAATATAGAAGTTTCAGGATAAACATCAGAGCAGGGCTGAGCTTTGCTCTGCTCTGAAAAGTCATCCCTCTAATGGCTGTCTCTGAATCAGATATTTTAATCCTCTTAGAAGACTTAAAATGATCCACTCAGAGAGTTACTCTGCCATTTCTATATTTAACTAATAGCAAAACTTCGACAGGAAATTAATTTTGATCACAAAATTCTGATCATGAAATGTTTTAATGAGAGAAATTTGTCCATTTTACTGGCAACCAAGGAAAAAAGACTTTGTTTGAAGACAGGAAATCAGTTTCCCAACCTTTGAAAAATCCAAGTGATTTGATATGTATGTAGGACAACAAAATATAAACCTGCATGGACTGCTCATTCAGATGTGCTAGACAGACAAGCTCCTACTTTTATAAGCTTTTTAATTTCACTGGTATTAAGATGGAAGTCACAAATGCAGTAATAAATATAGAATAATTACTCTGGCAGCCAATTCCATTATCATCTCACTTTGGCCCCAGAGTCAAGTGATAATTATTGGACACAAGTAGTGTTATCTTGCTCCAGCTGATGGATTTTCCTCAAGTACCTGTGCGCCTCTTGTTATGTCCACCTTGCTTGTGAACATTTGCACGGGCTTTTTTTTTTTTTTT
>VWYO01012060.1:444144-472066 GCA_013400275.1 Rhadina sibilatrix | reverse complement strand
TTTTTTCCAGAATAAATACATGGCAATTAAGCCAGTTACAACCTGCAAGGCACAGGCAGCCTTGCAACTGAAATTTTTCTTTAGTCACTGGTGTAATAGACCAACATTCTTCAGAAACCTTTTCCTGATTATACTATCACCATGCAGACTTTACTATCACTTAAAATAGCAGCGTATGCCAGACTTCTGACCTACAAACCAGGACAGCGGTCCTTTGATTTTCCACCATTGATACAGTAATGTCATACTGTTATTTTTAAACACTTGGAATGTACCATGCCACCCAATCTGGTATTAGCAAGTCTTGCCTGGGAGATTTCTTTTCTTCTGCTGCTTCAGTGGAGCAGTTCATGCTGCTTTTTCCTCTCTTTAGCTCAGCACTAGCATTTGAGATACAATCAGGAAAAACGGGGTTTTGTTTAAAAATGTGCTTGGTTTTTAAGAGTGATCATGAATGATTATTAGAAATAGCAGGTATCCTTACAAATATAAAAGAAATAAGGTCAATGAGGCTGAAATGAAACCAATTTTCCACTACTCAAGATAGTAGTACCATGTTATCAATGGAAACAGAATTGCATTCAAAGAAAAACCTGTCACTTTTTTGTGTCCTCCACTGAAGCCTGAAGATGCTGCAGAGATTTTGTATATCAGTTTTTGAAAATAAAGTGCATGATCATTCAAATACAGTCCCATGATGCATTCACATTATTTGACAAACACTTACACAATTTCTGACTACTAATTCACAAGATCAGTGATTAAGCTAATTTGTGACTTTACCCACAGAACTATAATACATAACCTCACTTAACCTTCAATTGAAGAAGTCAAATAACCCCAACACCTAAAACTAGTGTATGACTGCTAGGAATAATGCTACCCTTGTTTAGTAAGCCTGACATCAGCCTTGTTTCTGGCACGAGCAGCACACTCAGCTTGGTTTCCTAAAGTGGCATCCTCAGACACACTGAGTCATCTCTGAACCTGTGGGTAAAGATGATAGTGATGACAATGCTCCTGGAAACATTTCTAACTTCCCACTCAGTGAACAAAACTCCCTTTATTGTTTAGCATGCACTGAATGAGGTTACACTGAACCTCAGGGGAAGAAGGTTCTGAAAGACTGACATCTTCAGCAAAGCTGTGAGTTTTTCTGGCCATCTCAGAGGGGTTTCAAAGCAACTCTGCCTTCTGGCCTTAAGTGACAGAATGACTCTCTTGCTTTTTCACTGAGAAGTTAGTGCTACTGCTGAAAGAACTGCTGCTGTTTGCACTGATCTATGCTCCTGTTGGGGTCTGAGAAAGGGGATTTATCAGGCAAAAAGTCCAAAACCCCATTTTTACTCTTGGCCTGTACCCACCAGCACTCCACCACTCCCATTTACAGTTCTGGGAAGGGATGTTGTAGCATGTAGCAACTGTTCAGGGGACCACCTTGCAGGAGGTGAAGATGGGATATCTGCATGGAATGGGGCAGACAGGCATCTTGGGAGGGGGAGGTATGAACTGCAGAGACAGACCTTGTTACCCTCCTACAATCCTCTCAAATTTATCCCTTCTAATGAAATGGATAGAACATCTAATTAGAAGGATCCTTAAACCAAAGTAGTTGTTGATCTTTCTTCTGCTGTCTTGGTGAGTACAGTAAGTCCTGTGCAGTGGCTTTTTCTACAGCAGTAGTAGTTCCCATCCTCCTGTCTTGAATTTCTGGTGATGTTTCTGCCTGCTGGGCTTGAGGATGGCTCTCTAATGCAGCAGTCCCAGCAACAGCAGTTCCACTTCTATGTTTTAAGGCCCTCTTGCCAGCAATATCATGGATCTACTTGACTCCTTACAATAAAAGACAATAAAAGACTAGAGTTTGAAAATCACCATTGTAGGTTTTAATACTGAACTCATGCCACTTGCAAACATGGGATTTCTAAGTGAATCACTGGAACACTCTGCAACCTCCAGAGACTGGAGGCAGGAACTGCAGCAATTAAAAATAAAAAAAAAAAAAATCACATACTCTGTCATTTTACAGTCTGTACAGTTTTTGTGACATGGCATAATACTTTAAAAATATTTCCCTATTTTTGTAAAGACAGACAAGCCACAGCTCTCACCGGTTTTTCTTGTAACAGAGCCTCCCAACGAGAATTTTGGAATATGAATGTCTCACATCAGCTTCACCTCAGTTATGTGTGACTCAGTTGTGAATCTTAAAGGATCAGGTGTCTTTTTAGACATCTTTCCAGTAAAATAATTGAAGTATATGAAAATAAAAAAAGAATTGAGGTTTAGGTCATGCATGGCTCTACCATGTCAGTGGCTTCGTTACCCATCAGTGCACTGACAATAGTTATCCAAATAAATTGATATAGAGGTGTGCTCTGTTTGCTGAGACACTGAACAAAATATCCGAGCCTATGGCTCCTCTCTCTAAAGCAGGGAGATTGTCACACTTGGTTCTATATTTAATGCTGATGGATGTTTTGCATGGAACATTTAGAGTAAATAGACTTACATGGCAGCAATAATTAGGGTTCCCGAAGTAAGTGTTGATGCTTAATGTTACATGTGAACTGCAGAAATAGAAATGTAGGTTACTCCAGACAGAGTATTCTCTGATGTTACCCACTATTAGCAGAAAACCAATGGATGACAGAATTCCCACTTCATAGAGCAAAAAGGGTGGAGGACACTGTACTTACATTCCCTTTGATGCCTTAACTTTAAGCTTTCATATTTTCCAGATTCTGTACTGCATTGGTAGGTGACTCTGAACTTTTTATATAAAGTGTTAGCAAGTTCTCTTCACAGTTTAGTTAGGCAAAACAATCCTTTTCCAGCCCAAGAACCAAGGACACTGGTGCAGCTTCAGGCTCAAGAAGTATAAATAAGAGGCAATTGAGGAGAAAAATCTGGGAGGATGGAACTTCGTAACCTGAAGCTGTCATTGGACAATGATGCCAATGGACCAGATCTTATAAAAGTGTGAAAATTCATGACTCAAGAGTCCATCTTGGGTGAAGCCTTGGCTGGGCCCTTGTACTGCCCAAGGTGTATCTTTTGAAGGCCTTTTAATAAATACTTACTTTATTCCTTTAACACTGTCTAGCCTCTTTTCTAGGTAGCCTCTCAAGGCATCATCTTGAGAAAATATGACATGAGTATAAAATCTCTCACTGCTTTTGCTTTACCCACAGGGCTTAATTAGGTCTGATGAGGGTTAATAACTACAAATTGGTAAGTCTCAAAGTTTACAACATTCAGATTTTGTCTGAACAAGCACCTTTTACTTCAGAGGACAATTATTCTGCTCACTTCAATAGAGATTAATAGAGAGGCTGACCTGCTCTCAGGGCAAACAGCCTAGTGAGCCCTCTGCTCAGCTTTGAAAGGGCTGTCTTCCAGGAGGCATCAGGAAATCCTTAGCTGCAATCTCCTGCTTTTCGGTTCTCAGGAGAAGGATTTCACTGCATCACTGTGTTTGGTGAGAGAGTTCCCTCACACACCTAGAAGATGTTAAGCATGTTATTTAGATGTCAAGGGCTAGCTACTGTGTCCCTCTGCACCAGAATGTTGAAATGGACTGTCCTTTTTTTGGTGTGTGTGTGTTATAAGCTTTGCCTTTGAGCATTTTCAGGAGTGTTTTCTTTTTCCAATCAAATGGCTTCTAGAAAATCTGTTTAAATTCATTGCTTTCCCTAGCATATATACTGCAAAATGCCAGAAAGCAACTGGTGGGAGTAGCCTTTCCTCTGGACACTTAGCACNGGAGCATCTCACAATGGGATGATGGAATGTGGATGTACTGCTTTGGGGAGGAGAACAGCTTGGGGAGAAGAACAACTTGAGGAGTCTTAATGGCCCATTGTGAAAAGAGATAAGAAACACTGCCCCACCTGGTTTTAACAGTTGGCCCATTATCAAAAGGCACCCGCCCCCCTCCTCCCAGAGTTACAAGAGATAAAAAAGGACATCTCCCCAACTGCTTTCAGCAGATTAAATAGAATACATATTTTTGTATTGTATTGACACTCACACATAACAGCTATTCCTCATGATGTTCTGTAGGTAAAGCATTAGAGCTAGATGAATAATTCACTACCAACAGTTTAAAGAATTAAACCCCATTTTGCCTGTAAACTATGGCAAACTCACTTCAGTGTGTTTTTTTTCCCCTTCCAATCCCCATCTTTCCACTGCACTGTTTGCATAACACATGAAATTGAGATTTCTGGTGCTCTTCCTTAGGAGATGTGGCACTATGTGATCCCTTGACCACATATGGAAATTTCATACATCACAAATGGATACTGCCAGTGGTTCTTGTTCCAGTTCTTCGGGAAAACCGTGTCATCTTAAACGTACAGCTTTGTGGATAAGTTGACAAATTGCATGATGTTCAGTGAGGGACTTACCACTTCCCCCTCCCAGAAACCACCTTGCTCACTGCCACATATTCCCAGCTCTTCTCTTGGGCTGGCTCTGGTGATTGCCAGGCCTGTCTGTGAACTGCCATGGACCTCCCTGGGAGCAGAAGGCAAAAACAGTGAACAACTCTGGCTAGCTAACTGCTGCATTAGCAGGTTAAACTGACCCATGGAAAAGAGTGAAGAGTGCCAGAGCTGGAATGGTTGATCTGGGCAGTCAGGAGAGAGGCCAGGGAGTAAGGAAAGCAAGGCCACTAGTGGACAAGAAGACAATGCCCCTTCTGAATGTGTCTTTCAGTCAGTTTTTCTTTATGGTGATGGGAAAAAAATGACACTTTTCTGTTGCTTCCTTTTCAATTATGGGGGTGAGCGGTCTTAGTGTTGAAAAGAATCATGGATAAATAGGGAAATATAGTAAGAATATAAAAAAGAAAAAGTATTTTTATAATATTTGACCAACAGATCTCTTACCTCCTTTGTTAGAAGCAGGAAGTTGTGTGTTGTACTTTTTCATTTATTTAAGGAATCTTTGTCATCTGCTATTTTCCATGACCAGTCAATGCCCTCGAGGCTTTGCATTGCACCAACTCTGGTAGTCCTCAGACAGAAAATTCATGAATGCAAGGCAGATGAGACAGTCCAGAGCTCAAGAAAAGCTGAAGAAGAAAGTAGTGAAGTGGATAATTTCCCAACAACTCCTCATCATGTTGTGGTTATAATTGAAAATCCAAAATGTGGTTATACATAATTTGAGGCTATCATCTATTGCTCTCTTTCAGGTTTTGCATGAAATTTTATTTACTTTTCTAGCTTATCAGCATAAATGCATGCAGAAAATAATTTTGTAAATCCTAAAGCAACTACATGACAGAAAGAGTACTCAGTTAATTATATATTACTGGAAAAATGTTGCTCTGGATTGATTGCCTTGTTTTGGAAAGCACTTGTACATGAAATATTTGATGAAGAATAACAATAGGAAGCAGGAAATCCAAAATCCAAGAGAAGAAATAAATGTGAAGGAAATAGAGTGGGGCAAAAAAGCACTGAAAATATAGAAGAGCTTTTGTTTCCAGGAAAAAGTGGTGAATATTGTTAGTCAGTTGACTCATAGTCATATCAGGTTGTTCAGGATTTTCATTCAGGAGGTTGCTTAAATATGTCCCTTTGCATCTGAATAATTCCACTGGGACTGCTTACGTACTTAATTTAAAGATGTATTTTAAAATGCTTGCCTTCTGAAGGATATAGTACACAAAGACTGAGTAACACATCTTGGTGTGATGTTAAAACAGCTGCATGCTCTGCGCCAGATGCAATTCTCAGAACTGCTGCATCTGATCACATGTGTATGTTCTGGTTCTGCATTAGCAACATCTGCAAGTTTTGCTCCTTTTAGCTGGGAGTGAAGCCAGTGCTCTATTTTTGGGAATTACTCTCCTGCCAGACCACCCCTAGCAAACTACCTCCATTCATAACAGGAGAGTTCATAATCTGTTCTTCTAAACTTTTTCTTAATTATAAAGAGCTTAAAACTGTGAATGGTACTATTAAGTCATTGAATCTCACTATTTTTTAGCTAATTACTAACATTATTTCTATTTTGGGGGGTTATATTTTCATCTTTGGAATTCAATCAGATTTTCTCCCATAAAGCCAAGTTTCATCATTATTCTGTGCTAAAGGCTGAATTTTAAAGCATGCCAATACAGCTGGCATGACATTGGCCTTTCTAATTCAAGGACACAAAGGATTACCCTAAACCATAAGCAGAAAAAAAATCACATTTGTTCTATTAATCAAGGTTTTGGTGGGTTTTTTTGTCAAATATGATTCATACTTGCCTCACAGCAAGGTCTCTGAGCAACTTGGTGTTTCCTGGAAGGCCTTTGGTTAGTAAGAGCTGAGCATTGAACCATGCAGTTTGTCACCTGCCACACTATTTACAGAGCCAATGGATGGGAACAAAATAGTGCAGAGCAGAAACTGTCAATAATTCACACTTAGTCACTGCTGACATATAAGGTATCGTCAGGAAAACTTCAGCAAGTCCCATCATTTCAGTTCATAAGCAGTAAAAGATTCTCTTTCTTTCAGCTCTTGATTTCTTCACAGATATTCCTCCAACTATACATTAAAAAAATAAAAAGAAATAAAAAGAAATAAGAAGAAAATTTTGGAAACCAGAAATTACTGTGTTCCCTATAAAACTTAGAATTGTTATAGTTGGTGTAGCAGGAATGATGGAGCTCTTGCCTTCAGGAATAGAAGGAAACAATGGAACAAGCTGTTCTTTGGGCAGAGAAAAAATCCTGGCTTTCAACAAATCATTCTTCCACTCTTTCACTCTCTTAAGTTTTTGAGTCTCTGATTGCCCAAGAAAAATAAGGTTGTCATTTTATTTTTCTTCTTTCCCAGTGGGAGCTAACAACTCTTTATCTTCTCACTTTATTTTCACCAAACTCAGAGAATCTTTATCACATCTGATTGAAATTCAGCAATGGATTAGAAATCAGAAGACCAGCTTGTACCTACATATGCAGAATGAGTGATGAAACAAGCCTCATTTCAGTGGGAGATCAAGCTAACATCCTCCCACTCAGTGAGATATTTCTGAAATTTTACTCTAGAAACCAAGGCAGTTCTGTCTGCCACAGAGAAAATGTCCACAATCAAAAGCAAACAGAAAACGTCAACTAAGGCAACTCTTTATTCCATTAACTCAGTATAATGGGCATGAAAATGAGGAGTGAGAAGACACATTGCCACCTCACAGTACAGAGAGTTTGTGCCATGAGCGAGTCAGCACGACTGAGCACGGCTGAGGGCAGCAGGCTCCATCCTCTAGGGCTGCCCACAGGGGATATCTGAAGGGAGTAGCAAGTGCTGGAATTGTTTGAGGCTCTATGAAAGACCACAGCCTCCCATGTTCACACAAGTCTTGCCCAACATCATCCTCGTTTTCTGACAGCCTTAGTTTAATAATGAATTTTAGACAGGGCTTGAATGAAAGATGCTTTATAATATCCTGCAAAGTTCTGAGTGACTCCACTGAAGGTTTCCTCATGTCTTTGATGAAAGATCCCTGGCTATGTAAAAATCTTTCTTGATTAGTGAAGTCAGCTGCTGTTGGGATGATTTGGGTGGATTTATTTCCTCTTTTAAATTCAAATTACCTCCAAATAAGTTTTCAAGGCACTGCCTATAGATTAAAGGATAGGAGGAATGTGACACAGAATATTTCAGTAGAAGATTTTCCTCAGAAAACTAATCACTTGGGATTCTAGTTCTGTTAAATGAGTTATCTGAACAGGCTCAGAAGTTTTAGCTGCAGTATATCTCTGACCCAAAAAGTTACTTAACACAGTCAACATTCCACAGAGGGCAGCTCAACAAGGGCACCCTGTGTCTCACAAGGAGAATTTGGGATGTTGGAAATCACATCTTTTGTGCTCTCATGCCTTACTCATGGTTCAGTTTTCCTCCTGCTCCATTCAAGAAGCCTTATCTCATTAAGATCTGGGGAACAGGATAGGTTTAGCAGGACTAGGGAGGTCTCATAGCAGGATAGTGTGGCTGACTGCCCATCAGCAGCCCTGAGTCCCTCACTCCCAGGCACCTGCTGGGGTGGGCAACTAAGTGGGATGGCTGAGGGGATGGGTAAACCTAAGAAAGATGCTTGGCAGATGTAAGGAAAGTCTGGTGGCAGAGGAGTGAGGGAGATACACGTGCCACAATGGCAAAGAAATTAAAGGAGAGAGATTGGCAGCTGAAGAGCTGAGAATGAGAAGATCAGGCAGAGGAAGAGCAGAGGATCTCTGCAAGCACCTGAAAAGGAGAAAGCAAGTTTAAAGATTCACTTTTTCAAGGACCTGTATATGCAAGCCACAGGCTCATTTTGATTTTACATCTTTTTGAAATTCAGAGCTATGAATGAATTGTTATATGACACACTTCTGGTCTCTTGATTTATTTTGTTTCAAGGACAGGTTTAAAAAGAACCATTTCTTTTGGCAGTTTAGGAATAAAGGAGGGCTGCATTTAAAATATACATTTTAACAGGAAGGAGGCAGTAAATAACAAACATATCCATAGGTTTGTGTTCCCTTACATAATAGAAATATTGAGTACATTTTTGTACAGGTTAAGAAACAGTGAAATTTCTTCTATCGTAAAATTCTCTCACGCCACTTTGAGCACATTTTATGAACTAACTTTAGGGCTCTATATAAATCTGCTCAGTATTCTGAGAAAGGAGGGGGTTATTAATCTGGAAAAAGTGTCTTTGCTTAAAGCCAACTTTAGGTTCTATTTAAAATAGGAATTTTAAACAAGTGAATAGTATTCCCTCCATTGCCCTTATATAAGCTTTCTTTTATAGGTACTGGGCAGTATAATTTCACTCCTGGAAAAAAGTTTTTACATCCCTGAACAGATATTAAACATGATCAGCGTAACATCAGTGAATCTGACAAGACTCAGCCCACACACTTTGTTCTTCTGGAGCTGACAGAGCTTTTGCTTGCCCTTATATCCCAAACTAATCAAAAAGAAAGACTGAATGAGCTCCGACAACTGAAGCAAATGAAGTCAAATACTAGACAATTTTAACAAAAATAATAAGGTTTCAGTAATCAGTGAACATACCAATTCTGCTGAAATGAAATTTCTCTGTGAGCCAAGTACAAGACATATTTAATTCAATATTATTGCCAAATCTTGACTGGCTGTGGAGAGTCCTATCTTCAAATTTAGCCTACTCCAGTCTCATTTAGGGATCCTGTCACTTGCATTCTCTTGCAAATGAACCTACTTTTAAAAGGTGCTGCCCTTGTCAGGTTTCAATGAAAGAGTTGTCATGAATCTGAATTCATGTTATACTGATTTGGTGGTTTAAAATTTGAGTCTATGGATATGCCTATTTCTTTTAGACTGTGACATGATTTTAAATGTTTGATTATTTAATTTACTTAGTGAAATTGAAGTAAATTAACTTGATACTATTTAAGTTGGAACATAATTTTAATGGTGTAATTCATAGAAGACAGGCAAATTAATGGCCTTTAGCTGCTCCTTTGGATCTTTGCCATTTGAGCCCACTGGTTTCCCAGTCTTGACAGTCATGTTGGTAGGTCATACAATGTTGGCTGATGCATAATGTTGCATTTTCCTTTTAGTCTCCCCCAAAGTAAAGATAAAGGAGATGCAAGAGGCAGAACCTTACTGAGTCACAGCTCATCACCCTGCTTCTGTCAGGCCAGAGCCACCCTGATCACAAAAGTCATCATGTAGTGGGAAGGCACAGAGCCTCCCTACTAGCATCCTATCTGTAAAATTCTGTGCAGACTATGGACTTTCCTGGTCTGTGCTATGGACTTTCTACCCTGCCCTTAAACTTAAGCCTAATTACTCCTTTGCATAAGGCATGTGCAAGATGCTTGGGGCTGTTTCTGAATGAGACCCATGTCCTTTTGTGCTTCTTTATCTTTCATGCCCATGTGTGCTGGTTTTGGCTGGGGTTTTGGTTAATTTTCTTTACAGTGGATAGTATGGGGCTATGTTTTGAATTTGTGCTGGACACAATTTTGATAAAATAGAGATGTTTTTGTTATTGTTGAGCAGGACTTACACAGATCCAAGGCCTTTTTGGTTTTTGTACTGCTGATGGGGTAGTTGTGGCTGTATGGGTTGTTGGGACGAGACACATCCAGGACCAAAGGGGTATTCATCTGACATCATGCCTAGCATATAAACATAGGGGAAAGAAAGAAGAACTGCAGAGATATGTTTGGAGTGTTGGAGTTTGTCTTCCCAAGTAACTGTACCATGTAATGGAGCCCTGCTTTCCTGGGAATGGCTGGACACCTGCCTGCCCATGGGAAGCAGTGAACTCCATGTTTTGCTTTGTTTGTTGTGGGGCTTTTACTTTCCCTACTAAACTCTCTTTATCTCAACTCACAAGTTCTTCAGCTTTTACCCTTCCTATTGTGTCCCCAGTCCTGCTGGTGGGGGAGTGAGTGAGCAGCTGCTCAGTGCTTGGTGGCAGGCTGGAGTTAAACCATGACACAATAATTTTCTATGCCTTTGTAGAGCCTTCATATATGCCTTCATATTTCATGCTGAACCAGAGGAACTACCATGGTTAGCCTCTGTATAGGCATCAACCTCACTTTCACATAACCATCTTATACCCATATTCAAAACTTTGCAATGCTTTCTTCTACCAATATTTCGTTCTCTTCTGCTATGCTAAGAAATTTCATTCAGGCATTCCTTTCTGTTCCAGTACCAGAGTGGTGGTATCTGAGACATTTATGTGTTTACTATGTTTCAACATGTAAAGAACAGATCTTATTTTGTGTTGTGTCAACTTCAGAAAATGTAAAATCTAATCACTTCTGCTCATGGCCCCTCTTCCTTTATGAGATCTTTAAAAAGGCTATGACTAACATATTCCTCCTTACTGTCAAATATATCTGGAGATGGCTAGTAACAGTGTTGCTTTGTCTGTGTTATACTTCAGAAAAACTAATTTTAGAGTGGTGCTCCATCTATTATTGTTAGAATTTCCCTTTATTCTAAAAAGCATAAACAGATTATTGTCAAATTGTTGAAGATTTTCATACTGGACATTAATTTCTTTCTTTCCTCCTTTGTTCACAGTTGTAGTATGTCCCTTTATGAAGGCTAGGTCAGGTGCAGCCCCTTGGAGGGTAAAGCAGATGGTTCCTGTCTATCCAGCAGCTGGGCATACGTGGGTGGAAAAACTTTGCAAGACAGCTGAGTGTGGCACGCAGAAGTGTTACAGCAGAGAACTGGGATCCTGCAGCTCAGGAGGAGCAGACAGACAGACTTCAGAAGCTGGTGGAAAAGACTACCTAGGATGAGAGGGGATTAGTCAAGTTTGCGACAAACTAAGAAAGTCACTGAGTTGACCAAAAGCAAACCTATTTAGGAAACCTAAATTATTTATTATCTTTATTTTTAATCTGCTTGGTAGTTTTGTGCTTTTTCTTTTCAATCTTTTGGTTTTGGTTCAAGGTTTAATAAAAAATTGCTTTCTGAGTTTCAAGTCTTTCAATCTTCTTTGGGGATCTCATTATAAAGAAAAGGTCTAGGCAGTTCACTTGCAAAACCTTGGCTGATTCTGGTTTCAGTGACAGTTAGGTGGTTAAGAGACACTAAATATCTCCCTTGGTCATAAGCTTCAAACTGCTGATCATAATGAGTAACTTCAGCGCAACAAAAGACCGATTTCTGTGAAATTCAGTTTTTGTACCATTTGCACAACTTAACGACACCATCTTACAGGGCCCGGGTGAACTGAGCTGTATTCAAAAACCTGTGAGTACCATGCTCTAGGGGGCCCTGCTTGAGCAGGGAGGTTGGACTAGATGACCTCCAGTCATCCTTTCCAGTCCTACCTGTTCTGTGGTTCTGTGAACAAGCAGTAAGTACAGCAGTACTACTTTTGGACTATTTTGTCTGTTTGGGGTTTGGAAGTTTCTGCAGTTGATACATCAAGAGGAATCTTAGTCAATATATGTTCCTATCTAGATCACTGGCTCTTTGGGGCTGGTGGTAGCAAACCTTGGCTGTCATCTCTCTAATAACTGAGTGTAGATAAACCTGATCCAGGGAGGCATTGCCTAGATGTTGCTTATTGTGCCTTCAGATTAAAAATTTACACCTGACTTGGTGTTTGCTCCTTGTCCTGAATCCTGCAGTGTTGATTAATCTCCTGGTGTTTTAGTGTTGGCCACTCCTCTGCCTTTCTTTTTCATTTCCTAATATTCCTCCACGCTGACAGTCCAGCCAACATCAACTCCTTCTTATTGTTCTAGAGATTGGTGTCTCTGCAAGGGTGTCAGGATCTTGGCACATCACTCTGAACTTCACACTTCACAAGAGTAGTGGGTGATTTAAATAAACAGAAATAAATAATAAAAAAAAATCACATTGTAGAAGTTTATGTTTTGTTGCAAATCATAGTGAAACTTCCTCATCTGAGCCATCATGGTATTTTTGAAATGTATAAAGAATATTTTAAAAAATAACACTCATTTCATTATGTACAAGGTTTCCTCACCTCTTTGGGGCCCCAACCTAATGTGGAGTTGCTGATGCACTGGGAGAAAGATCTCGTATGGAGAAATTTTCAAATTGACAAGCCATCACTTATGGGTTGACTATCTTCTAAAGTGCTAGAGAAAAAAGAAGTGACCAGCGCTGAAATAATTAAACCAGTTTGGTGCTCAATATGTCAGCAAATGATAAAGTGATCCACAGAGACTTGGTAAACATTTGGTAAAGAAAGAAATGCAATGATACAAAAATTGGAAATGATAACAGCAATGAAAATATCCAGGTGGCTCATCTAAAAATGATATGTTTGCAGTCTGCTTTTATGTGAAGCGAATCTTAACTGAAGGAAAAATAATCCAAGCTAGGTATTCTGAGGAATAAAAGAAGCAAATGGGCCGTGACTGGAAAGAAAACAAAACTAAACAAGTGAGCTCACCTGCAGAAGAAAGAGTCATAATTGGTGTTTAATGCATTCTGCACTCTGAGATTGATGCTGGTTGTGATAAACAGAGGAAAGAATAGCTATCTCAGAAAACAAAAGGATGGGCTACAAATGGGTAGATAGAGAGACAGGCACATCCATATGTGCATGGATATTTACTTTTATGCAGATATACATGCAGACACGTGTACATACAGATATATCTAGCAAGATTTCGTAGTGAGACTCTGCTGCAGTGATGTGTCAGTGATCTGTACTGAGATATGTATGTGTGCTGAGAAGCATGAGACTCCCTATGTGCTTAGCTTGTAAGCATCCATATGTTTGGTTTAGAAAAACAATACTTTGTAAGCTTTTCTTTGTTATGCAGAAGTTTATGAAGAACTGTGCTGATTCAGACCGGAGTCTGGCCCAGTATTCTGTCCCAGCAGTGGACAAAGAACTGGGCAAGCACATGATATTTACTCTCATTCATTCCCAGAAGTCGGCTACTTGCAGCTCTGAGGATTTCGTAAGATTAGTCATCTTCAGTGGAGTTTTATCCCAAATACTGATTTAGCTTCTGCTTGTATCCATGTAAATTTTTTGGCATACAAGATGGATTGATGTTTTAGAAAGAGTTTGAGTGCTCTTATACATTTTGTAGGAAGAGCTGTCTCCTTTGGTTTGTTTGCATCAAGCTCATATCAGCCTTGTTTCATGACATCAGATGCACCATTCCTACACAATAATATTATTAATGTGTCTGTATATATACACATGTATTACATATATCTATAAACTATAACTATAAAATAAATTTATTTATTTATTTATTTNATTCTGAGGAATAAAAGAAGCAAATGGGCCGTGACTGGAAAGAAAACAAAACTAAACAAGTGAGCTCACCTGCAGAAGAAAGAGTCATAATTGGTGTTTAATGCATTCTGCACTCTGAGATTGATGCTGGTTGTGATAAACAGAGGAAAGAATAGCTATCTCAGAAAACAAAAGGATGGGCTACAAATGGGTAGATAGAGAGACAGGCACATCCATATGTGCATGGATATTTACTTTTATGCAGATATACATGCAGACACGTGTACATATAGATATATCTAGCAAGATTTCGTAGTGAGACTCTGCTGCAGTGATGTGTCAGTGATCTGTACTGAGATATGTATGTGTGCTGAGAAGCATGAGACTCCCTATGTGCTTAGCTTGTAAGCATCCATATCTTTGGTTTAGAAAAACAATACTTTGTAAGCTTTTCTTTATTAATTCTTTATTCTGTCCCAGCAGTGGACAAAGAACAGGGCAAGCACATGGTATTTACCCTCATTCATTCCCAGAAGTCGACTACTTGCAGCTCTGAAGATTTCGTAAGATTAGTCGTCTTCAGTGGAGTTTTATCCCAAATACTGATTTAGCTTCTGCTTGTATCCATGTAAATTTTTTGGCATACAAGATGGATTGATGTTTTAGAAAGAGTTTGAGTGCTCTTATACATTTTGTAGGAAGAGCTGTCTCCTTTGGTTTGTTTGCATCAAGCTCATATCAGCCTTGTTTCATGACATCAGATGCACCATTCCTACACAATAATATTATTAATGTGTCTGTATATATACNTTCCTACACAATAATATTATTAATGTGTCTGTATATATATATACACATGTATTACATATAACTATAAACTATAACTATACATTTATTTATTTATTTATTTATTTATTTATTTATTTATAACGGCTTTACATTTCCATAAAAAGCCTGAATTGAGTGAAATTCCCAGGAGGAAGAGAAGTTTGATACAGTGTTGTGGAGAACTGAAGCTATCTCTGGGGCTGAAATATTTGGGCTCAGTGTGTGTGGCAGAGAAGAGGATGCAAGTACAGAGCTGGGAGCCAAGTTCTCCTGAAAAATATCCCAGGGACCAGGAGTTGCTAGGTGAATTTTTCTGCAATTCAGAGAGTCTCTGAGTTGTCATTGAAAGTAGGTTTGAGGAAATGACTCACCTGCAAGGACACAGTGGGAAGGAGGAGTTATTTATGAACCTTTTAATTTAATTGTTGATATTTAGACTCCATCTGGCAGAGTCACTTTAGATTTTCTCTTCAGACAAGTTAAGGATCTTAGTTAATACTACAGTAAAACCTGACTTGTCTGACTTTAAAGGCTTTTGTCTTGGAGGAGGAGATCATTGGAGATGAAAGCCTGGACAGATCTACCTCAAAGCTGAGGTCAATATTTATTTTCTCAATTATGTTTATTAGTTGTATTCTGCTTTATCAAAAAATGTCTTGTGTTCCCTACAAAGAGATCCCTAACATCTGCTGCTTATGCCATCTCTGTGAAAATCTCCTTATAATAATCAGGTTGTAAGCATTTAAAAAGGGCCAGTAATCCTCTCTCTGTGACTACTAGGATTTTTCAAAAGGCTTTTTTTTTTGTGTAGAGTAGGCTCCCTCTTGATATTGAGCATAAATTCCCTGCACTTGCATTTCTCCATCAGTGAATCTGAGTGACTGATAAAAGATTTAGAAGTTTTGGTTGTTTTGTTTTTTTTCTGTCTTCCTCTTTTCTTTCATAAAATAATGCAACACTTTCATGATTTGTAGGGGCTAGCAGGCCTTTTTTGTCTAGCAGCAAAATGATCTTTCTCATCTGTGCCCTACCAATTACTATAAATTTCACTGTTGACCGTTTAAGGTGGCACAAATATTTTAAGTGAAAAGTAACAATTGGCTGGTGCCAGCCCCACAGAAATTTTTACTGTTTAGTACCAGGCTGTTTCCAGAATTGTTGCTTGTCTCACAAATGCAGTTCCCACATTTAATCTAGAGGAAGGTGAAAGGCCAGACAAAACATATGAGAATTTAAAAGTCAAAACTTCACAAAAGATGAAAAATTCAATAAAAATCCCTGAAAATGTCTGCAACAAAAATACCCTAATATAATGCTTGGTTTTATAGATGGGGAAATACAAGGGATCTCCGTGCTATTTCTGTGTAATAGGCATATGAATTAAGAAGTGTCTCACAAATGATCCAGCACCAAACCAATCTGATATCAACCAATATTTTTTGTTTTATTTAGATGAGTTATATCAAAGTGATACTTTTTATAGCTCTTTTTTTTTCATATATTTCCATATTTTTTTCTTTGTTGCCAAGCTTTCTGAAAGTTGAGAAAGGTGTTTTCCTTTATATGACTAGTTGCTGAAACCATGACTATTCTTTCCCTTTATTTAATCTGAATATTCATGTTTGCCACTTTATTGTCTGCCTTCTCTTCTATGAAATAAAGTGTAATTGGTAGTCAGTGTAATATATGTGTTTAGCCTGAGAATTTTTTGAAACAATTCCAACCTTTTTGTTTTGAAGAATATGTCTTTCCTATATGCCCCATCCACATCCACCCACTCTCAGAATAATTTCTGCAATGCATCATTGTTATATCTTTCCTTATGCCTACATTTTCTCTCTAAATCTTTCACTCTGACTTCAGATACCACACTCACTTATGAGGTCTCTGGAGTGTCAAAGCTTCTAGACAGTATTCCAGACAATGGATATGACTCTGTTTCGAGCAATTTCTACAACTAACTAGTGAATTTCCTTAGACATGTGCCTTTTTTTCCCCTTTGGTGCTGTCAGTGAGGCTGTGGTAATGGCTTTATTTCTTTACAGAGAGAGCAACTCTGCCAAATGCTGCTGGTGACTGCTCAGTTCTGCTGTTATCACTGTCCTCTTGACATCCTTTCTTTCAGCCTCTTCCAGGTTCACTTTTATTTTCCTTCTGAATATTCCTGGATTTTGTTTTATTTTCTTTTTAAACCTAGACCAATATGGCACCAAGAAGCTGAAAAAAGAGAACTCAAAACTTGTAATCTGATCTAGTACATTCTGCAAGCTGGCAAATTTCAGTTTCTTATTCTGTTATGTTTAAGCCTATTTTCAGAAGCATTTTTTATCTCTGTTCCATGTCTCTGAGGCCCAATACAATCTGATTTTGCATTAGAGACTGTACAAACCCAAAAAAGAGCACGTCAGACTTGCCAAACTGAAGTCTGCTATAAATGCTTCAGGGTTTGGTTTTTTTTGTTGTTGTTGTTGTTTGTTTGTTTGTTTGGTTGGTTTTGTTTTGTTTTTATTATTTCACATAGGAAGCCACTTATCTTGCAAACAAGGGGTTCTTTCTGGGAATGGAGTGTTTTCTATATCCGTATCATGGTTTGTTCTCTTTCACTAACTTTTAGGGTGGTGATTGAAATGCGTGCCCTAGATCCTGCAAATATAATTTGTTTGACACTCATGTATTAGAGCAGAGGTAGACCTTTATCTCCTTATGCTTTCCATAGTGTCATCTCTTTTTAGAAGAAAATAAATTCTTGCCTAAATGAGTCTTGCCTTCCAAGAGTCTGTTGTATCTGTGGAAAATTCTAGATGCATTAATACAATAATATACTGTTGCATTTTGTCATTTGATATCTTTTGTCTTGTTTCATGATGCTTTTTCTCCTCCATTGAGTATACTAGCTGATAAATATTGGTGACAATTTATAAACAGCCAATATGAGACTAACATTACAACTAACATTAACTGAAGCTTGGGCTGGAGGCTGGGCTGCAGCTGCTTTGTGCGTGGATTTGTGTGGAGCTCGCAAATCCGAGAGGATGGACCACTTTGTCAAAATTTACTGACATCCCAAAACACACCACAATGATCTCAAGGACACAGGCACTGATGACTGCATTAGTTCATAATCAAATACTGCATTAAGAGCTATCCTAGATCTGTAATTAACTCAGTGTGAAGAGTGGACATTGAGAGCCTCATCCTATGCAAGAAACACCAATATATCCCTGTTTCAGCCAAATTTTAAAAATAACTTCTTTTATTCTCTCTTCTTTATAAATAAAAAGTCCAAAAAGGAATAAAAACATTTTTTTGTTGTTGTTGTTTTTTTTTTTCTGAACAGCTGTTAACCATTTTCTGCACAACCATGATCAGCACAATGGCTTTGATGAGACTAAGCCCACACAGTTTGTTCCTCCAGAGTACACCAAGTTTCCTGCCAGCAGTTTTGTATTCACTACAGCCCAACCTAATAAAAAAGACTGAATGAACTCTCATGATTGATGCAAATAAAGCCAAATGGTGCCACAAAAGAAATAAGATTTTTGTCATTACCAGTCACTTTTATTATGCTGAAAGGGAATATTCTCAGCAAACCTCATGCAAACTATACCTAAGCTTGAACCTTTCCCTCTTTTTTTTTGTGTGTGGTGTTTTTTGTTTGTTTTTTGTTTGTTTGTTTGTGTTTTTGTTGTTGTTTGTTTGTTTTAATAATTGCTGAGGAGATATACAGTGTTGGCACCTTTTAAAGCATCTTTCATGAACTCTGTCCAGATGCCATGTGACAGAAACAGTTCTATAGTGTGTCCTGCTCACTGGCAGTGTCAGTATAGCCAGTTTCTTCATCTCCATGGGTGGTGTTTTATCCAGATTTTCTTTATAAATTGTAACATCAATACCTAGGCGTTTTAGCTAGCTCTGCACAGGTCGGTTCAGGTTCAAGCAGGGCTCATATTACCACTGGAAACTCAATCATACACTTGTGTGATTTGAGAGAAAAAAGGCCAAGGTAACTTTAGAAGCTAGAATCCTCTAATTCAATCGCAAAGCATGCTGTCAACTTTTTTCCTACTACCTTGTAGGTTTAATATTGCACCAGAAGGATTTGACTAGAGGGAGACTAGTATCTGCTAACACTGTTGCTAACATATTGCTTTACTCTTGGGTTATTTCACTTCGAATTTTATTAGCAGCAGAACAGACAGCACTTCCTACTATTAAAATTGGTGAATGTTGCCCTTGAAACTCCCCTCAGTTTCTCATAACTTTGTATAGGTTTTAAACTTCATGATGATGTTTAAAATTCATACTGATAAAGTGTCTGCCTCTGTCTGCTTTGGGTTTATTCAGGTATATATTTTCAATATATTCCAGCTGTTTTAGAGAAAAATGCCTGAGAAGCTTTGGTTGTTTCACACAGGTTGAAAAACAAAATGATATTCTGAAAGTCTTTTTTTTTAAGCACCAGTAGTTTTTATTTTCTATTCCTCATTGCCTGAAGTAAGGTCAAGAAGTTTGGTGAGGAGAGACTGTTAAGACAGGGATGTAAAGTTTGTATTTGTACAAGAACTAAGCTGTTTAAAAAAGACTCTTAAAATGTAGTCATTGCTCAGGGAGAAAATTCCCCAAATTTCCTATCTCTATTGAGCACAATCCAGTGTGATGCTGTACAACGTCAGGAAATGCAGCTGTAAGCAGCAGCATTCTCATCATCATTTGGCCAACTGGACTATGAGTAACAAGGTTGTTTCAAAGATCTCCATGCTATTGTGATGGAGCTCAGAAAACAAAACAAAACAAAACAAGAGATCTGCTTCCTTGGAGTGAAAGAGAAGAAGAAAACAAGCCTGTGGAAACAAGGAGAGTTTGTCAAGGAGTTCCTTAGGAACGAGAAATAGGAGTGGAGGTTCATAAGTAACAGGAGAAAATGATGCAAAGAGTGGGAAGGCAAAAAAACCTGGGAATAAGAACCAACAGAGGTGGATAAAGAAGGTGAAGGGGGCTGGAAAATAAATACACTGAGGAAAAATGGAAATTTATGAGCAAAGAAGCAGGAAAAGCCCAGACTGCCCAACTGGAAAAACAGATCATATATGTGTGTTAAAGTGCCTTGTGACATTTGCAAGATCTAGTTTGTCCAGTTTGTATGAAATTGTAGAATTTCATGACTGGGACTGGAGGGTATGTTCTGAAAAGGAAAAAGAAACTAAAGATTTTTAAAAGACCCAAGCAAACTCAAACATTTTTTAGACTAAATTGTGAAAAAAGAAAAAAAAAAAAAGTGACTTTTTTTTATCCCTTTAAGCATTGTTACCCCGTAAAATAAAATACATCAAAAAAAGAGATTTTGAATTACAGGTATAACTGTATTATTCTAAAGCTATAGTAAGCTAACATTTTGTAGTAGAGAAAAAATAAATTCAAAGCATTCGTGCCAGCACGTTCCTCATAATTATCTCCTTTTATTACATCATCAATTTACAAGAAAAAAATGGTCGTATAGGAAAGCATCAAACTAATTTTATATTCAATTTTCAGTTTGCTTATGGTGTGCAGTTTTTCAGGAATGAGGCTTCCTGTGAGTAGGATACCACTCACAGAATTTGGGAGATATGCAGGATTTGGAAAGGATCAGCTGATAAAAAAAGAATCACAGAAAGAAAATGCAGGAAAAGGCATTGAAAATCATATAAAGCAGGTATTTCACTGGTGGTCTTTTCACTGTGTTTTCCTCAGTTTCTGGATATCTGATTTGAGACCTCAGGGTCTCATTTGCAGAAAAAGTGATAACTTTCAAATACTGTTGAAATCCATGGAAACTGTCTTTTGATACAGTTGCTGTATACAGTAAACCCTTTGAAAAAGTAGGTCCAAGGCATTTCAAACAGAGCAACCAGAATTAGTGGGTATTTTTTACCTTAAGCTCTCTGTGTTAGGATTTCCCATCTGTAAAACGGTGATACTGATATAACGATGCTAATGTGTGCCAAATGCGGTGTCTACCTCTTATTGCTGGAGTGCTGAACTGTACATCTTCAGCAGTTTTCTTTCCATACAGGTTTTCTTTTCTGGACTGAGCATGAAAGAGTAATTGCTTTCTTTCCGTGATCATAATTCAGCAGGAGAAAGTCATGTGAACAATCTTGAACCTCTTACAGAGGAGAATTGGAAAATATTTTTAAACTACTGAACTCAAGCCATTTAATCTTTCCTGCTTACTGCAGTGTATTGAATTTTTGAGACCAAACAGTGTAGACTTCAGCTAGCTTTATAGCCTTGGCTGTTTACAGAGCATTTATATTAAAAAAAAAAAAAAAAAAAAGAAAAAGGTAACACGATGTAGGTGCTTCTTAAATTTACCATAAAACAAATAAATTTACAGGAATATTAGGAACAGATAGGTGAATCTATTGCATAATGGTTAGTCATTCTCCATGAGTGACTAACACTTACGACCTTTATTCTCCAATTAGGTTTATAGATGCAGAAAGGCAAAATTGCAAGAGACATTGCAAATAAAATGTTTAATTTAAATATGAAATAAAAAACCTTCCAGATGCCTAACAATGGAAATTTTAATATTTGAGAAAGTGTAAACCTAAAATATAAAAAAAAAAAAAAATAAGCATTGTATTTCCACCCAAATAAAAGCTTCTGTGGGTTGATAAAAACAAATTATACCAAATGCCATAGCCATAATTTTTTTTCTTATTCTACCTGTGCAATGCATTAAAACTATCAATTAGGACTCTAAAATGGTAAGAAGCAAGGCTATTTTGTGTTTATCAGGCTCCTCAGTTGCACAAATTGCTGAGATACAGCTTTAAGCTTTTCCAATGACAGCCCATATTTTCTACAGGGAGCAATGAAGCTGCTGTAATGATTGCTTCAGACTTAGCTCCCAGCCCTTATCTTTTTCGTCTGCTGTATCTTTCTGGTTGCCTTTTAAAAATCTCTTTTGGATTTTTGCCAGTGCTCCTGGTACCACATAAAAGTTAGTAACAACTCAGAGCAGCTGTGTTACTGGAGCAACAGTAAGGGCCAGCTCTTCAGCTCCCATCAGCCAGGAGGGAACCGTGTGGAGGCTGCACTCTGCTTTAGAAGTGTTTATCTCTCCCAGGAAATTGATGCAGTACTATTAAATAATCCCCCCATCATCTCTAGGGCTGACTAACGTTGCAGTGCAGTCACAGAGTTGCAGAGGCTGCTCATCCTTTCTCGGGTGATGGAGCCATCCTGATTCACTGATGAGGAGGTCAAGATCTGTCTTACTTTGTATGTACTGCTCCCCTGGAAAAAGTGCACAGGAGAGCCTGGATTTATCCAATCCACTCCTGAGTTGCTAAGACACTTTCCAAGATATGTCATTTATTACTGTTTGTTTATCAGGTAGTTTTAGCAAGAACACAGAGATGCAGAAACATTTGGAAAGAAGAACATCCAAAGAACATCAAAGAAAGAAAAGGCAGTGTTTGCAGGCAGAAAATGCACAGAGTAATAAAATGACTTGTGTACAATCCCAAAGTAAGCCAAGGTCAGGGACAGAATCAAGGCTGTACCAGAGCCACCACTTTTATTTATCTTCACACCACTCTACCACTGGGTAGTTTCAGAAGATTTGAACTTCTCAGTGGTTTCTCGTGTGAAATGATGGCAGAGCAGAACAAAGCTGAATAAGTGTATCTGGGCACAGAATGTTAGGGCTGGCTGCTACATTGGTACAATATCCACTGCAATTGCTGCCTGGGGAGAGTGTGTTTGCAGAGTGTGGCAGCAACAGCTTCTGCAAGACAAAGTACTGCACATTTGACCGCTATGGTTGGCAGTTTTTCTGTCAAGTAAGCACTGGCAGAGAATACAGGGTGCACCTCTGAGACCAAGACTTAAGACATTTTGTTCCAGTTTCAGCAAGGGTCTATGCTCCTCCATGAGCTGCTCAGAGCAGTTGTATTGAAATTTTCTTCCATTTCTTCCATTTTCTTCCGTTTTCTTCCATTGCCTGTGCCCAGGAAAAGCAAAACACAGTTCAAGTCCCAGCTGTTTCGTTTCGCACAAGGACCCTCCATAGAATGCCAGCACTGCTAGGGAGTTATGAACACATTTATTTTTTTTCAGGTGCACTCTGATGTCCATCACACATGAAGCAGAATATAAATCGACCTCAGGGCAAATGAGAATGAGGGCCATTCCCTCTGTCTCTGACAGTCCTGTTGTAAATATCACTTTGTGGGAAGTTTTCATGTACCTCAATGATTCTGGGAAAAAAAAAAAAAAAAAAAAGAAGGTGGATGTCCTGCCAAGAAGAGAAGGCTCTGTAGTCATCTCACTGTGAACAAGAACTGGTTAAGACCAAGTGATTCTTTTCCCCCCACATATTTTGGTATGGCTGAAGTAACATTTTTGCAAAAATGACTGGCAACTGAAGGGTTCTCTGTACCTGGAACTGGGCTGGAATGACCACTAAGTTGAATACTTATTATAGTTACAAAAAAAAAAAAAAAAAAAAAACACCTTAAAAAGTGAGTGGAGCAGAGACAGGTGAGGGAGAAACAGAGATTCCAAAACTTGCCCCCTCTGGCAATCTCCACCAACTGACAAAAACAGTAGCTGCTTCAGACCCCAGTGCTTTGTCTCTCACATGGGAGCTGCACAGGCAGAGAGCAGAGAAAGGTGGGTACCCCACAAGAGCAAGGGAATCAAGGTCAATCACTTCTAAGCACTGGGAAAGTACTGTTCTTTGAGCTGAGCTTGCCCTGGCTCAGACACATGGTCCTAGCACACCAGGCTCTCATTTACCCACCCAGGCAGCCATTCTTTCTTTCACCGGGCTAGGCTATGATTGGGATTCCTTTCTGAAGACCTGCTTGTTTACAATTCTTCACAGAGCTTACTACTTCTAAGAAGAAAAATATTTCTCATTTATTGAGCAGTCTTCCATTGTAATTTTGGTTCGTTGGTCTGTGGAACATGAGCTGAAGTTTCAGTCTCTGTAAGGACTGAAAAAAAAAAGTTTACTTCCTTTCTTGCAATGTAGCTGTTGTTCTGGGCTGTTCTTAACAGAATTTCAGGGGCTGATTAGGCTTCAATGGATATATTCCAACTAGGACAGTGTTTCCAAACTCTGTATATGTATGAAAAGATCACTGAAGGTTTTTTAGCCTCTTCCAGTTTTTCTGTTCTATTACTTTAGCCCATCAGATTTCTATTTCTGCCACTGTTCTTCTGCCTCTTTCCATCATTTTGACATGTCTAGCTACAGAAAGGAATTGAGTAGGATGCTTATCTCTGAACTAACAGCATTGCAGAGCACTTCTAGTCAATTCTATGCTCTTACAAATGTACTTTATGGAAAACAATACAGGAAAAAGAAATACGCAGGTGTATGTTTTCTGCTTCCACATGAGAAAAAAGAATTATATTTGCATGGCATATGATTGCTGATGAATGCTTTCAGAGGAGAATACACCTGAACACAAATATTAATGATGGAGGAAAGCATCAATATAATTCCTTTCAGATTCTTCTGGACCTCCCTGTTTTAGGTCATGCCATCTCTCTCTGTCTGCTTCTCTACATTAATACAGTTAATAATCCTGATCTCTCATTTATCTTTTGTAGACAGGGGATCTCAAGGCCATGCCTGCACAGAGGCACAGCTGATTCATTAGCAGGGTTTAGCCAGAGTATTCCTCTGAAAAAGTTTCCTGCAGTGGTACAAAAGGAATGGCTCTGTCACCCAACAGTAGTTGATTTCCTCAGGGTTTTTCTCACTTGAGCTTCTATGCCTGGCATGGAAAAATTAAATATTCAGTTTATTAAGGGGTTTAGACCTGGTCCTGTTTTTAGCAATGTAAATCATGGAAACTTGAGTGCCATTACCTACCCCAGTAAAAGTTTTATTTAGTTTAATACTGAGTGAAAGTGTGTAGCTTCTAGAATTAAAACAGCATTCATTGCGGCCTAGGTATTTTTGTTATGTCACATGCCAGGGAGCAGTCCTGCCAGGAGAGATGACTAATGTCTCTGTGATTGTCTATGGTAAAATGGCTCACAGGTTCCTAGAGGGGGACTCAGATCCCTTCAGAAAGGGAACTGAATTTAACTGAGGTCTCCTACATTCAATTTTTTGAGTTGCAGAGCTGTTTTCCACAAATGTAGAGCTGCCTCACATCCCCTCTCATTTTGTATGGAGCCCAGCTGATGAGGCAGCATCAGCAGGGCAGCTCCAGGTGACACCAGTGGGATTTAGGACATTCAGGCTGCATTCACACCCTTGTAGGCTGTCCTGCTGAGGTTGTGTGTCATCACATCAGGGCAGTTTGTCCCTGTGTGAGTTGCAGCTCATACCCTCTGCCCTGCTGGCCTTAGGGCTGCAACATGGTGCCCCTCCATCCAGGCAGGCTTGAAACTAGGCAACAAATTCTGAAACCATGTGGTGTTATCACTTAAGTTTCAGTCCTTCAAAGCTATGGTCACTGTTGTTCAGTATATTTGAGCACCTGTATCCATACTCCCATGTATAAATCAGCCAAGATCAGCCAACATGGTAGATGCTGCTAGTGGATAGCATAACTCCAAACACAGTGGGAATTTTAATCTCCTATTGATCCTGCAGACCAAGGCCTCCAGCTTGACTGTACTATGAGTAACATGAAACAGCAACAATGGCTTTCTTCTCCAGGTAATGAATGTGAAACACTTTGAACTATTTAAATCAATAATTTTATTTTCAGCTTTGTCAAATGCATCCTATCCTTCAAAGATACATCCTCACATTTTATGTTTTCCAGGAAAGTTGCTCATTAGGTAAGCTGCGCCCAGCACAGGCAACCTGTGATAGAGAGACACTCATTGAGCTAACCAGAACCACAAAAAAGAAACTGAAGACAAATCCCTGACCCAAAATGCACATTATGGGTGGTAAGAAAGGGTAATTAGGCAGGAACCTCCTTTTTCCACATCCTAATGCTGCAGGTGCTCTGTGGCACACAGGGAGGAACAGATGAGCTGGGCAGCCCAACTTTTTCCGACTATGTCAAAATAGATTTCAAACAAATCCTCCACTTATAAAAGTTGGCTTGACTTTCACTAATCTTAATAACAGCTACACAAGAACATCAAAAGAGCAGATTTTGGCCCCATAAAAGCAAGAAATAACCCATTTATGGGTCTTATTGTAAGGTATTAGCAGTTTAAAATTACAGTCATTGTGTGGCATAAAGAGCATTCTGAACAATTCATTCCCTTATGGATGTGATTTAAAATTAATTCATTCTTCCGCTTCGCTCCATTATTGCCAGCAAACCAGTGATGTGGAATTACTTACTTCTAAGCCATATGGTCTTCTGAGGACAGATACCTCCTTAGCCTACTCTAATTAAAACATTTCATGTATGAGAAAATATATAAAAATCACTCTGATTTTTAGTTTTTTGTTAAATGACTGAACAAAAGGAAAAGTGAATTTTGCAATTAGAGGTTAAGGATGCTTTCTGTTTTACTCATTGCTCATTTATTTTAAAATCAAAGGGGATGGCATCCCAGCATGTCACTGCTCTCTAGCAAAGTATTAGAGTATTTTGGATGAGAGATCAAATGGCTTTAAAACCCTATATTTGATTTTCATGCTTCTACCTAAAAATGTAATTCTTTAAAAGGATTTCTTGTCACAGAGTCATTTCTGCACACGATTGTGTGAAGAGCAAGGATCTAGACCTTGCTGACTCATTTAGCAAATATTTCTTGATTTTCTTAACAGCTCAGGTTTTGATTTTTCTGTTGTTGTTATTTGTTTCTTTTTTTTTTTTTTCTCTCTCTGCTGCTTTGTTTCCTGTGTCAAGAATGGTAAAAATCTAGTCAACTATGCTTCATCTAGCCTATAGCCAGATGAAGAATATAGAGAAAGGAGTGGTAAGAAGGTCAAGATATTACATTAGCAAGTTCATTTGTAACATTTTCAAAGAGCAAATTCAGTGTCTTGAATTTAGGAACATTTTAAAACTATTTCCTGCAATGTATTTTTATGTGAAAAATAATAAATCTGCATGGCACTTGGGTGGAATTTTGTATTACAGTAATCAATCAGAAGTACATCCTGTTAAAATATCAGTGGATATGGAAACTACATCAAATATTCCCCACAAGAATTCACATATTCCCTTCCAAATATATTTTTGCTACTTTTCCACTATTTTATACGTTATTGATTGAGTATTGTTTCCATCTTCCTTTTTCTGTGTAATTTCCCTCTATGGCAGTATATTGTTTCACAGAACACCTTTTTCTGCCTCTGGGTAGAGATCCTAGTTTGCAGGTTATGCCTACAACCTTAGAGGGGGGAAATGAGAGGTCCTATTGAAACTGCACATGGACTGCAGTCAGGATTCTCTCCACTCTTTTTTATGCCTTTAAAACAAAATCGATTCAATGTTTGTGTGTATTTATAACAAAACAGAAAATGGAAAACTCTTCCATGTAATATCTGTTGATCTTCATTACCAGTGAAAAATAGAAGTCCTCACAGGGCACAAGAAATAAGCAGAGGTTTATATGTGCAGAACAGACATCTTGGACCTCTCCACAGTCTCACAGCAATATTTATTTATTTAATTACTTAATTATTTACTTATTTTAAGGCAACCAGTAATTCTGTGCACACAGAGAAAACGTTGAATTGTGACCCACATGAAGGCAGGAGATATTGTTTGCTGGTCACTTCCTGTAGCCTTGGCAATTGCGCTGAAGAAGATTAAGAGCATCCACACAGCCTGTTAATGCAAGCCCTCCTTGCAGCTTACAGCTTCCTTCTCAGAAGCAGTGGCTGCTGATATCACTCCACCTCAACCCCCAGCAACATTTCTGGTTAATCCCCAGCCAAAAAATTCTCTCTTACTTCTGAATATGAATGCCTACCGAGAGAGTTAAAGGAACAGAAATAATGCAAGCTAAATTTCCGATGTACCTGATAAAGGCATGACCTCCTGACACATACATGGCCCTGTAACACATCCTCTTCTTCTCCTGGCAGCCTGTGCAAAGATTTTACACTCTGTACATTTTGGTTATCATGCCTGCCTCTAATAATTCATTCTCCCATGAGGTCTAAAAGAATATGGATGAACTCAGTACTAAGAAAAAAACCTGTGAAAAAAAGCAGGGAAAGAAATCATACAGTTTAATGTGTATGATCTGGATGCCCCAAATGATAGTAACTTGGCCACTCTGCTATGCTGCACACATGTGTATGTTTGTATTTGTTAACATAATTCCCTTAGCTGTTTAAAGGTTATAGTTAGTGTTCCACGTTTCTTTACAGAATAATTTATTTCTAGCCACAAGGCAGGCTCAAAAA
>VWYO01012060.1:385059-444129 GCA_013400275.1 Rhadina sibilatrix | reverse complement strand
AAAAAAAAAAAAAAAGCTGACAGCTTTCTGTATAACTGCAGCACGCTCAGATCATAATCCCAATTTTAGGAAGCATCTTTACCAATCTCAGTATGTTCATAATGATAAAATAATTATGTCAGTATTAAAATTCATCCTTTGCCAGTAACAAGCTGCAGAACTCTTGAATGCTCCCTAGGCTAAGGTTCACAATCTGTTTAAATTGGCCTTTCATTGCACAAGTAAACAGCTTTAATTATCTGGGCAAATAATCAAAGTATTCTTAGATCTGAGGATGAGGTTATATTAATCATATCCTACCTCTAGAGAAGGTTCAATCCTATCAGGCACTCCATGAAAATACAAAAGTGCTTACTCCATAATAACATTTATTAGCCTTCACAGTTTATGAAAATATTATGTGTGCCATAATGTCAGTTCTGTGAAGCTGGAGCTTCTTAATAACAAATTACTGAGGGTCAGTTTATACCACACAGCAAAAAGAACTGAATATTCAGTTCATATGTTTACCACTTGCATTTTTTCACAAATAAGAGCTGCCACTGTACAAGGTGCCTTCAATATATATGTCTATACACACATCACATGACAGAGGAAGGTAGAGCCTAAATATAACTGGTTAAGTAGCTTTGGACTTACCCTGAGTCATCTGGAAAAGAGAGAGAGCATTGCAGCACTGAGATTAATGGTTGGGACTAAAAACCCTTTCTCATTTCTCTCCCTTTGCCAGTAAATCTGCCCCAGAACTCATTTGCACAATACTTAAGCAGAGGAAATGACATTGGTCAACAGGTGCCATACCAAACCTGAGATTTATTGAGGACTACATTTATGGGCTTGCCTTGTCAAAGGCTTCCAAACACCTTATGCAGTGCTGTATTTATTACATTACAAGTCCAATATAGCTTTCCAGTTACTTCTATTATGTGAACTCAGAGGAGAAATAAGGTAGAAGTAAATATACTGTCACTTTCCCAGATGAATTGTTCAAAATGCTAAACTTGCCACCTGAAATTTATGGCACTGGGAACTAAATTACATGATGATATATATTTGGCAACATGAGGTTTTTAACTTTGTATGTTGTGATATACTGCCTTGACAACATCCCTGTGGAGTTAAAACAATGACCATGTTGTTATATTACTTGTAACAACTTTGAAAGGAAATTAAGTGAAATGTAAATTCAGTGCGTTTGAATTAACTTGTTTTATTAAGAGATATCTTTGTGATTGATAAAGAAGTGGCTGGGTGAAACCTGTTTCTCATCACAGTTTTTCTTGATTTTTCCCATGGAGACACTGTGGGACAGCGATCCTTATTTCCTTTACATTATATTTTTCACAGGACTTGTACTTTTTGTTAGAGGCAGATTTTCAAAGTATTTCAGAACAGCTAAGAGAGAGTAGTTCTTTCACAGATGCTTCAATCTCATTGCTTTTGTGCTGACAGACAACGTGTGGAGATGGGAACAAGCATGCACTTAGGAGGGTGTTACCCAGCCCCAAGGATGCACATCTTTGCTGTGCTGAGCTCTGTAGTGCTGCTTTTTCCTAGATTTTCAAATACTCTGTGTCCCTTGTGTGTAATAGGAGCATGAACAGCCTGTGTTTCAGGTCAGACCAAATGGGTCAGGTGTGTTTCTGGTCCATATGGCTGTTCATGAGATACTTTCAGTTCGATGAACAGTCAAATCTAACAAAGAGCACCCAGACACCTTTGGGCACCTGCTTTAGCCACAGAACAGAGAAGTGGGAAGCAAAAAGACCCAAAATGGGTCTGGGAGACTCATTCCTTCTCAGGGTGACCATCATGTGCCAGGAATGCAGTAGGATAACAGCCACTCTTGGGAAGGCTGGGCTGCATAAGTAGAAAGAATTGTGTGTAGTCAGTCCCACTGCTTCTGTTTCCTAGTTCATCCCAGTTTAGGTCCACAGCAACTTATGGACACAGAATGATATCAATCCCCTTCATACCACTGGGGCACTAGTTGGGAATAATCTGACTCAGGTTGTCAAGGGATGCCTTGTCCCCTCTTCCACTTCCATTGGCTATGTCCCTGCGGCAGTGCCACAATGGTAATGGTTTCAGTCCAGAAATTAAAATTAGTGAAATTCTGAAATGTCAAATAGTCTGTCCTGCCTTCTTGAGATTTTCTCCAATTTTTTTCCTGGTAAATACCATTTTTTTTTTGATAAATGTGTGAATGTATCTTAACTATGAACCAGAAGATATACTAGTTGTGGACAGAAAATGTGGGAAATGGATTTGTAGAGTCGCCCCATCTCTGAGTCAGAAAAGGGTATAATCCGACAGAAAAATCTCAAGATCTAGCTCAAAGCCCCCAAACAGGCAGAGTGTGTTTATTTAGATAGAGATTCTCTCACAACAGGCCTTGTCTTACTAATTGTAGGTGTGTTATGTGCTTCGTGATGTTGCCTGGGTTCATGATATTGCTGGTGTTTCATAAAGCACCAGTAGTCACACAAGTGCATAGAAATGCCCACTTAAATATATTTTAACCCCCCCAGTCTTAGTTGATTTACATTCTCATGACTTCAAAAATCATCTCACAACTAATATGAATCCCTTGGCATTTGAATATATAGGGTTGGCATTTACTTGGGCCCTAAGCAAGGTGTCACACAAATCAATAGAACGTATCTGGGACTTAGAAATAATTTTATTTCAGAATGATGAGAACATAGATATTAAATTAGTAAAAAGCGATGCCTATGTCAGACCTGGAAAACAACAACATAAAATAGACTGTTTATTATTCATCTTCTGTCTTATTCTAATGACTTTACCTAGTATCAATCCAACATGAACCATGCTGTTACTTCTTAGTCTTAAATAGTGAACTGTCCTGAAGCAGAGGGAATAAAGAAATTGAGGCCATCTATAACACATTTCAATAAAGCATGAGGGTGGTATTGGTTCTGTCACCTGCAGATTAAAGTAGCTAGTTTCGTTATAATTTGATAGACTTTTGTTCTTGTTCTATTATTTCACTGTATTTTATTTAAAAGAGAATGAATTGAAGATATTTAAAAATACATTGCCATTGTAGAAAAATGCAATTACATTAGCCTTCTGCTGATGTACTTCTGTCTCAATGACAGAATTTATCAGTTTTAAAGTAGATTTTACTCTCCAGTTAAGAAGAATGGGTATAGACTTTCCTTAAATCACCTGTGGATTGTCCTCCTCTTGTTCCTATGTTGTCCTCTGTGTGTCACCACCACGAGAAATTAGTCTAAGAACCAATGATGAAATGCCCATTTATTTCAGTGGGACAAGTATGTTTTGTCTGGGTTCAATGTTTGCTGCCTGACATCCCACAGGTGTCTGAGTTTTGTGAAAGGACAAAGTGGAGACTATGCTGATGATTTGGTTCAGGTACTTGGAGCCTCTTGAGAAATGCCACAAAGGGCCTCATTGAAAAGCCTATTGAAATTAATGGCAAGACTGCCTCACATCAACATTTAAGCCCATCCCTCACATCTGTTAGTACCTTCAGAAACAGTACTAGACCCAAATTTACAAAATCTGGCATTTCAGAACTCACTGCAGTGTATCTCCAGTTACCTGCGTTGATTTGTTTCCTGTGGGGTATATGAGAAGTTGAATCAAGATATTGCCATTACCTATTCCTGTAAATTATTGATATCTGAAATGCTGATGCTTCAGGCTGTGGTTACAGTAAGCATTAAAGCTTCCTGGAGTATTCTTTTTCTTACTGGCTCTTGTCCCATATTCTGGCCTTGTTCACTTTCAGAAAAAGTAGTGATTGACAGATCATTCTTGCTTGTGTATATATGATTATTTGCATTCATTTCAGGAATGTCAGAGAAAATGCAATGGTAAATATTGATTTCAAGCAGGAAAAGGCAATGCTTTCTTTTAAGCACAAACATCTCTGTAGCTACAGTTAAATTTTAAAGTAAAATTTGAATGTGTGTGTGTTGACCAACCTGCACAAAGCCAGAAATGCTTTTCCTAGGGTTCAGCAGTGGCCTTTCCACTCTGCTTTTCTGTCAGCCATAGAAAAGCAGCAGCTATGGAATTCAGAGAGCAGTAGGTTTAAGCTGGCTATCCATGCCGGGAAGGAAGGAGCTGGATTTTGTTTTGCTAGGAAGAGAATGGCTGCTGCAGATCGGGGAGGATCCACCCTCTCACCAAAAAGCAAACAAAGCAGAACAATTATTTCAGAGCCTTTCTAAGACATGTTGTTGACCTCATATGCCAAAACTAGAGCTCTGACAGAATGCATCGGTACTCTTCCGTGGTGTGGAATACTGTGTGTGCTAGAGAAACCTGAAAGCACAGTAGTAAATTATTATGTGTAAAGCTTCTGGGACAGATTACTCAACCCTATTTTCCCAAGGAATTTTATTATCTCCTGTCAAGAAAAACATATTACAGAAACCAAGGGTCCTGTGTGTCTGCAAACCTCTTCCACAGATGTAAATACTGAAACTTTGGGGATGGTATACAATACTAAACAACCCGTTTCACTGTTCACATCAACAGTAATTAAGAGTGCTTGGATCTCAAAAGGTTTAGTTGATTTATTTGAGGTCATACAGAAGCCTGTAGGCAAATTGATCCATGATGTTTTTATTGGGCTAAAGCTGGTGTTAGGTTAGGCTTTTCTTTTCCTGGTAACCCATGCTCAGACAGCAGGGAGCACTGGCCCCTGCCCAGCAAAGCATTTAAACACAGTGTGGAATATGAGCATAAAATCCATAAAGACAGTGCTTGACTTAATAATTCCATGGGGATTCGGGTTACATGTGAGCTTTGCTGGAATGGGCATGTGATGGGATCTCTCTGCTTCCTGGTAACAAATACAAGGAGAGTTATTTGCCCTCCTAGGAGAAGGCATGAAATTGGCTCCAGAGTGCTGATAATCTCCCTGGAGGTTTTGAATGTTTTGGGGGTAGCACACTGCTCATGTATGCTCCTAAAGCACTGGCAATGTCCTTGCAAATACGGCATCAGTCACTGACTGAGGCTCTCCATATTTTCCTTGTTTGAAGCACACTGCTGCCAGGACAGTTTGGATCCCTCCCTTGGCATCCCCCTGCCTCCTGCTCTCCTGAATCTCTGTGCCATCTATCCTGATCCAGAAACCCAGTGAGCTCTACCCGTGGGCTGCGGGGGAAGGGGAACATTGCTGTGGAAGTAACAACTCTTGACATTCAACTCAAGGAGTGGGAAATCTGTCACCACACCTTCTGCTAACACAGAGAAAGCTCTGAGGCTTGAATTACACCCTCCGATCCTGAAAGCCAGGCTGAAGCGTCCCGCAGGAAGCTGACCTGGACTACCCCATGGTCACTGCACAGGAGGATATCTTGCAAGGCAACCATATGCTGAAGCTGATGTACTGGCTTGTGAGACAGGCTTCTCACCAAGGAGAGTGGCAGATATCTTGAATGATGTCTAGCAGTAGCCACATTTTAACTTATTAATCTTGCAGAACACTCATGAAGTCATGTTTTGCTTTATTTGGTGAAGTTAGCTTTTAACTAACACTGATGATGCCAGCTGTTTGTATACGCCAGTCTACTTTTTGACCACTATTTAAAATATTCCATGCTGTTCTTTTCCTGTCCTAACTTGCTCATCCTTGCTCCTGTATACGATTATAAAAAGAATTTCCTTCATCTTCTATTAATCTTTTAACTTACAAGAGCCAAATATACTTACAAGTATCTGGGTCTTTCAGCACTAAAAAGTGGGGAGAAAGTGATTATTATTTACTGCTCTTCTGATATCAGAATTAAACTTTGCCTTGCCAGGCTTGCTTAGCTGGCACTAGGAAGATTAATACACCCACATTTGGCTTACTCAAGTTACAGACTGTTTACGCTAACAATTTGGAGAAAATGACACCAGTGGTCTCCAAGAAGTGAAGTGCCAACACAACAGATTTTAAAATCTGCAAGAAATAAAAAAATGGGCCTCAGTAGGAAATGAAAGCCTTGCATGCTGGATTAATAAGAGGAAACTGTTCACGGTATATAAAATACAATGTGTGTCCAGGACCTGCTTGCTAATCCAAAGCTATACCGGAGCTAAAAAGTTTGACTTTTTCCATTACTAAATATCTGGGAAAGCCAGGCACATCAGTGTATTAAAATGTTCCTTTAAAATGGCATTTCCTTGCATATATAAAAGTCTTTTTCCAATCAAATCTGCATTTAAATCCACATACTGAAAATGCTTCTGCACATATTTAATTCACCTTGTATAAAGAAATTCTTGCAAGATGATGGCTTGAAAGTACATGGTTTTTACCTTTTTAGTCCTGACCTTGCATGAGGGAAGAATGGGATTTTCAAGTGTGGTTAAGAAAGTGAGGTATGCAGTTCTCCTTGTTTCTCATATTGGGGACCCTATCCTTAAAGATACCTTAAAAAATTTGACTAGAATATTTCAAGGAGGAAAAGAAAGTCTATGGCTGCAAGCCTGACAACACACACAGTTTTTTGAGAAAGGTAAATGTACCGAAGGAACCACCAAGAGAAAAAATGGCTTAACGTTGCAACTGCAAGACAGAGTGTACTTGAGCAAACAGCATAATTGTACGTGTCAAGTACTCCAGTGCAGAACATATATTTCTATATCCATGCGGGGAGGGGAATGTGTAGTAAATGACTCACCCTCACTACCTTACAGTCCTCACACCGTGTTTTCTTCTAAATTACTGTGATTGTTCCAATAGTCTATAGAGAATATATTTTTTGTACATGAGAATACATTAAATAGGAGAATGTAAAGGATAGGTATAGAATTAAAGACCTGCAGTAAGTTTTCATAAGAGTTCCAATGATCCCTTTATCAATAGTGCCCGTATCACTCATGTTTCAACACTATTTTTTATTTATGGCACTTTTATTTATGGCAATCTTTAGCCCACTGGAGCAACAAAAAGATTTTCTCTGAGAACAGCATAGGCATGCTCAACTCCTAACCTTACAAATCAGAGGCTGAATTGTTTCCTAGAAAAATTCCTAGGTGGAATTGTTGGAATAACTTTCCTCTTTTATAATTCCTCAATTCTCTCCTCAATATCATGAAAACCAAAGGAGCATGCGATAACATGCTGCAACCCTGTTTCCAAAATTTTTAAAAAAGTCATGGCAATCCATGTCTCTTCCAAAACCAACTGAAAATTTTTCAACTCTTCCAACCTGCACTGTCAGTAATTATAGCTTAAATGTTCTCAGGTGGAAACTCTCAGAAAACCCTGTGACTTCCAGCTCTATCATGATCTCAGTCATTTCTGAAAACTGCCTTTAGTGCCCCATTGCTGCGCTGACCTCAGACCAACAGTGCAGCCCAAGCTGGGCATATATTGCCCTGACACAGTACTGCTCAGACAGTACTGCAAAAAGGGAGTACTTTCCCTGAGGAAAGGGAGTCCTTAAAACAAAACTAATGCAAACAAAAACAGTTGTCTCAATTATAACGGCACAAGCTGTGATGTTTGATGATTACTGATAAGGTAAAATGGGATGCTAAGTATGGTCCCTAAAAATCTGTCTCTAATCTGAGCATGTCTAGTAAATATCAGTAAAACATTGGCATTATATACCAAAGTTGTCAGAGAAGCTCAACAGGGATTTGTTGGTTAGAGTGAAGTCCTTAGCTACAGTAAAGCACCATAGGAGAAAATATTTCCCTGTAGTGCATTATCTATGGCATGGTAATAGATCATGACAAATGATCCTTTACAAGAAGCAGATATAAAAGCATAGGTCTCAATCTCCTCCTCATGTTGAGGCTTTCAGGAATTTTACGAAAAGATTATTTCCAATAGACTTTAATTTAAACTTTAAAAAGAGCTGCTCTTACTAATCCTCTTCTTGCTGACCCAGATAACTCATGCTGTACGAGGTGGTGGATCTTCAGGCACAGACAGGCTGTTACTGTGACTTTACCTGCAGGAAACACTCTCGGGAAACTCTATTATCTAAACATACGTGGTGAATAGCCAAAAGATCTGAGGTGTGACTCTTCATGGTGGCACACATGAGCAGTGAGCAGAGTGCCCAGATGCTCTGACATCCACTGTGCAGCTTAGAGAGTGGAAAGATGACAGAAAATGAACTCTATTTTTGTTTAGCACCATCAGGGATAAGATACAAGATGTCTTGAAACAGCAGCAGGCACACATATCTCTCTGTTTAAACAACACCAAAGTGGAAAACACTGAGAGAAAAACCTACAGCCCCTCAATTTCAGCAGCATCTTACTGAAATACGAAGTTGGAGAACATAATGAGGGCTGAATATAGAAAGAATACACATCAAGATGGAGTTTAACATGTTGTGGGAATGACTTAAATACAACCTGTAAGATAAAGTAAAATGAAAGTGAAATGAAATCTTTAAGTGCTTTTTATTTGGAAAAATAGGAGCATAAAGTACTCTCTCTTCTCTTGATATGAGTGCAGATCTTTATATTGCAGTCTCTATCAGCTAACATTACTAGCAAAAATAAAAATTGCTTTATTCCCATAATAGTCTGCTGGGCTGGACTACACTGCATGTCAACAAGACTCATTGACTTAGCTGCAGCTATAAATTTTGCTCAGTGTCACTGAAAACATAAATTGAAGACAATGGAAACTCTGTGGATATAATAAACATCCCAATCTATTCCACACAAGTTTAATTTCCTTGGTTGGAAACCACAGAAGCTGGTTGAGCTTACAGGACTGGGATTTAATACCAATAATATGAGAGCCCCCCAAAAATTAAAATAAAATAAACACAGATGTCTCCCATGCCATGTTTGTGGTTTATTTTACAAATACATGAACTCTGAACTCCAGAGGAACAATCTTATTTATATACGTAAATATAAATGACTGAGAAGGGATATTGGCATATTTGGATGGAAGTTCTGGGGACAAGCCCATATAATTTGCATCTTATGTCTCAAATTAAATTTGCATTTTTCACCTGGCTTAGATTTATTAAAACATTATTCTTTCCATTGGCTTTTATCGTTCCTTCTTCAGCTGTTTTTCCTACTTCCTTCTTCATAGCTAGCAGGCCTCCCACACCTTCATGGTTCTTAAAGAAATGCCTTATTTTTCCTACCACCCTTTCAGTTCACTTTAAAGACAGGGACTGTGTGCTCTCTCTAGAATCAAATCCTGACTACCAGTTGCTCTGACAGCTCTACCTGCAGTGCACATTTGATACCTTTTGACTTTCAATCAGCTATAAGATATAATGACAAGATGTTTGAGCAGTGAGGATTATAATGGATCGAAATAACACATGAATTCTTTGTCAGCATAATAAGAAAGCAAGAGTGGTATTACCCTACACTGTCACTTTTACGAGTAAGAACTCATTGCTCCCACAGACTTCCTCGCTCGATTATGGGTGCCACGTTTTTTGAAAGACACACAAACTGAAAACAATTTAGAGATAGCAAAGTATCAGAAAAGAGTAAAATAAGATTGTACTAGGAAAAAACAGAGTTGGGCATGTCAGGTCAGGAAATTAGTTGATCAAAATATAATTTCTACATTAAGCATGTTACAGTCATGGTTGATTAATTTAGAGAGGAAGATAAGAAACCAAAGCTTCAAGCAGAGAGGGAAAATGGAACTTCAATATTAGGGAAAACTTCTCAGTACAAAGCAAAATTGACAAAGAATAAACTTTCAGAAAAGACTGCATAATAGCTACCATTGCAGAAGCTCACAGTCAGATGAGAGAACCTCATCTACTTAATATCAGCTAAGGAGAACTGAATCATACCTGGACTTTAGGAGGATGACCCAAACCCCAGCCTTCTACCAAAAGGTTCTCATCAATAATCCTCACGAGTAACCTATCTTAAGCTTTTGTCTTAATATAAGCCACAAGCTCTGCATAGGATTAAGTATTAGGATCTATAAGGCTTAAGAAATTAGAATATTGTCTCTATAGGTGTGCAAGAACCAGTGACATTCCAATAAATAAAAAAACTCTTAAACACGTAAAAAGAACATGCAGAAGTTAATGGACAGGACCAATAGCAATTTCTGAAGTTGCTTAATGGGGTTTAAGTAGAGACAGCCTTGTTGATAGATCACACCTGACCATCCTCTGAGCTTTCATTAAATGCAGATGCCTGAAAGAGCATTATAAATGCTGGTGGTGTTCTCCTTTACCTTTCTACTTCTGTACATTTGGCCTTAAGTTTTCATAGTTGTGTTACTTGGATGAAATCACTGCTCTGTCTTTCCTTAGCACACAGGCTGCCTACCTGGATAATATTTGGTTCACTGCTGGGATTCTGTCCTCCTTCAGAAGGTAATAATTCTCCTCCCAGATATTTTGTCCTTGTTAATTATTGACTGACTTCAATGGACTTACGGGAAAAGGATAATAGTGTCTTTATGCATGACTTCAAGTTTTCTGATTCTGCTTGTGCTAGGTGATCTATGTTCTATATTGCTGTCACGCTCCTGAGTTTCAGATAAATTCCCTAAAAGAGGAATAGAGAGAAATGTGCGCCCATTGAAGCAAAATACATAGATAAAAACATAATGCTACCATTTAAATACATGTAACAACTTAGAAGCACACCAACAGAGGAACTGTTTAATAGCTTTTGCATAAATTATTCACAGGATTTTAGATATTTTTTAAAATGTATTGAAAGCTTGTTTACAAAAAAAAAAAAATATATATATATATATATATGTAACCCAGCTGGGCTCTGCTTTCATTTAAACTGATGTGAACTTTTAGCTCATTAGTACAGAGTCTTCCTAGCCTTGAGGTTTATCTCTATATGTCTTTCTGAAAAAGCAGAAGTCTGGCACGTGTCAAGTTCAAGTAAATGGCCGTATGTATCCTGAATGCTTTATAATGTTGTCCTGGTGTCCTTTCTTCCCATTATGGAAAACAAGTTTCTGTCTAGCTTTTTTGCTTTACATAGGCTTGAAACCCTGAGTCATACAGCACATGGTGCTTCAGGTCTGTGTAGTGACAGCCAGCTACAGCAGAATGGAAAATAAATCTTGTAAGGACAGAAGAGAATCACAAAATGTCAATGCTCCAAAGATGTATAGGCCCCCTTCCACTGAATCCTCTTGACCTTTTGAATGAAGACAAGGAAGAGGAGGAGCAAGACGGGTGATGCTGAGATCTGTCGTGAAGGAGAACGAATGTGGATTTGCCTGATAGGTGGTTGTGTATTTCAGCTGTAGAGATTTTTCAGAACAAGCTGTTTAAAGTTATGCAAAGACTTAATCATTTTACCAGTTTAAGTGAGGAGTAAATATTTTGTGATGAAGGAAGCATTTTTAGATTGCAAATGAATGGTTTGAATCTTACTTGTAGTGTTGCACATCATGTGCTCAGCCTTGTTGCTCCTCCAGCACTCTGCCCAACCTTTGGTGTTCAACCATCGTGTGCCTAATGCTGTGTCAGAGTTCAGTGCTGCAATATATAGGACATATAACTGTTTGCTGGTAAAACATGCTGCACATCTGTAGATGTACATCTATAAGTAAGGTAAAAACTTTGTGTGGTAGCAACTGTGTTCAAACTCAAGACTCATACCAACTATTCTATCTCTTCTCCAGAGAGAAAAAAGCATTTTCTCTTCAAAGCTCTCAGAAAATTTCTGTTGGGTTTATAGGCTGAGATCTTTTCTTTTCCAATGTACTTTTATGATCTCCAAGGTCAAATCATGCAGGCTCAAGTAGATAACAGTGTCTAGAGAGAGGATGACTCAGTTTATTTGGGTGGCACAATATGAGCTCCTCATAGTCCCAAGAGTTTCTCTCAGCATGTCAGGGATTAAAAAAAAAATAAAAATGAAATCATCTTCACCTGGTTTATTAGGGAATAAGTTGTGATATTTAAGTAGTTATTTACAAGAAATGGGAGAGATTTCTTTGTTCTGGAGGTTAACCTTTTATTTATTACTGAATATTTAATGTGCATATTTGACATATAACCCAATATTTCAACAGTCTCATAGCATATTTTGAGTAGTATGAGTGTGTGATGGAGACCTTGGAATAGTATCAGAGGTGGTGCCAGGCTGCAGGGGTGGATTGTACCTTGCAGCAAGGCTCCCTCAGGTTCAGCCTTTCCAGGCAGAGGACGCAGCCACAGAGAGCCTGTCCCACACCCCCAGCTCCTGCTCCAGACTTGCCAGGCTGTGGGACCTCCTGTGCTGGTGGGGGCTGCCTAGCTGCCAGAGAGCTTGAAAGGGTTGGTGCAAAAGAAGGCTGGCATGCCTTCTTTGGGAGAGGTGGCACCTCCCTTCAGAAGGGACTCAGCAGGAGCCACCTTAGTTAATGCACATCAACTGCATTTGCTATAAGTAATGTCTCCTTAAAAAAGGTTGTAATCTACATTATGAGTGGCTAAAGTATTTTTTTCCCTTTTAGGAGACAGACAAAAGGGGTTTTTTGTTTGTTTGTTTGTTTGTTTGTTTTATTTTTTTTGTGGCTCATTGTTGCTAAACGTAGAGCAGAATTCAGCTGCCTTCTCGCTCAGGGCAACCTACATCTTCTTTCCAGCTGAACCTAATGCAATTCTAGAAGCTTGTTGATGTTTTTGCTAGGAGACAAGCATCCCAATAAATAATCTGGAGAATTGCTCTATGATAGACTGAGTCACTGTTTTCTGAAATAGGCCAAAGATCATCTAATTTATATTCCTGATCTTCCATCTGGATGTCTTTGAAACCCTTTAAAACTTAAACTGTAAGAGAAAATATGCCTGATCTTGTCTCAGTTCTGAGCAGAGAGTTTTGATTCCTGGAATTGGTTGTGCCATTAAAGAGCATGTGATATTTTTATGATGGGATCAGAACAGGTGAAAGGGGATTAAAAGTAGGGCATAAGCTAATTGTATTTTTTTTTTCTTTTTAATCAAGAAATGCACATCTGTTTATTTGTATTTACATGTTATCTAGCCATAAAAAGAGTAGGGGGAAAGAGAGAGCCTGATAATGGAATGGTTTATTTTCAACAGCTTATCAATGAGTCTTCTATTGCTCTTTTCTACTACTGACAGTGATTTTTCTTGTGCTTGTAGTATGGTTTCCCTTGTGAGTTAGAGTCTCAGCCTGGTTTAAGATTTTTGAGTCATCAGTTACACATCCTCTATCTCATATATTTATTGTGGCCCTGTGACTACTTTTGTCTGAAAAGGTTTTAGTACTAGATTTTTGTCAAAGGAATCATTCATTAAAGTTTATCTGGACCCTTTCCTCAGAAACTTCTTTAGCCTGTCCTGTATTTCCTGCAGGAAATTCTGTGATCTTTGATCTTGATAGGTTTATCATAAGGGGCTACTGGGCTTTGGAAGTTTTGTGCTTGAAAAAGACATAAATAATCTGCAATGGTTGTAATATTCAAGGCTCATTCCACAACGGCCAGTTCACATCCTTCATATCTGGCTCCCAGAGGGATTTTTTAAATTTAGATATATTTTTCTTCTTGATGGAGCTGAAACCTACAAAATAAAGAAGAGTGTCCTTTTTCCCATATTAGTCAACTCTATTATGCTTTGTCCTCCTCTTGAAGAATTTACTTCCCCCATATTATTTCCCTGCTGCTTGTTTGTTTATTAAGGAATGCTAATTTAAAACTTCTTTTCATAGACTTTGAAAAAAATAATGTTTTACTTATGAATTCGTGAAAATCAAGCTGAAACAACTATTACCATGAAATCAGCAGGTTGTACTGCATAATGGGTGTGCTACATTAACAGGAATTTATGCAGTGACATTTTATTATTCTTCCTGGATCTTCCATGGAAAACTTTAGTCCTTTTCAGGCAAGCAATTTTGACATCTTTAGCTAATTTTGAGGGTGATGTTCAAGTTACACGAAAACCTACACTTTTCTAAACTCTTTAGAAGGTAATAAGAAAACTGAATTTTCACTTCCAGAAGAATATCAAAAAATCTGATAGACAAGAGCTTTGAATCATGATGGCTGTCCTATCAGTTTGACTATATGGCATTCTGATCTGTGCAGAATGGTCAGCTTCTCTCTACACTGAGGGATGAAACTTCTATAATTTTATTCACTTTAACTCCCGATTAAGTGAACATAAAAATATCACTCAACACCTGAGAAAGCCAGCTGAGGAACAGACACTATAAAATGTGCACAAAATATTATGAAACCCAGGAATTTAATGCCTAATAATACCTTTACAGAAATAAGAAGACCTCTTGCTCTTGTTTTGTCCATTTTCTTACTATAGGAATTAAACAAAATGTATTTACTGGAACATGTGTCTGATGTATTTGCAGTCAAAACCTAGGAACTCATCTCTGAAAAAAAAAAAAAAGCCAAACAAACGGGGAGGTGGGGAGAAATCTCTGCTAAACCACTGTTTTAGAGGGTTGTCTGTCAGCTCTTTGGCTCTTCTATACTTCCTTCTTTCCTTGACTTACTGAAGAAATGCATGCTCCATGATATTTTATTCCTTGTGCTGGCAACATGAACTTTTTCTTGTAATTTAAACAAGTACTCTTTCTGTGTTTTGCCTCAAGACTTATAAACCAAATTGACATCTCTCTCTCTTGCAAAATGAGTTGTAGTTTTAAAATTGTGTTTGTTTTACTCGGGGTTAAAAGCGTAATTCTCAATACTTGAAGAGATAAACTGTGTTTCAAATAAATTGCAGAAAACATAAACTAAATTAAATATACTTCCCACATTACCTGTGAATACAATACTCTTCTGGAAACTAGCTATTTCAAAATCTAGGTTAGGATTATGTTAGATTTTTCTTCACTACAATTGTCCAAGTAATGCTTCTGAATAGAAGGGGTATCCAATTATGAAGCAGCCTATGGCAATTTGCATCACGGAACTCAAAACATTTGTAATCTGGAAGAAGGAAATGAGAAAAAATATGAAGGAATTTCTTCCTAAATACTGAATTTTGAAGTATGTACCATTAGCACTTTCCAAAACTGCAAAGTAGAATAAAAACAGGTTTTAAACAAACTGATTTATTATGCCAACAGTACATCTGACCTAGTTTAGAACTTTTCATTTTTTTTTTTTTTGATAGTTCTGCACTGTCAGAACACCAGCAGAAGCCAGTAAAATGATTAAAGCATTCTCTCTAAGTTTCAGAGGATGACGGAAGTATACCGCAGCTGTGATGGACAGGAATGATTTGTACCAGCTGTGATAAGCTTGATGTGAAACTGGCAGGCCACACTTTCACTGGCTGAAATAAACCCAGAAAGGATCTTTGACAATACTAGTGTGGTCCTGAATGAGAGAAAAGGATGTTTTTTCACATCTTTGTAAAACACATCTATGAAAACTAGCAAAGAAATGTGGTATCTAAAAAAAGAAAAATACTTTGGCATTGAATCTTTAAAAATTAGGATTCCTTTCCCTCATGCCATGCTGACATTTTATACACTGAGAAAAATCTTTTTCCTGTTATTGGCAGAGCTGCTGCACTGTGTAACACTGTCTTTTAATTCCTTTTGGTTCTCTTGGTAAGCTTAGAACTCTTTTTTATGAAGGATCCTCAATGCAGTGGAAACAAAAGCATGCACCATAATCTTATGAGAAAATGAAACAGAGAATGAACTGAAGCAGATTATTGGTGTTTGTATTCCTTTGTATGTTTAGTGTAACCTTAAGCAGCTAATACTAGAATACTTCTCCTGAATTTCAGTGACACAGTTTGCATCTGTGTTACATTGTTTTAAAAATTGATTTGGTCAGTTGCATAAGCAGTCAAGACATGGACTAGCAAAATAAATAACCACTGATATGTTCCATAGACTTTTGTTTCCCCTTGAAGTAACTTAATTGAAAACAGTATATAGGTATTGACTGGGACACCTGGCCACTACACGTTTTAACAGAACCCATAAAACCAATCATGGTTAACTTTAATAGATCAATATGAAATTTACTAAAGCTCTGTTAAACTTTAAGCAGTTAAAATCAATAGATAACCTACTGTAAACAGATACAGAGAGGCTCTTGACTGCCAACAGAGTTAAACATCTCTTTGTAAAGAGGTGGGAGGTGGTAGTGGAATAGAAAGCTCTTCCATGTCAGTGTAATTGTCAGTGTCATTGCTGTTCCAGGAGCTCCTCTTAAGAAATACATTTGGGAACCATTATGCTGACCCGGTTTTACAAGAAAGCCATATACAAAGCTGTGGACATAATCTTCAATTTTAGGTTCAACCCCAGATGTCTCATCCTGCCCACTGCTTGGTGTTCACAGGTGTACAGCTCCCCTCATGGAGCTGTGCCTGCAGGGCCCTGCTCAGCTCCACCAGGCCTCACTTCTGGGTCTTTAAGCTGAACCCTCTTCCAAAATGCAACACCACCAGAATTTAAAAAGGTTTGAACTTGGATTTGAACACAGTAACTAAAGTACATGTCTATGATTTGTGCTGGATTTTTTTGATTTGGGGGGGATTTTTTTTTTTTTTTTGGCGGGGTTTTGGGTTTTTTTGTTGTTGTTGCCTTTTTTTTGTGTGTTTTTGAGTATTTTTTTGTTGTTTTTTTGTAGGGTTTTTTTGTGTCAGCTTGGTGGGTTTTTTTCCATTTTTTTATTTGGGTTTTTGTTTGGGTTTTGTTGTTGCTGTTTTTCATTATTATTTATTTCCAAACTTTTTTTTTTTTTTAATTCTTAAAGCCCTAACCACTTAGAAATGCTCACAGAATAAATAAAACACTGTTAGAGTTGCACTTTTTTGTGTATTGCCTGCTGCTGTACCTGGGCAGTTGTGAAAGGTGCTGTGAGCCCACAGCTAGTTTTAAACCTGGGTGGATGCTTGTAACATTGCATGTCTCATTCCAGGAATCATTGTGCTCTGCAAAGGATATTCTGAACTCTTGCTGTCACTATTACACCAATTTTGGTGCCCGGCCTCCTTAGTTTTTGGTCTGGTTGGTATAAAAGGCTTGCAGGAGTTTCTTCCATAGGTTGAAAACTGAATATATCCATGCTAGCAATTTTTCTTGGTTGCCTTTTTTTTTTTTTTTTTTTTTTTTTTTTTTTTTTTTTCTCCCCAGCATTAGTATTTTCTATGTTTCTAGATGTCTATTTTTAAGAAACTGCCAAGTAACTGGTTCTGTAATTCTAAAAGGTAAGGTTGGCCTAAAGCAAGAAATATTGGAGTACTTGGTTCTAAAATTTACTCAGTGTTGGTGGACTCTCTGATCTTCATGGAGATCTGCATGTTTCCCTGTGGATACTGCTCTGTGTGCAGGGTAAAGGGCTTAAAATAATACTGAGGCTTTGGCTGGATCTATACAACACTGAAGGAGAATGGGAAGGCAAGAGAGGCAGTACGTGAAATAGGTACAGCGATGATTCTGTTCATCACTGAGGAACATCTAACTACAGTTGGATAAAAAAATGCATTCAGAGAGTTGGCCACTTAAAGCCAGAAGGGCAATTCAGATTGGCACAGCCAAACCAAGGGTGCAGTGCTCCTGCTTGGTGTAATCTGACATGCTGAATAGCTTCATAATTCAAGGAAATACTATGTGTAAAAATAAAGGTAATTTCACTTGGGATTTTACCTGGAGTCAGCAGCATTTTCTGGGTTATTTTTCTTTTTAAGTTAGGTGAGTGAAGCTGGTGATATGTTGTCTTACACTCTGCTGGAAAAGATAGGTTTTGCATAATTTGTTAGTCATCTTTGCAGAGCTTCTGTCCCAGCATGTCCCTGGAGATGTACACTTTGGTAACACAAATACTGTTCTTTTATGTTGTATCACTGAATGCCAGCACAAACTTTTCAGCAGTGAAGAAACCATGGATTTATAACAAAGCAATAGGACCATCCTTTCTCTCACAGTGTTAGGGTGTCTTAGAGTAACTGGGAGAGAAATTCTTATTTCCAGACATATATTAAATCTTTATAATAAAAACATTTTTTCTGGTTAGTTACAATTTAGCTCTAAAACAAAGCCCTGACACTAATCACTTTTACAAATCGTTTTTCTAGGGCTTGAGTCAACTCCCTTTGAAGTCAGTAGAAGTCTTTGAATTTACTGAGAGTTAGTAGAGGCCCCTACATTATAAGCAGCACTTGGTTGATTGGAATTAAAAAAAAAAAAAACCAAACACTTATATTAACTGCACTTACACACAGCACTAAAACCTTCAAATAACAGCCTTCTAATAAAATCTTAATTTCTAAAACATGTGAGCCTAATTATTATTCATCTGTGCTTGCATGCTGCGCTACCTCTTGCAAAGCTTTCTGCCTCATATATCATGTTGTAATTAGTAAAGTGGGAAAACACATTCATCTCTTCTTCAAAGAAAAAAAATCACACTTTAATCTTAAGTACATCATAATTGGCAAGAGAAAGAAAGAGTGGGGGAGGTATCTGAAGAGTACCTCAAGGATTTTGCATGGCCTATCTTTTTATTAGGGAATCATTGTTGTACAGCTTTTATTTCTGTATTATTATTGGCTAGAAAAAAAATAAGGGAGAGAGGCACAAAAAAAGAGCACAAGGACCATTAAAAGGAAGCATCAAACAAAGAAGAAACACCCTGTACTGGGAAAACTGTCTCTCTTTCCCTTTTTGGAACAAAACTCCAAAAGTTGTTCAAAAATAGTAATGCTACTTATCTTACTCATAGGACTGTCTCCCTAACAGAGCCAGCAGGCTGAGGTAGCAGCTTATGGCTTATGGAACCCTGCAGAAGAGAAAAATTATTTTGATGAGGCTGCATAGTGGTCTATGGGCAGAAGTCCTGTGGTCTAATATTTGGGAATTCCTGGTTAAAATTCCTTGCTTCTTTGTGAAAACAATCAGTAAGACAAAAATGAAATAGATATTTTTACAGCAATGAAACAGGGGAATGAACAAATCTGCCCCTGTAATAAGCTTGAATATGGTCAATTATACAAATAAATCATTTGGGGCTACAATTTTATGTTGTTAATTCTCTTTCAGTACTGTAAAATGATCAATGACCTAAGAAATATTCAGCTGGGCTAAATATTTAACAATAAGAGCGCTGGGGATATATATTTGTAAGAGTGTAAAATGAATGCAAGGTTAAAAATTACCAGAATGGGAGTAAAGAGTGATAGGTTATACTTCCCTGGAGTCAGTTTACTGAGGATCCCAGAATACTTTAAGCAAACTTTGTCTGAAGCTCACAAACTCTTTAAACATTATAATGTGCTACTTAGGAAAAAAAATAAGCCTGGGAGTCTAGCTTAGGACCATTACTTTTGTTTCAAGTGTCTTGCCCAAACTTAACCATAAAATAATCTCAGAAGAAAGCAAGATGTCAGGTTTTTTTTTTTTTCTTCCCCTTCCATCATATTAAATCCTAGAAAACAAAAGTTATGGAGTAATGCAAAAGAGTATCTGTCTGTGGTTGCTGAGGTTTATTCTGGGCTTTTGCAAAGCTCAAACTGCAACAGAGACAGCTGAATGTATCTTTAGCACAGCAAATGAACTGCCTTTTTTTTCATCATAGTGAATTGAAAAAGCCCCCATTTAGACTTGTCTATATTTTAGCTCTCCAAGTCAGCAATTATAGCAAACTTCCATCCCTTATGGGTCTGGCTGGGTGTTCTCAAAATTTTAATCTTCCATCATCTTAAAATAAAAAATAAAATTTACATCTGCAGTCAGGTTCTGGAAATAAGCCAGTTTCCACTTAAATGGTCTATGGAGCAGAAAGAATTGGGCAGGAACTTACCCAGAGGAAAAGCCTCAGCAGATGAGTCCCAAGGAATTGGCTTGCTCATCCTCTCTGCATGTTTAGTGTTTCTGTACCATAATAACAACATTGTGCTTTTAAGGTTGACTTCTCCGCACTGGGCCTCTCTGCATGTTTAGTGTTTCATAATAACATATGACATAATAACATAATAACAACATTGCGCTTTTAGGGTTGACTTCTCTGCACTGGGATTAGAAAATGTTTTTGTAAATACTTTGTTTAGGTATTATGACTTTGACTAAGCTACTCAAGAGTTCTGCAGCCTGTGTGGAAGTAGTGGGTGACATTTGTCTGTACCAGAGGGCACAATGCTGTGAAGGAGCTAGGATGTGGCAGCTATTGGCTGTGCACTGAGGCTGACAGGAAACCCATCTGCCTGACCTCTGAATATCAGTGTTCTGTTCTGCCTACTGTCCTTCAGCTGTTCTGAGCTGAGTAACTTGTGTTTGGTGGAAGACACATACGTGCTTTGTTGAGCAGCAGGCTGGAGCTTCTACCTATGCTTTGAAGTTGCTGTAGGTGAGTCTGCCTCCAAGGAGCAGGGAGTTGAGGTGTGCTCTAGGGCAGCAGCAGATAGTGTAGGGGTGGCCTGTGTGCTCTCCAGAGGGAGGTAGACATTGCAGTGTCTCCAGACATTACCCCTGAGCAGCCATATTCTGCCTGGCAGTGATGAAAAGAGAAGATGGGAAGTCACATCTCCTTGAAACTTGTTCCAATACTTGACCAATTTTCCAACATAGTTCAAATAGAAATTTGTTGAGTATCATATTCCAGGTATTGGCAGAACCACCACCTAAACCTTTGTTTTTCCCTGCAAAGGAGATAAGATTATTATGAAGCCATATCTTATATTATTTTCTGATAGTATAAACTGATAAAGGTCTTTCACTGAATGACATGTTTTCTGGTCTTTCAGTACTGTTTTCCTTCTTTGCCTTCTAAATTTTTCATTATGCTTTTTTTAGAATTGGAGAGAGAATTTTAAGTCAGGAAATTAAAGCTTTCTGGTTATAATCCAATATACACATGTGCTACAGTCAGGAATGGAGCTACCAGAAAAGACATATAGGAAGGTATACGTTAAAATATGCAATACTCTTTTTCCTGCCTCACCACTCGTTGCTATCTTCACGATAGGTAACTTGCTTCGATCATATATCCATTGACCAAATACCAAATTACACTGCTGCACACACAGCCTTTAGTTCTTGGCTCAGTGAATCTTGGTTACCAGGCTTACCCTTCTAACAAAATGAGTCCTGGTGCATATGAATATCTTCGTTCAGTAAAATAAAATGAGTCAGTAAGTTTTAGCTCATTAGGCAAAATGTTGCATAAATGAATAAAAACTCCCTATTTGCTGCTATAAATATGTTACAGAGGGTAAATGTTAAATTGGATCTAAAATTTAATAACAGTAATATCATTTTGTTAAAACTTTACAGTATAAACATATTGATAGAGAAAATGAGCAACTTGGATTTTAGTCCATCATGGGGTGTAGAAACGAAAATCAATGTCAACAGTGTACACAGGGTAGAGATGTGCATACAGTACACCTCTGCTTCAAAAACACAAGGTACTTTCCAGCTATTTAGGGGACATAACTTTCCTGGATAATTAAAATATTTTGAAATATTTTGAAGGGAGTAATATGTTGCATGAACCCCAAGCTGAATTCTTCACTCAGCTGGCTTGAATCGGTCTCTTCAGAATGTTTCATGGGTTTACAACCACTGTAAATCTACCAATATTGTTTAGGCTAAAATTGTGGTGGTTCCAGCTTCTTCAGTATTGAGGCTTCTCTAAGTGGGTTTCAAATGGTGTCATAGTCCACGGTCTTGGCATGCAAACCTAGAAAGCCTTGAAAATGGCATTTAAGATCAGATGGGGCTGTGGGTGTGGATAGCCTTGACTTGGCTGTGGTTGCAGAGGATAGACCTAAATTCTTGGTAACTTCTTCCTGGAGTACAGGCTTACTGAATGGAGTCTTTTCCTAGCAGCAAGTAAGGATGTTGTTTTTGTACAGGGAAATGTTCATGTTTCATAAGAAACTGATTCCCTGAAAATGCTGTGAGCCCAAGGAGTATGGAAACTGGAGCTGTTATGAATGCAGCCCTTCAGCTTCACAACTTTGTCAGAGGTATTTCAGATGACTTCTAGATTACAAGAGCTATAATGGAAGTGATTTCAAAGCTACAAAACAATTCAGCACCCAAGCTATTGATTTGATTAGGGTTAATTTAGCCCAGATTTTCAAAGACAAAAAACCCCAGCAAATATTTGGGAACTTGTGCTTCTGAAATGAACACTCTTCTCCCAAATACAAACCCTTATGGAATGGCACATCACACTTTTGCGGGCTTAACGTAGCTAGAGAGATATGATCTCCTTAGTGACTTTGAAATAACTGGGAGAGAAACACTCTCACTGTGGGTGAAGGTCTGCCAGCCAGTGAGTTTTCACTCACTCAGGGTCCTTGCTAGTGTCCTGCTTCCCATGCTTCTGTCTACTTTAGTTTGTCTGACCTTTGCTCATTTCTCTTGTTTACTTTTCTCTCAATGAGAGAAATTCCTCAAGTCATTAAAGTCCCCTAGATCTCTCAGTAAAAGGGTTCTCCCATTCCTCCCTTTACACCTTCTGGATTCTGTCTTCCCACACTGATACTGTGACCCTCAGCGAGCTCTGCCCTTCCCCACTGCTCATTCTCCTGATTGTAGTAAAGCAGAAAATCACAGGTGTGCATCCATGAAAGTCCCTCCTAATGCCCATATTTAGGGAGGTAGTATGCAAGTTCCCTGTCCATGGAACTTGGCACACTGATATCCCAGTTCTGGTGGACCTCCCCTTTCTGGCTCTATGCAACTTGTAGTGCATTTGCACCTGACCATTCATTTGCTTATAGATGGTTAAATTCCCAAGCATAGCAAAATGACACTGTGTAAACCAAAATTAGAAGTTGGTGGAAAATAATAATACTGACCTGAAACCATGCTGAGCACAGGAAATGGCAGAAGATTCTTCTGGTGAGAAATAATTAGTTATATGATTTTATCAGATGTTTTGTTGTTTATTAGTGGCTGTTTTATTAGATTATTGTTAAAAGCAGGTGGTTGCTGTCTGCTTTGTCTCCCATTGGAGCTGTCTGCTTTAAACTCTTCCAAGCTGCCCACTGGTTGAAGCTCTCAAGAGTCAAAGTGACTGGCTAAGGGAGTCCCTCTGTGTGTGGGAGTCTGGAATGCAAATCCAAGTGGTACATGCTGGAGGGAAGCTGACTGCAGAATGAGCAGGAAGAAAATGCCAAGCAGCTTATTTTATATATAGGTGCTTTTCTAATTCTAGCAAAATTTCTTTGGTGCAGAGGAAATATACCTAATTGTGATAATATAGTTCTGCCACAAGACAGACTGCTGCTCATCAGACTGAGACATGTTTATTTTCCTTTCTTTTTAAAAGGAAAAAAAATCTAACTTGCCAGTTGAATGTTTATTGAATTATTATGTTTTCTGTATGTAAAGTAGTAACACAGCAGCCAGGCAATAAGATAACATGTTCAGTGTGCCATAATCAGATGGGACCAAATGTATTCTTGGTACAACTCTATTAACTTTGATGGGCTTACAGGAGAGAAAAGTACAGCCCATTGACATTAAGGGGGAAATTTTTCCTGGATAGAGGGCTGCAATATCTCTATAGGTAATACTGATGTGATTGTTCCGTGTCTTGGAGGCACAGTCATTACAATTAATGGAGTGAGTCTACATGATATACAGCATTTTGTTGTATGTCTTTTTTTTCATTTAGCAGGCTTATACTACGTTTTTACGTGTACTATTTCTGTTCAAGAGTAATGGCTGTGATTTCATGCTCTCACTGCTCAGTGTGCAGTCTCTGGACTGAATAGTAGAACTGTTTCTAAGGAAATAACAGAACTAGGGACAGTAACTGCTAAGCAAATGGTACAGGTGGATGTGATTTACTGCTGACCAAGTCTCATTTGAACTGTTTGGCACACCTCTAAATTAACTGAACAGATGGTTTTTTAATTAGTTCTGTCATTTCATTTTCTGCATTCTTAATACATGTCAGGCTGTATGTCAGGGAGTATTAGCATCAATTTCAAGTGATACAAAAACATTCATAGCAAGAATAAGCTGATAATACCAATAACAAAACATAATTAGATTACAAATTGGGAGGTCTGTAGCTTTATAAACATGATAAACCTAGATTTATGAGACTTCAGAGATTTATTCAAAATGAGAAATGCCTTAAACTTGCTGGAAAGCAGTTAGTTCTGTGCAGACCTACAGCAGCAGTGTTTTCCGGATTCCTGCAGTGGGATAGGCCTCACTAATGTGAATTGCCTGAGAAGACGTCCTGAATTTATGCATTTGATTTATCCAATCCCACCTTCCCCAAAGGGCAGAATCACTTGCCTGGGCACTAAAGTGCCTTTTAGCTTCAGAGATAGCAGTAACAGATTTAGTTACTCTTTGCTTCTGACCAAAGTGATATTTGTCCAAGTTCAAAATCCTTTCTTTACCATTTCCAGCCAGGCTAGTGGAACTGTTTCCAAGGGCAAGGCAGCAGCAAAATTTGGTTCAAGTATACATGGTAGCAACTGTAGCACTCCCATATGAAATAAAAATTATAGTGATTTCTCATGAAAAAAGCAATACAATATGATATAGTTTTATTAGGAAAATCTTTCAGAATACTAATGATGTTGTTTATACGATGGTAGTTAACTAGATGTAGTGTGATCTACATAAAAACAAATTCTACATGACTGTATAGAATTAGAATGCCGCACTGCTCATATAGCTTAAGCTACAAAGATTGCTTTTTATGCATTTGTAACTCTCCACGGCAAACTGGATAAAGTACTCATTTCCTCCAGATTTATCTCTGCAGGAAATACCTTAGAACTGTGGCAGGCCATAGATCACAAGTAGAATCAACATCTAAGTTAAAGCAAATAGCTTTAATCATAGACTTTCAAAACGTGTTCCTCTTTGGATCTGCAGAAAATGAGTAATATGTAAACAGGCCTAGTCAGAGCAGTATTTCCAGCAGCAGGATCCTAGAGGAATTAAATAGGAGAGTCCTCATCACGGGGACATAATGATGCTTAATACGGTCTCCATCCGTTGACACCTTTTCTGCAATATTACACAATGTACACATTTTCTGTAATGTAGCTGCTTTATGTAATATACAACATGAAAGTCTGGCACATTTATTTCGGCCTATCTTATTTTGATGTCTTTCTGGTTAAAACATACAGAGAAAAGTGGTTGGGTGTTTTTTTGTTTGTTTGTTTGTTTGGTGGTTTTTTGGTTTTTTTTTTTGTTTTTTTTTTGTTTTTTTTTATGTTTGTTTTTTTTTGTTTGTTTGTTTTTTTTGGTTGGTTTTTTTGTTTGGTTTTTTTTTTTTCCCCCAAGAATAAGGAAAGTATTTAAGCCTGGGTGACTTTATGCAAGTACAAGTTTATTACCTTGTTTTCTTATTCAGTCTTAGCTCACTTGCTGACTTTTGCGCAAAATCTTCTCAGCATCTCATGAAAAGCAATTGTCAGCAGCAGAGCTCCTGTTCACAGAGCAGGCAACATGCTGGCTGCTAAGGAAACTCTGGTTAAAGTCACCTCCTCATTTCAGAACTGGGACAAATACCAAGGCCTTTGCTGTAGCCTAATCAGTTACTGGCTCACCTGTGGTAGAGTACTTGGCTCTGGACATTGATCACATCCTGAATGTGCTGTAGCCAGCTCTAGGTTTTTTTGTGAAATATTTAATTTCAAAAATGTTACTTTGCAGATTTTGAGAAACTTAACCTTGGAAATTTTCAATTTCAGCTCTGAAGTTGAATAACCTTAATTAATACTTTATATTGTCAAAGGATGTGTCTGGGAGTCTTCAAACATGGGATGGGTACGCTGACTCAGACTTGATGATTTTGCATATATTCAGGCCCTGATAGATGAAAGCCCTGAGCATAGCTTTTACTTCCACAGCTGCACAGTCCTAGAAAAGTCTTTTTAGTATCTGAACTACTTCACAGCTGATGCTTTAATCTCTAATGGCAGTGCAGGATCTGGTCTTGTCAGATTTGCTGCCCAGAGGGTTTGACAGATGGATCTGTGCCCATATGTAAGTGGGTTTGGGTGGCTCTGTCTCCTCTGCAAGGAGCACACTGTGCTTCTGCAAAGCTTTTCATTCTGCCAGGCATCCAGAGCCATCCTGAAAGAACCTGAGATAGCCGGGCCTTCCCCAGAGCAGATAAATGAATGAGGTCATTTTAACAAGGTTTGGAATTCTGTAGCTTTGAGGGTACAGGCAATGTTATGAAGCTTGTCTTTGGCCATAGGCATGAGTGATGCTAAAAAGCAATGGTTACAGCCCTTGTGTTAGAGCAGCAGGCAGGATCTTTGCAGGAGCCCTGCTATCACCTTTCCCAGCCTATTTGCCCTTGGATACAGAGATGACAATGATCTCATAGACAGGGTAAATTTTGATCTGATACTAGTTGTTATTATATGTATATATATTATATATATATTTACAGGAATAAAAGGTTTGTGTACACAAGGACTACAGCATGGACCAGGATAATCCCAAAGATTTGTCCCATGGCAAAGCCTGTGGCTGAGCTTGCCACAGAGTAAAATAGAGAGTAAAGTCCTCAAAGTTTGAAAAGGAATCGGGCATGTTGCTGGATGAAACACTAATTAAGGTTATTAAATATTTAAGGCTCCATCTCCGCTTCAGGAAGCCCTCAAAGCGTTATCACCTGAAGTTAGGGGAGGATGCTGGGTCATTGTTGCTCTGTGCTTCCCTCAATTCTTCCTTGGACATGAGTTATTAACATATGACTAGAGGCTGGTGATAGGCTACCTAGACCTTTTATCTAGCTCAGTTATGTGTTTTCTTAGGTTTTTTTGTATTCTTATACTGACTGCTGATTTCCAAAGCAAAATTTCAGGGCAGAAAAACCTATGTTATCAAAAGAAGGAATATTTTGGAGAAAGCAAAAATGTCTCTATAAGAACATGTATTCTCTTCTCAAAATCTGTGAACTGTAAGAGCAAAAGTACAACCAGGTGATGTGAAATGGAAGGAGGAGATAACATGTGCTGAAGTTGCATGCCTGTGCTTTTAAGTTCCCAACACAATCAAAAGTGTTTTCAACAGCCTGCAAGCCATGGCTCTTGGTGTAAATAGCCCATGACTTAAATCATAACTAGCACCTTGCTGAGGTAGCTACTCAGACTTAACATCTCAATAGAGATTTTGGATGTTTCTTGGGAGCGCTGAGAACACCTTATTCACATCTAAAAGCAGAATCTGAATAATTGTATTGTGCTAGGCATAATATCATGTTTGTTTGTGATTGTCTGGGGCTTGAATGAGAATAAAGAAGATACTCCAAAACTTTCTGTAGCAGTGGGGAGGAAGATCCTTATGGGACAATAAATACTGGATTAATGTAAGTTCATCAAAACAATCTGAATAAAGAGGCTTCTTTCATTCTGCAGATGGTTTTAGTTATATCATTAGTTGTTTGTAAGAATTGCCAGATACTTTTGAAAGTATTCATAAGTTCTGGATGATTCATTATTGATTCCTTAGTGTTGGTGATTTTCATCAAACAGTTCTTACCAGAAATGTGGTGTTCATTATTCATTAATTCAGTATTTGCTATTTATTGTTTGCCATCTTTTGCTTAAATATATTTAAAATATAAATATAGAAATATATTTAATCAGGAAGTACAAATACTGTCTTGTAACTTAGGACTAGTTAATGAACCATGAAGAGCAAGCAGACAAAATGGAACAGTTTGACATCAGAAATGGTATGTCCAAACTAGTTTGCAAGTGCTTTCCATTAAGGAATTTGCTGATAGAAATTATGTTCATGGTCATTTTGAAGCCAAAAAAAAAAAAAAAAATTCTAGTCATCACACATTCAGTTTTAAATAAATACTTGTACGGAATGAGTCTCTTGTTAGCTGCCCTGAAAGGTGGTGTTCATGAAAACAAATAACCCAGCATGGGAAATAAAGAAGAGTTGCTAGAGACATGCACATGCGTGCAGGGCTGTGATGCTACTGGCATCATGGAGATGTGGTGGCATGGCCCTTAGGGCTGGAGTGTTGGAATGGGTGGATGTAGGCTCTTTAGGAAGGACAGTCAAGGGGATGAGGAAGGGGTTCACCCACTCTGTCAATGTTGATGACCAGCTGGAGCGTATGGAGCTCCACCTGGGGATGGATGAGGAGCTGAGAGCTTATGGGTCAGGACTGAAGGGAGGGCAGGGACAGGTGACATAGTGGGGTCTGCTACAGGCCACCTGACCAGAAAGACAGAGCAGACGAAGCCCTTCATAGACAAATAGGAGCAGCTTCATATTCACAAGCCCAGGTCCTTATGGGGGACTTCAAACATCCTGATATGAGTTGGAGGGACAACACCCAACTCAGCATGTAGCAAGATTTCCTCACTTTCTTAAAATAGTCCAGTGGGAAGATTCATAACAGGATACTTCTGAGGTTATCACTAGAAACATGCAAGTGAAGTCACAGACAGAAAGTGATGCACCATTAGACTTTGAAAAATTTACCAAATTACTTACAAGAACAAAAGCATCCAAAGTCATCCAAAGTTCTACCTCTGGCAATAAGAGGCAAGTGATCTGAGGGTTTGTTTTCTGATGCCGACTTCCCTATCTGTTGAACCATACCACACTGATGATGAAGTACCAAGGATACCTAAAACAGCTTATGATAACCTGATCTTTAAGCCCTGTGATTAATCATCTCTGGAGTCTCATGCATACATAGGTAGCAGCACTGTGGGAGGTGCTGGTAAGCATATTTTGTCCTTTTTTTTTTTTTTTTTCCCCCTTTGATGATGAATGCTACAAAATTCTCTGACTTTGAGTGTATTTCTGCCATGTAAGAAAAATGATAATGAGAAGTCAAATCTTTCTTCCATTGAAGAATCAGTATTTCTGGGCATACTTTGAAAATCTGTTTTCTCTATTACATCTTTCATTTAGAAGCTACCTTCATGCCCTAGTAGAAAATAAGGCTGCATGTCACCTTGGGAACCTGCTCTTCAGAATGGAAATGATCTTTCAGAAATGTGCTTTAGCTTAGTTTTCCTGTGATGAAGAGGTGAAGCAGAGATGCTGGTCAACAGGCACTGAGACCACAAATCTAGCTGCACACACGTGTTTGCAAATTTAGAGATTTGTGGGTAGTAAAGAAGATGCAGTAACTATCACTGCCTCTTAACCTATGCTGATAGTCCTCTTACCTGGTGGTAACCCAGTGGTGGTGGAAATGCAATTGCTGAAAGAAACCAGAATTCTGTGGGAAGAGAAGTAGGTAAGTGTAGCTCTTAGCAGTGTGCTAAGATAGCAGAGTAAGATAATACTTCTGGGAAGTTACCTATTCAAATGGGATCTCCTAAGGGTCCAGAGTCTTACTCAGCAAGGATGCAGGATGAAGAGAGATGTGAAGATGTAATATTTCTCCATGACCTGCCAAACCCAAGCAATAAATATCCAACTGGTTTTTATTAAATACTGCATTTGCTGCTTGTGTAAGCTCCTTCTCTCCTCTAGTAACAGAAGATATGGCAGCAGTGGCCAAAATTGAAAATGTGGATCTGAGATTGATCAGTCACTAGAGTATTTGCCATTCTCTTTGTGTAGGGAACATGAGCACACTTGGTGATTAGAGTAGGAGGTTGATACTGTACTGAGCATGACTCTTTAGAGAGAATGGTCTTCAGTATGCACTGCAGAATAATATTTTAGAGGGTTCAGTTTGAAGCTTTATACATGAAAATACAACTTGAAAAATACTGCACTAGCCACCCATGAAAATTTGCACAATAATTTTAATATCATCTCTGTTTCTTACAGCTCTTGCAGCTGAGGTCAGTAACTGTACAAAGGAAAAGCTCTAGAGACATGGTTTTGCCATCCTAACTGCGGTGATCAAATATCATATGTACGGTGTACAAAGCCACATTCAGGATGAATTCAAATGGTGTACAGGAAACTAAAAAGCACATTAATCTTGTATATTTTAATCATTGTTTTACTGGCTCACATTGGCAATAATGTCTTAATTCAATAAGTCTCAATTCAGTAGTTCAGTCTTAAATCTTGGACAGCTGGTAGAGATTTTAATAGAATTCAGCAATTTAGTCGATATATGAGAACTGAGATAAGCAAATTAAGATCTACCAGAGATCGGATATAAAATTAGAGACAGTATAATTTTTGATGGGCCATGACCTCAGCAGCTAGGAATTGTCATTTCTCTGTGAAATTAGATGAAGGGATAATGAAGCCATTACCCTGTGAACTTTGAAATGATAAACAAATAGTAATGCTGTAGGACAGGCAAAGTAAGTTATTTCCAGCATCTGGAGTACCTGATGCAAATTATCTTTAAATTCCACATAAACTCTATAAATTTGCATATATTAGTATAAATAAGAGTAACTAAACTCAAGAATTATTTCTATCCCAAAGGCATGCACATTTCTTAGCAATACAAATATGTATAAATAAATATAATACTTTGCTAATCACAAGCCAACCGTGCAATCTTATGATTTATGTCTTAAATTCTGATGGCCAGGTAAACAAATGAGTCATATTTAATCCTAGTGATATATCAGACAAAATACACTTTGTGCTTCAATGAAATGACTGCTTTTCTTCAGCAGGAAATGAAGAGAAACAGAAAGATCTGAACACTTTTGGACAGTGGCTTTGTGAATATAAAATCTGCCTGTTTTTCTTTACCTTGGGAATAAATGTTTGGTCAGCAGGTTCATTCAATAAATGTTTGGTCAGCAGGTTCATTCTGAGCTTGCTCTCTGAAATGTAAGGCGAAAGCACCATGCTTTTGTAAAGCTCAGTCTGACAGGACAAGTTCCACACTGGAGGGTGGAACTTAGCAAAGGACAGAATAGGCAATTAGCTACATTTTATCCTGTGATGATTTGGGTAATACAGACTTGATGCACTTTTTGCTCAGTGCAGCAAGTGATTTTTAATTAACACATTGCTGCCAGTTTTAGGCACAATTTTATTGTGATGAAGTTATCGATTCTGGCTGTCTCTGTAGGTATTTCATCTGATGATTTTTAAGTCCCTTACTAAACGTGCATTTTTATATAATCTTTGGTGCATTATACATGTACTTAATGAAGTGTGATTTTTCAGTGGGTCCTTATGGTAACTATTTCTTCAAACAGGCAGTAACATATTTGGGTGATCACAATTCTATTTGCTGCATGGTTCACTCAATTCTGGTGTTACTGAGAAGGTGGAAAGTCTTGCATTATCAAAGACATAAAAAGTAGTGTTATATAAAACCAGATTATAAACTATAACCCAATTTTAAAATATGAGCAGATCAGTAATAGTGGGTTATTTCTTTGACTGGGAAAGATTACTAGGGTAGAAAGGATATGGACAACATTGGAAATAGTGGAAAAAAAATTAAATTTGCCTGTTCAGAAACTTATTTTCACATATTATGACCAAAACAAAACCAAAACTCAAAATATAGGCAGACCAAACCAGGATCCCCTCTTCTAAACACCTTCAGACTTTAAGGAGCTGGATGATCTCAAGCTTCATCAGTCTTTGTTTTTCAGTAAGAAAATCAAAAATGAGGGGGAAAACCAAAGTCAGCATTCTAGAGCTCAATTAGTGTATTTGCTCCTAGTGTTCACCTTAGTCTCTCATTGTAGGTAGATACAGATGTCAGAGTAATACAGTGGTGAAGAGGGTGCACAGTTTGTACACCTGGTTTGGAATGTGCTTTAATACTAGTCACAGGTGTAAACCAGGAGTAATTCCTGACAAACACAACTGTGAAGACATAGATTCTAGTATTAGAGATCAAAACCACTGTCTCCTGTGTGCTTTGACTTCATCAGAGAAGCCTTTGCATTGCCATGCTGCTTCTATTTGCCTTCCCCAGACAGGAAACCATTTAAGGTCAAATTTACCTTTAAGCACATCTCTACATTTGGAATGACTTTGAACAGAAGCTCTGTTCACCGGAAGCACATTAGGAAAAGACAAAGACCTGTGGAATTCCAGAGCAGAATCCAAAACCTCTGGTTTGAGTAAGGCTATACTGGGAATGTCAGGGATATCAGTTGTCAGGGTTCTGACAAATACTTTTTAGACTGCTTGAGTTAAAGGAATAAATTATTTTCCTATTTGCCCTTAAAGAATCAGGACAAGAAGGAAAACCTGCTTACGCAGATAACAGACAAAAGATGCTCAGAAGGGCATGCCAGATGCTCTGCCTGCATTAATTGTTCCTAGCAGGGCCAGAGGCCTTGCTAAAATGAGGACTTGCTAAAAGCTTTAGTGGAGAAACACTAAGTGGGATGGGGTGGGGAAAGAATTTGGTGCCTCAGAGAAACAAGGACTAGACTTCTGTCAATAGTTACCTTTAAGGCATTTCTCTCTTCTCTTCCCAAACAGTTAGGAACCTTACTCTCTTTGAAAGGCTTTTACATCCTTTCAGACAATGCCTAGAGTAGGTGAATATAAAATGCTGAAGTTCTTACATTACTAAAACTTTCTCAAAATAACAGTATCAACAAATTTTAATAATGCCTTTGTAACATTGCTATTGATTACCTTTTCAACTTGCTAAGTATTTTTAATGTTTAGATGCTTCACACAGTGAAGAGAATAGAAAAAACCAATCCACTTATTTTTCTTTTACTTAGCTCTTTAGTTATTTTGCCTATCATTATTATTCTATCATGGTACTGTACTCTCCTGATAGCAAATACTGCAAGGAATCATTTTGATACAAATGAAGAAGTTCCTATTCATTTTCTGAGACAGAACATACTTTTGGTAATGCTGTATCTTGAAATCTCTTTAGAAAGAACTTAACTTTGAGAGGAAACCAACAGCACCACATTACTGGAAACCATATGATGCATATACTGCAAAGGTGCTAAAAATATAGAGTAGTTTAGAGTATTTATTTTAACAGTATTACCCTTTCCCTAGAGAGATTTTCAGTCACTTCCATCTGCCCATATCCATTTTTATACTTACCCCTGTTTCTAAAATAAATCTGACTCTCTTACTTAGGTTTCTTTTTATTTCAACCTCCATAAATATTTTATCCATTCAGTTGCTTATACAAAAGTTCCATTTATGTGAAGAGTCCTGTATTACCATTTATTTAGGGGCAGTATTACAGATTTTCCTCATTGCTTCAAAGCTATAAGCTACAGTAGAGTGTGCCTAGTTATTTCAGGGTTTCAAAAGTAGCTACCTTCAGTTCCACGAGAAACTGTAATCCATGTGTGTGGGAACTTTGCTATATAACCTTCACATCCAAATGTGCGTGTATCAGTATTAAAATCCGTTCTGGATTTACGAGCACACAGATGATAATGAGGATAAAGAAATAAGTGCCATCCTAGTAATGTTTACCCAAAAATTATCTGTAGGATAGAGGAGTATTTATATAATTGATGACAAAGTTTACTTCAATATTTTTCGTAAAGCCATATTTCACTTGATCTTTAGTCAGACTGGACTAAACTCTTAGCTGAATCCAGTCTTTGGTGCACAACTCCTGATCCTTGTCCTGTTCTGCTTTCTTCTTGAATCACCTCCCTTTCCTGATTTTCCTAACTATGATGTGCTACCTACTCAATATATATATATTGAATATACCTATTCAATAACAGAATAATAGGTATTATACTAGAATCTCAAGTACCATCTTACAATGTATAGTTTAAGCTGTGAAATTATTGTGGAGACAAAAGCAATCTGTCATCTACCTGGGCAGAAGGGAGAGAGGCTCAGTCCATTGCCCACTGAATGATTTCTTTCCTACTCAACTGAAGGTGGAAGCTTTCATCTTCTCATTACAGTGGTGGCCCCTCTGATAAGGCAGAGCCTGCTCTCATGATCTATCATGACATATCTCTGGATATATGCAGCAAATAAAACTTCTAGTTAAAGAAACTGGGGGAAGCAATCTCTGGACAACACTTTCACTAGTGTAAGACTTGCAACAGCAGCAGGGTGAGCTGAGGACCTGTGGGTGACAGAAAAGGAGGAGCATGGCTTTCTGAGGTGTAATGGGACTGTGTTTTAGCCATAGGGAGATACAAATCTGCTCAGGAACAAGATATATGTTCTCAAAATAGTGAGAGAAATACAGCAAAGAGCAGGTATATATTTTACCCCTTGCTCCTGAAGTCTGCACTCCTCAAGACATCTGGCCCCACAGTAACACAGGGGCTAAAAGCTGTTTTGTGCTGTTCCCAGCTGAGCTTTGATACATGCTGCTTTTTCTGTTGATTCAGTTCATTGGGTGTTTTGTTTGTTTCTTTAGGATTTGTTGTTGTTTATGAGGTCAGCATTTTTGCACCTTGAATGAAACTGGAATGATACTGTGATGATCTGGCATGTGGTACTGAAATGAAGAAGAAAAGCCTCACAGATGCCAAGAGCACATCTGTATATACAGATCGAACATTACTCTGATTACAAGATAAGGACCAGAAGAAAAGCTATTTCTTTTTTAAATCCATAATATTGACTGGACATCATAATTATGGACTGGTGCTTCAGCAACTGAGACTCCACAAAGTATTGTGTATTCCTTTATCTATGGATAAAGGAATACAACAGGCATTTGAAATACTGGCCTAACAAGTAAGTAGTACTAATAGCAGCTGGCCTTTATCACTTCAAATAGTATTCGCCTAAATAGCTTAAAACAAAACAAGAAACAAAGGAATTAAAACCAGATTAAAGTAACTTTATCATCCACACACCAAGCTTAGCAGAAGGTAGTTGTAGAACTGAAATAATGCTGAATTAAATGTTGCCCCCTGCTTCTGCATGGTAACAGCATAAGCTCCCTGCCCAGAACAGATGCCAAACATCAGACACTGTGGGTCCATTTGATACTTGCTGTAGTGGACTGAGATGTTGCAGAGAGCAAAGGAATACTTTGCAGCTATAATTCTTTGACTTTGTTATATCTTTTGAAAACAGGGCAAGTAATTATTTAGACTGTTTTTTAATAGGAAAGTATAATTCCACTTTCATGGAAACAAGTGGAATTTAGAAAAAGGGGAAAATTATTCTGTGAGCACACTTCGAGGTTCTGCTTTCCCTTTTCAGGACATATTTAATGAAAAAGCATAGTGTTTTCCAATCATGTATTTCTTTCAAGGAGAGTAGGAAAAAAATAGAACATAGTAAGTGTTCAAACTTTCAATAATTGAGGAACTGTACCAGCTGAGGTCTAGTTCATTAAAATTATCTTTATTTTTGTGGAAAAATCCCCTAAATTTCTCATGAAACTAAGGTTAACTGATTTTAAATGTATATTTAAGTTATGTCATGTTTTGGATTTGTGCTGGACGCGGACCTGAAAATATTGAGATGTTTTTGTTATTGCTAAGCAGGGCTTACACAGAGCTAAGGCCTTTTCTCCTTTCCATCCTGCCACACTGGTGAGAAAGTTGGGGTGAATGGGAATCTGGGAGGAGACAAACCAGGACAGGTGACCCCAGCTGAACAAAGGGATATTCCAGACCATATGACATCATGCTCAGTACGTAAAGCTGAGGGGAAGAAGGAGGAAGGAGTGATGGTGTTTGTCTTCCCAAGTCACTGTTATGCATGATGGGGCCCTGCTCTCCTGGAGATGGCTGAACACTGCCTGCCCAGGGGAAGCAGTAACTTCATTCCTTGTTTTGCTTTGCCTGTGTACATACCTTTTGCTTTCCTTGTTAAACCTTCTTTTTCTTGATCCATGTGTTTTCTACTTTTTCCTATTCTCTCCCTGGACCTGCTGGTTGGAAGAATGAGCAAGCGGCTGTGCAGGGGATGGTATCTGGCTGGGGTTAAACTACAGCAGAGATGTGTTTCTAAGCTTAAGCACAGTGACTAACTGGAATTTTTTCCCCCCATTTTGGTTTGGAGCACTGTATGGTAAAACCTTGCAGACACATGGCTGATAGGACATAATGCCATCAGTTTCTCAAATCTCAAAGGAGGCAGGTCAGTTCTGAAAACAGGAAGAAAAAGGAGTATTGGTATTGCTTACACTGTATATTTCCACTTATGATCAGATATATATGAAAGCAACCCATGTAATGAAAAGTAGAAATTAATACAGGAAAAAAAAAGTTTATGGTAAATCTTTTCTATTTTCTAAAAATTAGCAATTATATATTGCTGCGCATAAATGTTGCCTTTTTTATGATTTCAAGCATGAGCTTGAAATTTTGAAATGGAATGAAGGAGGATTAACTTGTGTGAGGATAACTTTCTGATTAATGACAATAATGACAAGATTGAATTATATCCTTGTCTCATGTTGGTAACAAGAGACACTGTGTAAAATTTCCATCCATAAAGAATACTTCAGAATGTATCAACTGCAATATCTGTGTTAAGTTCAATCTTGTATTTTGATGTCATTCCTAAGAGAAATAAATGAAAACTTCAAAAACATAAATTCTTTTATATTTTGAAGAGAGGTTTTCTCTTTAGTGTGTATTAATCCCCATTTGTTTTCCTGTTAAGGAAACTTGTTCCCTAGAAAAGTGTCCAAAAAGCTGACTTGAGAAGTCTGAAACTTTAAAAGAAACAAAATTTTTCTTGAACATATTTATGACCATTAAGAATCCCCCAGGGAAATGGAAAAGTTAAAGCTGAACAGAAGTAAAGATGCTTCCAAATTTTATTCTGAAGTGAGTGTTTCTGGAGCAGTCTTTACTATGACACTTTAATGCTTATATACGTGAAAACCTTCATTCACTCCTGCTGGAGGTAGAAATAGAGGTCATCTATATTAAGGCCTCCTTATTACCCTAGATCTACGATGAACACTCCTGTTAAAATCAGCAAGAATTCATTAAACCTAGAGCATATTAATGAAGGTGGCAGAAATAGATGCACAGTTGTTTTGCTGACTGGGAGCTTTTCAAGGATTGCTTTGAGGCACTCCGTAAGTGTTGCCTCACATGCTCCCGAAGTCGGTTGGTGTTAGTGTTGGAAAAATTAGATCAGTCTTGAGAGATGAAAGAAGACCTGTCTCTTAAGACAGGTCTTTCAGCTGGAAATCAGGGAGGAGAACTGGATTAAGCTAGCCCTGTGTCCTTGATACTTGACAAGAGCTGCAGACAGACCATCAGCAACTGATGGCACAACCATAGAAATGTTGGTTGGTATGGATCTCTGCAGGCTGTCTACTTCAACTACTGCCCAAAGCATCATCAACTTCAAACACTTCAGAGCATATGTTCTCCATATATTTTACAAATGATTTTCACTAGCCAAGAAAGAAAATCCTTCAAAAGTCATCATCATCACCTCCAAAATTAACTCATTCCAGTGCTGTGCTATTCTGCTCATGAATAAATTTTTCCTATTGTGCCATTTGGACCCCTCAAGCTGAAGGTCTTGGCCATTTCCTCATATTTTACACATTTCTGCCATTGCTGGGAAGAGGTTGGTTCCATTGTCTTTTAACTCTTTCATGCAGTTGCAGGCTATTACCAAATTAACCTTAGTCTTCTCTTCATCAAACTAACCTGTGTGTTTTAGCACTCTGAGGAGCAGCTCTAGTTCCCAGACATCCTGACAACAGCCTATTAGTTCCCTTTATTAGTTCCTCAGCATCATTTTTTAACAGGGAGGCTGAAACCAGGACATAACATTCCAACCACAGTCTCCACAGCAAGGAGGAAAGCTCCACCTGATGCAGTCCAGCAACAGTTTTCTGCATTGAGAGGGACAGCACAGAGTTAGCTCATGTTTGACCTAGTGTCTGAAATGCCCATCCATTTTAGCAGGTCTGCTCCTCATCCAGCTCTCTTCCAGCTGTGCTGACAGATTGGATCACCTGATCCCCTGTGTAATTCTCTGGGCTTTTTGCTGAGCTTCTTGAGGCATATGAACATACCCTGATATGTTCAGTGGATTTAGGAGAAGGTTGTTTGATTCGCTCTGGGTGGTGCACGTGAGAAAATCCAAAATTCTTGGGAGCTTCAATAACAAACTTCTATTTACAAACTTTAGAAAATTAAGATAGAATAAGGTACTTAGCAAATTTTAAAACAATATCCAAAGTAAGGTACTTCATGAGCTTTAACTAAGCAAACTTCAGTTTATCCAGACACTTTAAGGCACTTATTAAGGCATTGGCTAGAATTTTTTAGTAAGGTACACATTATATTTCAAGGAGATGAAAGAGAAAGAAAGAAAGAAAGAAAGAAAGGATAAGAAAAGTTCAATGTGTTAATACATACTCAGGCTGAGTGGGAACACCCAGGTACCTTCCCTAGGGGTGAATTTAACATTGTCTGATGCAGCACTGTGGACCATGCACAGTCCTCTGGTGAAAAGCCCTGGAAATGAGTCTGGGAGCACTTTGGGGATCTTTGATGATTTATGACACCTTCTAAGACATGACAGCTGCCTCTCCAGTCACTGTAGTTAAGCCAATTATGCCCCATCAGAAGGATGAACAACACCCTCAGGCTTGTGTGTAAACATGAGGGGGAGTTTTCACATCTGAGCCAGCTGTGTAGGGGAGGACATTGGAAAGATGAAAAGCACTATCCTACCTCACAGAATCTTATTGGCCTCTTTGCTCATCTGTCTCAAAACCAACTTGTTGCTAAAAAAAGGTTTGTCACGGTCATCCTCTGCTGCAGCTGCCCTCTGCACCTGGACTATTCTTTGCACATCATCAGCAAAGCACCCACAGCCTTTGCAATTGGCCAACTGTTTGAGCCATTAAACCTTAACATTTTGGTCTCCCACAGCTCAGTTCCCAAGTTTATCAGATTTCTAGATTGAACCTGCTTAGAGATCTGCTGAGGGTGTGCTCTTGCTATCAAACCTGCTGATGAAGATACTGTGTACATGTGGTATACTCTGCTTCTTAACCATTACCTCAGTGTCAAACAAGTGATTTTTTTTTCTCTGTGGAACTTGTGGTGCAGCCAATTTACAACCTAGGCTTGATATCAGAGTCAGTGAAAATACTACCTGTGTATTGTCTTTTTCTGTAGCACTACAGTGATATGTCGATGGTATCAGATGTGTTAAATCACACAATATTATAAGTCTAACCAGAGTGGTGGGTGAACATAATTCAGTTTTGTTATTTTCCTAGTTTAATGCTATATAAAAATAGATTATATCTGAAATAATATTGGTTAGCATTCCTCTAGTTCAGTTTTTCAGCGTGCTTGTTACCAGAAACCTGTCCAGATGTCCCAGGACTGATGTGGTGAGGCTGGTAATGAAATGAAGCATTCCTTACTAATTTTAAACAACATGAAGAGGTGAGCTGCTTGCTGAAAAACTCAGATTACTCTTGTAGGATTATCAATTGGACTGTTTCTTCCTCTTTAATCTATTGTTTTTAGGAGAGAATTCCATTTTTTTAACCAAATAAGATGCTAGTGCCATATTTAATATAATTTTTTGCCAGTAACACTCAGAAATCTCAAAGATAATGGCCATAATTTTTTCCTCATATTGATTAAGCTTTTCAAAAAGGCAGCTATGAACTCCAGAAATACTTGGTTTACAGTATTCAGTATCAATGCAAACTCTATTCAGAGAAATGGTTTATACATGTTTCTACTTTTGTTTTTGTACTTCTACCTGTTCTTAAAAAATTGCAACCTATTAGTATGAGAGTAACTTTCACAAGCCAGAAGATAGTCATTTGGATCTCAAAACCCACTTCTAGTGGGATAGTTATTTCTCCTGGAGTAGAGTTCTTTTCTGAAATGAACCTATGTTAAACTGGTGGGTTTTCTCACAGTATCTTGCGCAGAGCACTTTCAGATTCCAATCTTCTAATCTGAGTGACACAAATACATTTTCACTGTGCTTTATTCCTGTTTGCCCTGCAGAGGTACCACTGCTGAGAGACGCTTTGATTTCTTTTTCTTGTACTTTATCAACAGAATTGTTTGTTAAGAGCCATTCATGGAACATTTCAAAGGCAAAGGAGAGGATAACTGTCACAGAAAGAACAATAAGAAACCTTTAGGCTAGGCAGGAAAACTCAGGATGAAATTTAGCAAAAAACATTTGACTAATGAGTACTCTTGGAAAAAAAAACCTATTGGGATTATGAAGAATTGGATAAGGAAAGGCACAAAGAGTGATTATTTGCAAACCAAACAAATCTGTGATGCATTTATGGAGATACACTAAACTGAGCTAGTCAAAAAACAGAATTGCTTTTTTTTTTTTTTTTTTTTTAAGGGCAGGATTTATCAAAATTCAATTTTTTTCCTAGATTAGGATGAGAAATTTCAACAATATGAATCACAGTGAAAATACAATCTTGTGAGTAAGTGCACATTTGGCTTTTGTATGTTTAAAAACAAACTGCTGCAACTGTATCAAGATGGTGTGATAACTTTTTGTCAGCAATTTACAATAATACTGCATGACACATTTAAATTTCATTGACTTGGCATCTTTCAGTAGAAAACTAGATCCCTGGAAATTGTTTAATCAACTTGCAGATGAAATAGTGCACAATAAATGCTTTCAGTTTCTTTACATCCTTCTCTGCATAGTGAGTGCTCATCTCATCAAAATCAGGGAACTTGAGCTCACCTCCTTGCCTTTTCCCACCCAGCCCACTTTAGCCTCAGAGTGAGGCTCAGAGCCTGTCTTAGCCTCAGAGTCAAAGGAGATGAAGAAATACTAGGCTCCTGGAGTAAAACATTATGGGGAGGGGCATTTGTTAAAAAAATGCATCAAGAATTCCTTTTAAGGATACCTGCAGATCTGAAATACTCCCAGAGGAAGTTAGCGTTTTCAACTTTAAGTGGCACTCTATTTTAAAGCTGGCCCTCAAAAGTGAAGATACAAAGAACAATTTGGGTGCTCCAGGTTTTTCTGATAGGGAGCTTGTCACTGCAGATGCATCCTGCCAGGCACTGTTCGGAGCTGGTGATAAAAATTAAATCCTCCATCTCCTGAAGGTTCAGAAAAACACTGCAGAGGCTGCAGGGATGTTCTTCCCCTGATTGAAAACCAGAAATAAATAGCAAAAGGAATGACTTTATTCATGTAACAAGGAAAAAGGGCTTTTGGTTTTAAACTTTCCACAACACTTTATGTTCCTAAATATGTTAAAAGGGCTCATTCTCTCTAATCTAAGCCTGGAGATTCATGACTGTGCCACTGGCGAGGGCTCATATTAGCATTTCTGCTGATGTTCTTGATTCCTGGTTCAAGGAGACATTTGGCTTAATTTGGAAACCTCTTCTGCCACGAGTTTCCTGGAACCATAAATATTAATAGAGTCACTATTGCATATTATCGTCTGCCCACAAAATTTCTGGAAAATATTTCTTACAAAGTAGCCTCTAAAGTGAGTTGAAATATGAATGCTGTGCTAGATGGAATGGTAAGAGGCATCATCAAGATTAAAATTTCTAAGGATTCTGATTGCTCATGTCTGGTTTTTCAAAAGCAACAATGCTAAAGGCCTACAGCATAAATGACCCTAAACTATGTAGAGAATTTACCTGAATATCATCTCATAGTTTTTTACAGAGCTTTGTATTTATGACTTTTCATTGGAAAACAATGTTTTAGATATATATATATATATATACACATATAGAAATAGTATCGATTAAATTAAAACTATTAACATTCCTGTGTGTATTTTGGAAAACAATGATAATACTTGATTATACTCTATTATGATAAAGCTGATATGTTGTTTAATTTTTAGCCATGAGCTCACTGGAAATTGGAGCAGGTTGCCTGATATTTTTTTAGATTGCACATACCTGGAAATTGGCGTATCAAGAGTGTGGGGCTTTTTTTCCACCAAAACCTTATTTAGGCATAAATTAATTTAGGGGATTCCTCTAATATTCATTGCGCAGGATTAGTCAGTCACTTTTGGGTTTATGGCCTATTAATTTACAGTATATTACATGAACCTATACAACTGACAGTATACCCAGGCATCCCAAAAAGTTCTCTGGTGACTTTGAAATGTGTTGCATGGTAGTGATGTCCAATTCCTTTTACAGGGCAACTGTGATGATGTTCATAGTGCCAGCATTAACAAAACACTTAAAAATCCTTGGACTGAATTCAGTGTTCCTGTAAGTAGGGCAAGGGTATAACATAGCTGCATAACAATTCAACTTAGTTATGTGCAGTTATCAGTAGACTGAACGCTGTTTGGGGAAAATGGATGAGAGATAGGACACCTTGCTAATAGTCACCCCATTTCTCAGTCTCAAGGTTAAACTGGACTTACAATCATCTTTCACTCATGTTGGCTCTGTAACCACTTGAAGTGAAGTGGCTAGCCAGCTTTCCTGCTCCAGGCTTAAGTAGGTGACACTGAAATTGTAAAATGTTGTCTCTGGTTTATCTTGCTGTGGGTGTTTGAAACACAGGTTATTCCCATGAAAACAGAAATGAAGGAGGTCTGGAGGTCTATTCCTTTTAAAGGATATATAATATCATTTTAAGGTAAAAAAGTAGAAAGATTAAACCCTGTGTTTGCTTGTCTAAAACAAGATACAGAAACGTGTCTGTACGTACACACAGACAAGTAAATAAAGAGCTTAGTGTTCAAAAGTGCTGAACACATTCAGAAGTAATTGAGCTCAGTGGGATTACAAGTGCTTGCTGCCTGCATTATTACTTTAATATCTGTTTTAAAGACTTTAGGAAAATTTAAGATCAAGCTTTTATGCCATCAAACCATAAACTTTCCTTGTCACACTATGATTACACCCCCAGCCACCTTCCATCAGCCTAGCCAAGAATCTCAAGTTACTGCTATGCTGTAGTCCTAGGAACAGCCATCTTCCCCTCAAACTTAGAACACAATCCTGTTTCTTCTCAAATATTTGTGTCTCAATCTCAAATATTTGTCAGACTTTCTGGAACAAATTGATTTTAAAAATGGGGATTTCATTAACCTTCATAAGAAATGATTGCTCTGTGCTGACTCTACGATTAAAGCTGCTCTTAAGGTCCAATCAGGATATGTGATTTTCTGACCATGATGAATTTCAGAGACCAATAGTTTCACCTATTTTATGCTTTACTGTACTTGCACTAAAAACTGGACTAATATTGATTTTTGGTGATTCCACTTTCTCCATCCCCCCGCCCCCCAATATTGCCATAAAATAGTACTTCTAATAATGTGTGGAAACACATGTGTAGGCCAGTCTCAGCTGATCAGCAGGAACATGGGTAGTGGCTGGTGGCTGCAGATGTCATGGGTCCCCTGAATTCACTGTTAGGGAGGCAAACCGTAAAAAGCCTGATGCCAGCCCAAGAGGTGCCAGGCTTACAATGAGGAAACCTTTGATGAGAGAGGCAATGGGAGGGCTATGTGGAAAGACCAGGTGAGACAGAGTATTTTAATTTTTGCACATTGCCATCTCTGTTTTTAGTGCAACAGTTCCTGCCTGAAATTTCAAGCTGCTGTAATAATCTAAAGAATGCAAACTTCTGCTTTTGACTTTGCTTTCTCTTCTGTTCTCAGGTGGGATACTTCACAAAACTTAGAGGGGGTGGGGACAAGAGGAACGAACAAAAAAGTAAAAGATTTAACTTGGCACTGACCCCTTCATCTAGTTGTAAACAATAGTTCAAGGAGTTGTTTCTTCCTGGACAAAGGGGTGCAATGATGCCTGATGCTGGAGTGTTTGTTGGCAAACCTTAGGTTGCTGTATTTTGGTCAATGCCAATAACTGCACAGTGCACAAGATTTCACCTTATTTAAAGTCGTTCGCATGCAATCATATGGAAGTGCACACAAATGCTTATGTAATCTCCACCCCCCGACATTTGCAGATGGCTGGATAGTGCCATGTTATTTTTCATGCCACTTTTTGACTGCTGTTCTATTTCTGTCATAAGAGGCTTGGGTTCTGGGGCTTAGTGCCTGTTAAAACTAATTACCCTTACCATTATCATCAATTAACCCCAATTAACGTCAGACAGAAATACAAAAATGTTGAACCATTTTTTACAATTCCGTACAGATGAGTTCAGAGGCACTGCTAATCTAATGACATCTTCAAGCTGTGCATGAGGAACTCAGGCTACCAAAAAAAAAAAAAAAAAAGGATTTCTTCTAGGCTTCTAGGTTATATACACACATCACTTGAGGAGGCCAAGCAGTTGGTGCTTTCTGTCACCAGGTCACCCAGCTCTTCAGCTGGGAAGGGATGTGGGTTAGAGCAGGCAGTAGGATATGCTCTCCAGCAGCTTCACATGGAAGATATACTGCATGTATGGCCTTTGTCCCTTGGCTGATTTCTCTCTGTCTTCCAGCATTATTAACTAATTTTCCCAGTTCAACATGCTGTAGAATGCTGATTTTGTCAATCTTATAAATACTTAGTCGATAAAGAAACATATGTTATTGAGGCTTTTCAGATTTGGATCTTGTACTTCCAGGCCTGAACTTTGCTTTTTGCTTCAGGCCCTGTAGGCCCTGCTGAGTAAGGACTATGCTTTCTGTTTTTCACTACATCTCATTGGAAGTGAGAGTGTCCTTGTCCCTAGCTGGTTTTTCATCTCTTTAAAGGAAAAGAATTTCAAATTATTTGCAAGATTCTGTGCGTGCAGTGAACACATGTGGAAGGAAGGGCAATGGCTTGCAGGTAAGGGGAGCTGTGTGTCAGGAATGAGAACACTTAAGAGTGGTAGGAGTTGTGCTTTAAAGTAAAAATTAAGGAATAACACTAAAAATAGAAAAACTGGTTATACCAGAGTTGGTCCCTCAAAAGCCTAAATTAAGTAGTTTGCTCAGCAATAGGTATTATAATGTTAGTGTGTACAGTTTTTCTACATATGCTTTTCAGACTTAGCTTTGCTGTTAAACAAAGAATGAAGAATGGAGTCACTTTACTGTAATAAATATCATAATCTAGTAAGTCACATGTGATAGCACAAATGTATTAATGTTGTTGGTTCATGAATGCCAAGACTCACACAAGACTTGAAGCCCTGATTGTGGTTCTGGTGCCAGTGGATTGATGAAAGGAGTTTGCTCACAATGTTCAAATTTTCTGCAATGTTTCCTAAATGAGTGGCTTTATCCTGGCTGCAGTACAGAGCTTAGGACAAAGCTGTACATTATGGGGATAACACTCTGTTTAAAATCCTCTGACTGTGTCTGCTAGTGTAACTCCTCTGTATCCTCTCACATCACTCATCACTTTCTGATCCTCTCTGTTGGCACCACCTGCACTGGGATTTGGAAAGCTTTCAGGCATGCCTATTGCATGTGTGCAGGCTGAAGATGATTGTTTTTCATTATTCTGTTAGGATGTAGTGTGATAGTTATGACAAATACTGTGACAACTGTCTCTTGTTATTTGAACAGATTTAATTCTCAATGGAAATTGACAAATGTCCTTAATCTTTCACTTTTTTGCAATGAAGCAATGAACACCAGTAATTTAAAAAACTAGTGTTTTGCTGATTTCAGAAACTGTTATTTGAAATATGCTCCAAACCTTTTCTTTGCATCAGTTTTCTACTTTAAAAATGAAACCTTTTTCAACACACAATACAAAGAAGCACCAGTAGCTAAGTTTGTGAAAGATTATCATAAAAGAGAATAATATATACATCTTTTAGGTATACATGTAGCAATACTTCATTTCCTTCTGTGCTACAAGTGGTCCTGCTTACCATATTTTACACAACAGCTGTGAAAACACTGAAGGCATTAGGCTTCAGGGAGCACAAGTGTGATCTACTGGTCAAAGTATAGGACTGAGAAGGGAAAATTTATACTGCAGGTCTGTGTTTGTGGTGGTGTCTAAATCATTCTTTCTGATCAACTCAAAGGCAGCTCAGTAATATACAATGGTATCTCAGCCATACCTCATGGCCTTTCTGTCTCAAAAAACAGAGTAGGAACAAAAATCATTATCTTATTGACCACAACACTGTTTGGCCCTTGAGAAAGATCAGTAATATGTATATATGTCCTCCACAGAAAGCCACAAGGAAACTAAATCAAAGATATTTTGAAATAATTTATAATTTTACCCCTGCTGTTCCTTTTGCCTCACAATATGACTGGTTTATACTGTGGAGCACTGAGGCTTTAAATCCCTTGTGAATGTTAAGCTTCGTGGACTGTTGTGAAAACTTCAATTGAGAAGCACTATGTAAGCCAAAGCGCTATTATTATTATTATTATTATTAATTTCTTTATTATACAGTGCTCTTACATGTCAAGAAATATAAATATTGGAGGTGTAATATTTGTCAGCCATAGGCCCAGAAGGGTTTATGCAACCTGGAATGACAGGTTCAGTTTTCAATAATTTTTCAAAGTGTTATTTGAAGAAATACATATTTCAAGAATTTCACTTTTCAAATTCTATCAGTGAGAAAGAGATTTTCTTCTCTGTCCCTGAGACAAGAGCAACTATCTATCTCTCCTGAGCAGAAAGGGAGAAAGTATTTGAAGACAGGGGATGACTTCCTTTATTACTACCATGAAGTTGTCTCTGACTCTGAAACATGTTAAAATTGTCTTGCTGTAAGGATCCCAAGCTTGTGTTTTGTTATTACCAAAGCACTCTTTGATAATGAAATTACCAAAGAGTAAACTGATCTGGAAATTTCAAAATCTCAGGCAGGTCTTAGTCTCCATTTAATAGAGTTTTACTTGTCTCATTGTGTAATATTTTAAACTGCTCATAGGAAAAATGTGACACTCTGCACATTATTTTCTTCAACTTTTGGATATGTATCCTGAGACAAAAATGTTGAGCATGTGTTATTGCAAATAAATTATTTACTTTGCCAATAACAGTTTTACAAATATTAGCATGGTTCTGTCTCTTTTGCTGCAAGCCAGTATTTCTTTTTATTAACCACACTAAAACTGGGATGTGGACGAGTGACATTTTCTTTATTTACATGGAGTATTTATGAACAAAAATGTAACTTGTTAAAATTTAAAGGATTTGCACGATTTTAGCTCTGACTAGGTGCAGGCAGTTGCATATCAATTTTTTTTTTTTAATATTAACTACTGTACAGTTGCTGCTATCAAGAAATTCTTAGAATACAAATTAGCCCAAAAAAGCCTTGGTTGCATTTCATTGAGCAAAGTAGATTATTTTTCCAGTCACTACCTCGCCACAGACTTCTGACTGAAGAACTTATATGGTGTACAACAGGGCTACTTCGGATGACCTGGCTGCTGAAAAATTTGAAGCTGTATGGAAACATTTTTTCCAAAGTACCAGTAACTTCTCATTATAAAATAAAGAACCTCTGATTCTTAGAAATTGTGAACTTTAGACATCAGCACAAAGCTGTGAGAGCACTGCTGCCAGACCCATGCAGCAAATACACCAAGATTGCCAGCACACAGAGATCTACCTAACCACAGTTTTGGCTAGATATGGAAAAGCTGAGGTACTCACAGCCATTCAGAGGGAAATTCCAGAAGTAACTTCTTGTTGCTGTATATCTACACACATTTCTTAGATTGATTTCCCCTTTTTCTCTTATTTACAGAGCTTCTCTTTCCCTCTATTTCTTCCACTGCTATTGCCTAAGAGGCCTTGTAAAGACCAAAAAAATACCAACCCCAAATCTGACCACTTTCAGCACAACAAATTTCTCAGACCTGCCTGCCAAGGTCTGACATTAACTTCTACTTGTTATATGACAGTTGGCAGGTAGGGACTCTTCGTTGTTTGAAAGGGTGCTTGCTGTGTGCTTCACCCACCCTTTTGCTTTTAAGCAAAATTCTCTTATTTTCTTACGTTGTTAATATTTTCTATGAATTTTACAAAAGCCAGAAATCATTCCTTTTTCACTTCCTCTTCACAAATCCCCTGATTGTTTGTTGTGCACTCTAAATTCTGACTATTTCTGCTCCTCTACCCACATATTTCAGCAAGCTGGACAGCTGATTTAGGGCTACTGCCTGCCTGTCAGATGCTGTAGAAGGATGTCTCCACGTGCAAGATGAGGGACACTCTGGCAGGGTCAAGTGTGCATGTTCACTTTGCCAAGTGTCAACTCCAATTACAGAATGCTACCTCCCAACATTTTAAAACATGCAGTCCCTCCTAAAAGTACATGGAGTATTTCTTAATTGCAGGAAAACTCTGTCCTTTAATTTTTTATAAAGCTAAGCATAAAAAATTTAAGGGAAAACTTTTAAAGGGTAGAGCTTGAAGTTTAAGATTTGTAGTGTTGCTGCAGCACAACGGACTCCAAGCTCTAACCTGTAAATTGGCACAAGTTTCATTGTGCAGTAATTTAATTTCAATTCCATTATCAGTTTCTTAGACTCAACATGAGACGATTATTCCTTCCTTTGGCTAGGCAATGCAGGTCTTGAATATTACAAACCACAGACTTGAATCAAATCCTAAAGTCTTTAGAGTCCAAGAAAGTGCTTCTAGTGCCCCTCACTGATACCAGTGCTGATGGGAGGCAGCTCTTTTGTTATAAATGAGAGTGGTAGAACATTGGAGCAGGTTGCACAGAGAGGTGGTAGATGTCCCATCCCTGGAACCATCCAAGGGCAGGTTTTTTGGAGCTCTGAGAAGCCTGATCTAGTTAACAGGTTCAAGATGAAAACAAGATGAGCTTTAAAGGTCCCTTCCAACCCAAAGAATTCTGTGATTCAGTGAAATGTCAGAGCTCTTTTTTAATCTAGAAATTTACAATGGGCTAATTTAAAATGTGTTTGATAGTGAATACAGAGCGGGAAGAAGGTTCAGGACTCAATACTCTGGAGTCAGATTGATCAGGTTGGATACAGTCCCCTGAGATTAAACATTTTTTTTGTTGCATGTACTCTGGAAACAGACTATAAGCACTCAGGGAACCTATACTGCAGAAGACGCCGTGAACTTAGTGTTAATACCGTCCTTGTGCAGTAGGATTTCAAGTTCCTCTTTTGAATTAGGGTTTTGGACACAGTTATGCAATCCTACAAGCACCAACTTTCAGGGTTTATCACTTGTCATTGCACTTGTTCATAACACCAGCTGCAGGAAGCAGTTTATTTTCAGCCAGACTTGAGACAAACAGACTATCTGAACAGAATGTACTTCCTTATAAGCTTGTTTGTCTGTGGTTTGTTTCTATTAGTTTATATTGCTTCCTGATGAGCTGATTTCTGTGGCTCATTCCTTAAGTCTGCTCACAGGTTAGAGGAAAGAGCCTTTGGAGTTATTTGGAGATGACTGCTTCTAAGTGGCAGAAGCCTGAGATGCTGCACTGCTTTGTGTTAAAATGCCCCTGGGACTCAAACTTTCATGTCAGCAGTAAATGAGTTGTTCTTCCATTCCAAACATCATCATGGTCAGCAATAAAACCGGGGGAAACTGGCCTGGGAGGGGCAGCCCGCTGCTCAGGAACTGGCTGTGCATTGGTCAGCAAGTGGTAGGCAACCGGATTCTGGATTTTTTTTTTTTTTTTTTAATATCCTTTTATAATAATTATTATTTTCCTCTTCTGTTCCATGAAAATGTCTGTATTTCAACCAACAGACTTTAAATTTTCCTGATTCTCTCCCCCATCCCACATGGTGAGGACAGAGCAAACACCTGCATGGTACTCAGCTGCCTGCTGGGTTAAGCCACAACAGCAACCTAAGATCTTCTGGTCTTGTGATTACTTTGTCAAGCCCAGGGGCCTCCCCCTTCTCTAGCTGCATTTATTTCACCCTGCTGCAGAATCATAGATGCATACTAATATGATGGTTTCCTTCTCCCAGTTTGGTTTTAGCTAATAGATTGCTTATAGGTGGCTACTGGTCATTGTAACACATCTAACTTCCTGATCATTGCTGATGGTATACATTACTCTCTTACATAAAATAAGACACTTAAGCAATATTTCTAATGCTATGAATGATGTCTGCAGTGCTTCTCAGAACTTAGTATAGAAGAATTTTAGGTAGTTGAGACTCCATCAAATACAAGATTGATCTTTTATTATTGTTATTTTTTAATTACTGGCTAATAAAAATCACTTTGGAAAAGGCCCAAATGACAAAAGGCCAATAATAATTACTTAATTAAAGCTCCTAGTCTCAAACTGGAGGCAATATCTTCTTACAATGTTTCCAATATTTTCAAGAAAAAACCTCAAACCACTAGATCTAATGTCAGATTCTCTGTGTACAAAGGGTATTTTTACTTAGTGAACTGTCTGCTATAGGTTGAAAACCATCTGCAAGCACAAAAAAGACTGTCAAAATTCATTAAGAATAGGATTATTTTAAATTAGTAAGAGTAATCTTCACTTTTCCCACCACTCATTTGCACTTCAGAAACTAAGAGCAAAGGTGTCTTTGAAATGAAAGCTCTTCTGTATGAAAATGAGTATTTTTATGAGGAATATTCTGTATAGTAAAAATCTGTCATCAAAACCACTATTCACAATGCCTCAGTGTGCTGCCAGAAGTGTCAAAATTGGTTTTGCCTGGGATTAAAATAATTTTCTTCATAGTAGCTAGTATGGAGTTATATTTTGGATTCATCCTGGAAATAGTGTTGATAATGGAGATGTTTTTTCTTACTGCTGAGCAGCGCTTACACTGTATCATAATATCATTTAGTTTGGAAAAGGCCTTCAAGATTATTAACCAACCTGTAAACCTAACCCTGCCAAATCCAGCTCTGGCCCATGTCCTTCAGTGCCACCACATCTACACTTTGTCTTTATAATACTTCCAGGGATGGTGATTCAATCACTTCCCTGGGCAACCTGTTCCAGTATTGGAAAACCTTTTACTGAAGAAATTTTCCCTAATATCCAGTATAAACCTTCCCTGGTGCAACTTGAGGCCATTTCCTTTTGTCCTGTCACTTGTTTCCTGGGACAAGAGACCAACCCCCTGTCCATACCCTCCTTTCAGGCAGTTGTGTAGAGCAATAATGTCCTTCTCGAGCCTCCTTTTTTTTCCAGGCTGAAAAAACCCAAGCCCCTTAGCTGCTCCACATAAAACTTGTGCTTCAGCCCCTTAACCAGCTTCATTACCCTTCTATGGACATGCTCCAGCACCTCAATGTCATTCTTGTAGTGAGAGGCCCAAAACTGAACACAGAATTTGAGATGTGGGTTCACCAGGAACGAGTATAGCAGGATGGTCACTTAATTGGTTCTGTTGGCCACACTATTTCTGATACAGGCCAGGATGCCTTTGGTGTTCTTGGCCACCTGGGCCCACTGCTGGCTCATGTTCAGCTGCTATCAGCAGCATCCCCAGGTCCTTCTCCACTGGGCTGTTTTCCAGCTGTTCTGTCCCCAGCCTGTAGCCCTTCATGGGGTTATCGTGACTCAAGTGCAGGATCTGGTACTTCATCTTGTTAAACCTCATATTATTGTTCTTGGCCCGTTACCCAGACTATCCAGATTCCTCTCTAGAGCCTTCCTACCCTCCAGCAGATCAATACTCCTCCCCAGCCTGGTGTCATCTGCACACTGATGATACCCTCACACAGATCACNGCTGTGTTCCAGCTATTCTGTCCCCAGCCTGTAGCCCTTCATGGGGTTATCATGACTCAAGTGCAGGATCTGGTACTTCATCTTGTTAAACCTCATATTATTGTTCTTGGCCCGTTACCCAGACTATCCAGATTCCTCTCTAGAGCCTTCCTACCCTCCAGCAGATCAATACTCCTCCCCAGCCTGGTGTCAACCCTTACACAGATCATGGATAAAGGCATTAACAGAACTGGCCCAAGCACTGGGGAGCACTACTGGTGACCAGTACCAGGTGGATGTAATTCCAGTCACTACCATTCTCTAGACAGTTTTTTTTACCGAGTGAGGAGTGCACCTATCTAAGCCACAAGTAGCCAGTTTTTCCATGAGAATTGTGTTGGGAATTATGTCACAGTCTTTAGTAAAGTCTAGGCAGAAAACATCCACAGCCTTTCCCTCATCTTCTAATCAGATCACCCTGTCATAGATGGAGATCCAGTTTGACAAGTCAACCTGCCTTTTACAAACCCACACTGGCTGGACCTGATCCCCTGATTATCCTGTGTGTGCCATGTGATGGCATTCAGGATGATCTGCTCCAGGACCTTCCCTGGCACTGAGGTCAGGCTGACAGCCTTGTAATTCCCTGGATCCTCCTTCCAACCCTTCTTGTAGATGAGTGTTGCATTTGCTAATTTCTTGTCACCTGCGACCTTCCTGGTTATCCAAGGCTGCTAGCAAATAATGCCAGGGTTCATGGGTTCAATCCCCATATGGGCCATTCACTTAAGGAGCTGATGACCCTTCTCCATGCTTTCCAACTCAGACTATTGTATAATTCTGTAAATGATGGAAAGTGGCTTGGTGAGCTCTCCTGGGATCCCTTGGGTGAATCCCATCTGGCCCCATAGACTTATGCTGATGTCATGTTCAGGTAAGGCAGGAGGATTTCAGAGTGATGGAGTTTGTTTTCCCAAGTTACCAAAACCATGATGGAGCTCTGCTCTCCCGGAGATGGCTGAACACTTGCCTGTTCATCGGAAGTAGTGAATGCATTCCTTGTTTTAGTGAAATTGTGTGCATGGCTTTTGCTTGACCTGTTAAGCTGTCCTTATCTCAACCCACGAGCTTTCTTGATTTTCCTCTTCTGATTCTCTCACCCATCCCACTGCAAGGAGGGAGCAAGTGACTGTCTGAAGTTTAGATTCTAGCTTGGGTTAAACTCTTGAGTTTGACTCTGGCTTGAGTTGGTCAACAGCATAAAATATACTTTAATTTGAATTTGAAGAGAGAAGTTAAATATGTTACCTAACAGACATTGAGAATACCCTAAAAATAAAGCAATATATCGAAAGTAATGAAGCTCAACTGGTAACAGTAGCTCATCATACATTTATTTCATATTGGTTTTCAGTCTGCACAAAAAAATTCTGAACAAGGAAATTATAATGGAAAGTTTAAGAGTGGGAAGTTGGATGAAACATTATTGCATATTTAGTAACATTTTTAAGTCTGTAAAGTTATTTCAAAGAGAGAGAGAATTAAATTTTTTACAAAGTTGCCAGTGTGTTAAAGCTAACCTGCTGGGAATGACTTTTGGTAGCTTGTGATAACAGGTATAAATTATAAGCTTCATGGTTATAAACAACACGTACGTGGATGTGTTGTATCTACTATGCAGTAGAGAAATCTTCTTTGCACTTCTGCATGTGTATATATGAAATGTTTTGGATTTTGTAACTGTAAAAAGCCATTTTGCCATTTAAAGTCAGTATCACTAAGCCTCCACCAGTAAGATTATGACTCTTCAATCCACATTAATAATTCAGTGTAAAATATTATCATGAAGCTTGTAGCCCTGTCAGAGATAGAAAATGTTTGTATTTTCTGGATACATTACATTAAAAGCAAAAGCTATTTCTATGCTGCAAGCATTAGCAAATCTAGTCATGGTGGATGTTTTATGAAACGAAGACTGTAATTTTGAACCCAACCCTGCATTATCATTGCATGTTGATTTCTGTGGATAATACTGACTTGTAACAGACAACTCATGATAAAATTGCCCTGTCTGGACAGGTGTTATGGGTGAGGACAAGCGGTAAAATCTCAGTCCCAAACCATATTCAGTTCTGAGCTTCATATGGGGTATGAGGTTAGCCAAAAACATCGGGTTTGGTCCCTCTCGTAAAAACACATTTTGGGCTTGTGTTTCATTCAGTCCTTTTCTTTTTTCTCGCATCTCTATCTAGTGCACCTTGCCTGGCTCTTAGGGTGGCAAGGGGTGCATGCAGATGTGCTTCTACTGAAGTCTGCTTTAGTCAGAATGACTAATGAAAGATGGCCTAGCTACTTTTTGTCAAATCCATGTATGTCATATTTGCAACACAATCAGCCTTTTAAAAGCAGAGGCTTATGTGATCAAGTCTTCCTTTGAACTTTTGGATTCTCGTTAGAAGCATAAAGCTTAGTCATGCTGTTGCAAAAAATAATATTTTAATAACTGTTAAAACCTTTGAACATAAAGTTTAATAATAACACTTGCAGGAATTAAATGTTTTCATCAAGTGTTGGTGCTTATGGCCTAAACCTATTAGATGTTCACTACCTGCTACCTAAACTGGGACTGGGGTTTGCCTCAGAACAGGGGCTGACTGCAACAAACACTGAACAGATGTAGTCAGTAACGGTAGAAAAAAAAGGGTTCTGTTCCAGAGGTTAAAGTTTAGCACAGGCCTGAAGAGTGAGGCAATGGGGCAGAATGTGCCACCTGTGCTATCAAGGGGATTTTTCCCATCTCATGATACTTGCTACTTTTTTCAGGAATGGAGCTCTGTCTCAGGATTCACCAGAGGTGGGCAAGGATTAGCCAAATTTAAAGACAAAGTGTGCTGCAAACAGACTGGAGGAAGAAGTGGGAAGCATGTGCAGGCTGAAGCTATGAGGAAATAGTGAGCATTACTGGAATGGCAGGGCAAAAAGGGCAGGGAACTGAGAGGTAACCCATCCTGCTGGCTGCATATGGTTAGCCCCACCAAATCATTGTGGTACCTGCTCAAGCTTCTTGCATGACCTGTCCTGCTGGCTTAGGAGTCTTCTCAATCTGCTGATCTGGATTTGATTAGAAATGTTGCCCTCATAGTGGAATGATTAAGGCATATGGCTGTACAGTCCTGGAAGTGGTTGACCACAATGGACTGGAGGGTGCAGAGGGTCATGCAGTCAGGGTTATGACTCTGCCAGTGCTGTGTCTTTCCCACTGCACTCTGCAGTGGTGTGTGGGGTTGCTTCCTTGTCTGCTCTCACATTCCCTTCCTGCAGTACCTCTCCCCAGCTACCAAGGTGGCACTAAGCACCTATGGTTGCTTTTAGTCATAACCTGGTAATGTTGGGGAATATGCAGCAAGCCATCAAGCAGGGACAGCTTTCTCAGTGTTTCGTCTTCTAGTAAGTTATTTAGGAATAAAGTCTCATGGTAACACCCTTACGAGCCTACTTCAGAGCTGGAGTTAGTCTTTTGAGTGCTGATGCATTTTCTGTTCTTTGAATCGACAAACTCCTTCAACTTAAGTCACCAAAACTTTATTTTCATGCTTGCTTTGCCATAACTGGCAATATCTGGGAGGCTGTGTATGTAAGGTGTTCATTTTCACTTTTTTTTCCCCTGAAAGATTGCCACAGACCAAATCTCCTTTGCTAAAGACAACCATCTATGTGCAAAACAGAATACCAGGTGTCAGTGAAGAAATCTTTTTCTTGAATGTAGTTTTGTTCTTGTGGTTTTGTTGGTTTTGGTGGAGTTTTTTGTTTGATTGGGTGATTTTTTGTTGTTGTTGTTTTTTTTTTTTGTTTGGTTGGTTTTTGGTTGGTTGGTTGGTTTTTTTTGTTGTTGTTTGGTTTTTGGTTTTTTGGGGTTTTTTCTTTTTTTGGAGTTTTTTTTTGGGTTTTTTGTTTTTTTGGGGTTTTTTTTTATACAGGAATAAACTAACAGTTATAATCTTGACTTTTGCTCAAGCAAGTTTTTTTTTTATTACTGGTGGTCTCAAATAGCTATGCAATAAGTGGAATTTTTTGTAATTAATTCTGATTTGGATAAAGTTTTTCTTATAGTCAACAAAGTCAAAGATCAAACTGCTTACAATTAGTAAGCAACAGCATCAGAGTTCTGATCCTGAACATCTTTTCAGATCAACCAGTTAATCAGGGACTGGAGCACTGCGTCCACACTTTGGGATGTCTCTACAATGAGCAAAACAGTATTTTATTATTCCATATGCAACATGCAAAAGAATATAAGAGAGTGAACTACAATTTGCCTATAATGAATAAGCGAGAAGGATTATGTCAGTCCTAAGCATGTAACAAGTGTAATCTGGGCTGCAGTGAGTTAATAATGCCTTTCCTAACACAGAAACACAAAGGTGGGGCTATGCCTGTGCTGACCTCAGTGCAATCATTTAATGGCTGTAGCATTCATTTCCACTAGTGCTTTCAGAGTCAGTGGAGGATCAAAGAGAATCTGGCTTTCTGCTGGCAAAAGTTCTGCCTGAGAACAATACCTCTCCCTCCTAAGAGCTATTTTGCAGTTTTCACATATACTGCATTATGTTGGTTCTTACTATTCTGCACACTTCCTATTACATGATTCCAAACTGCTCAACCCTTTAATACAATATCCAATCATGCCCATAAACTCTGGCTCATAGTTTTCAATAATTTATATCTAAGGTGCTACAAGGAAGTGATATCCTCTCCTGCTCGTACCAAGACAAAGCCCTAGCTCATTCTACAGCTCTAGTTCTATAGCATTAATCTGTGTATTTTATACCAGCCTTGTCAGTAAAGCTTTGTCAAAGCAGGAAACTGTGAGATGTGCCTTGGGCTGGCCCAGTTATGGTTAAGCAAGCTGGGTGTGACCAGGGTTCAGAACTGGAAACTGTGGATTTGTGTCAAAATTTCATGAAATCTCCAGCTTTTACCTCAGAAATAAACAGTAAAGCCTAGTTAGTTTTTTAGAAGTTATACTAATCTTCAAACACAAGAACTTCTATACTGACACTGAGCAATCTGAATACCTCTTATTATTTAAAGATTCTGCTCAGTCTTTATGATGGATTAACTAAGAGCTTTATTGGTAACTGGTAGATCCCCAATAATCAGTGATCATCACTGGGCTACACACAATGTGCAAACAATGCACACTCCCAATTGGTACTGTCTCCATGTATGTGCTGTTTCCAAAGGCCTAATCTTCAAAAATCAGGACGAAGAAAAGAAACACAAATCAATTGTGAGGGACCATATTTTATACAAAAATGTGAATGGAAATTTGTTCGTCAAGATGCATTGATTGTAAGATCAGAAAGCTGCATTCTGTCATATGTTTTGATGGGGAAAACTAGTCTGGTTTCAATAAGGAATTGAAAACAACTACTACTGACATAAACAATATAAAAATGGTGAGGAAACTATGCATAGCAATCAATATAAATAAAGTATTCTCTAAATTGATAGCAGGAAGCTAGAAATATGAAGGAAAATCCATAGCAGATATTTTGTACATATACTTGCAATAAAAAAAAGAAATCACAGTGAGGGCACAGGTTCTTCTAAATTGCAATGTATAAACTATTAAAATAATTTTTAAAAATCTATTTAGTGTAAGAGTTTTGTTTAGTTGTTGATTTTTTTTTTTTTAAAGTGACTTCAGGAGATCAGCCAAGAACATTCCTCCACTTGGTAACAACTGTTCTTTTTTAGTCATTGGTGCTTTGATCATCTGGAAGGAAATATTTAAGGTGCAACTTGTTTGGCAATTAGTTTTGGTAAAATCATTGGCTGGCTGAAAGGTGTACCATTTCACCTGGGGATGTTATACACTACATACCTGCCCCAATCATGAATAGAGTGTTAGGGGCAAAAGCACTTTATAGTGTTATAGAAATATATGCCCTGAAGCCAAGGCTACACGTTTAAATTAGACAAAAATTCCTAATATATAAAGCAGAAAGCACATCAGCATGCTATATGTCATGTCAGGCTTATTCTGTAATTTTCTACATCAGTTTTATTTCGGTACCACTTTGTAAGTGAAAACCTTTACAGTGCAGTTTGAGCTGAAGTTTGTTCTGTGTAGTTTCCCATTTCAGTGACATCCCACTAGTAGCATTTTGAACAATCTAACGAGAGCCTGCCTTACCAGTTTTCGGCTGTAGGTCCATCTTAACATGTGCAGTTTTATTTTAATATTGGACTAACATTGGAGGTCATTTGATGCTCTGCAGATTGCAGAGCTGTAAGTAGAAAAATTCAATGCAAGTAGTATGTCAGGAAAAAATAATATGAAAACAACACCACAAAACAACAACAACAAAAACCAAACAAGAACAAAACAATCAGAGCAAACAACCACACTACACACATTCCTTCGGCTATGATTTTTTTGGTTTATGTATACGGTTATAGTTTATCTGACAAAGCCGAGGATTTCACAGGAATGGTTTTTACACGGGAGAACTGGCCTGTTCTCTCTATCCCTGATGACCAGCCCATACCACTCCTTTGGCTTTGGGCCGTGGTACTTTGCATTGGCCACACAGCATCTCTGGCCAAGAGAGCCAGCTCGACGCGATGCAGGAGTATTTATTGTACACCAAGCGCAAGGTGTGAGAAAACGACCTCTGCTATTAGCAGCAGTGGAAGAGGCATCGAGGGAAATCTGAGCTTTGAACTGGAAAATTTTCGGGGAGAGAGATTTCCATGAAGTACTTTAAACAGCATGCCTCAACAGGAGGGTACACTGGTTGCTGCCACCCCCAAACCGATCTCCCAGTGCTTCGGGAAACTTCTTCCTTACGGGAAACTCCTCCCTGTGCCGGCCCCACTGCCCGGCTCAGCCGCGGCCGGACCGGCCCCGGCGCAGGTGGGGCAGGCGGGGCGGGAGGCGGGCGGAGCAGATNCTCCCAGCCGCCATGGCCGCCGAGCCGCTCTCCTTCCGCGCCTTCCGCGCCGCCCGCCCCGCCGGCTGCGAGTACGGCTACGGGCACGGGGCCGGGCTCAGCGCGCTGCGGGACCGCGAGTTCCCCCGGCTCCGAGGTACCGCGGGCAGCCGGGGGCGGGCCGGGGGCGGGGGAGGCCCGGGCCATTCCCGGTGCGAGGGAGCGGCGGCAGGGGCGGGGACGCCGGCAGAAAGCGCTGGGCTCAGCTCGCTGCAGTGATTTCTGCGGCACGGCGAGGAGACGAGAGGCAGCTCTCCCTCTCCTCCTTCTCCTCCCTCTCGTCCCTGTCCTCTTCTTTCCGGCACAAATGCCTCAAAGGTGCCATGGATTCAGTGGCAGGCTTTCGATATGGATATGAAGAGGGGGGTTGGGAAGGGAATGAGAGGCATTATAATAGCAATCCGGACCATTTCTAGTGAAAGCTTATAGTTAGATAGGTGTTTGTGAACTACTTTCGCAGGTTTTATAGGTTTTCCCATCCGACCCCCCTCCACCTCGCATTAATCATCTTCTGCATACTGCTTCAAATATATTTGTGATGGTTACATGATTATATGACAGTAATTTGTCCTGTTTAAAGAAGTATCAATGCCCATGATATCGAAACTTCAAAATTCTTACGGCAAAAAGTCCCAGGTAGAGAGTGGAGTAAATAGCAGCAGATTGGATGCCCTATAACTGTTACTTAGGCCACTCTTCCTAAAGGCCTCTGTTACTGCTTTTGTTTGGTTTTTTTTTTTTTTTTTTTT